>JARFIW010001516.1:0-554601 GCA_036346225.1 Platerodrilus igneus | reverse complement strand
ATTGTTGTAGCTTTCGATTATTTTCACGTTTCTAAGCCTTTTCACAATACAAAACGATCAAAAACGTGCAGGAATCATGAAAAAAAAAATTGTTGCAGTTTTGATATTTTCACGTTCTGAGCATACTTAGGATGCACAACCTTCCAAAATATGAAAAACTCAGAAACAGAAGATTGTTGTAGTTTCGATTATTTTCACGTTTCTAAGCCTTTTCACAATACAAAACGATCAAAAACGTGCAGGAATCATGGAAAAAAAATTGTTGCAGTTTTTGATATTTTTCACGTTCTGAGCATACTTAGGATGCACAACCTTCCAAAATATGAAAAACTCAGAAACAGAAGATTGTTGTAGTTTTCGCTTATTTTCACGTTTCTAAGCCTTTTCTCAATACAAAACGATCAAAAACGTGCAGGAATCATGAAAAAAAAAATTGTTGCAGTTTTTGATATTTTTCACGTTCTGAGTATACTTAGGATGCACAACCTTCCAAAATATGAAAAACTCAGAAACAGAAGATTGTTGTAGTTTTCGATTATTTTCACGTTTCTAAGCCTTTTCACAATACAAAACGATCAAAAACGTGCAGGAATCATGAAAAAAAAATTGTTGCAGTTTTTGATATTTTTCACGTTCTGAGCATACTTAGGATGCACAACCTTCCAAAATATGAAAAACTCAGAAACAGAAGATTGTTGTAGTTTTCGATTATTTTCACGTTTCTAAGCCTTTTCTCAATACAAAACGTTCAAAAACGTGCAGGAATCATGGAAAAAAAATTGTTGCATTTTGATATTTTCACGTTCTGGATCTTAGGATGAAACCTTTTCAAAATAGGGTTCGTTTTTATTGCCGGTTTTTAGGTTAAGCACCTTTTGGTCATACTTGGTGGGGGTTTTTTTTTTTTTTTGCAAGTATCTATTACAGCGTTCGGGGCGCTGTAAATTGACATAAAATATTTTTAACAATCCGTACACGAGTTCAATGCAAGTTTGGTGCTGCGTTGATTTTCGTAAAGGATGGTACATTCTCATCAAGCTGAAATTGAATTTGCAGAAGAGGGTGCTCGCTACGATATAAGGATCATCTCGCCTTTCGGTCCACTTCTCGGCCGTCAGATATTAAATTTTCGAGTAATTTTAAGAAAACTCAGAGTTCTAATATTTGCTAGGTGCATTCGCATAAGCACTTTACATACCCGGAACTCGACTTTTAATATGAAACGACCATAACGTTGAAAAGCACCGGTTCTCGTCCGATCACCGAAGTTAAGCAACGTTGGGCGCGGTCAGTACTTGAATGGGTGACCGCTTAACACCGCGTGTCGTTGTCTTTTAACTTTTACGCTGGATTATCGTGATTTACCCTGAATTTGTAATTTTAAAAACCACACCACCCTACTTTATTCGAAACCGATACAGCCATTTTTTCCAGGTAAAGGCTCCGAGAGGTCGCAGGACAAATTCGCGACTTTATACACAGCATCCGGCCCCTTCACGATACGTGACCATTTAATATCCGATTCGAAAATCATCTAAAGGCCGCTACAGGCGTGTCTTTTTGCAGTTCGCGCGTTTACAGAGTTAATCAGGTTGTAAAATCAACATCTGGCACAGCATTTCAAAAGGCTGCTACGGTTTTTTTCTGCGTTTCAGACTTCCCTATTTAAGGCATACTGTGCTGTGCTCCACATATGCTTTCAACAATTTTCTTCTTATTCATGTTTGTTGTCTTTCCTCATACCTGTTCTTTCTTGTTAGATGCAGTTCGATCACTTTTATTGTTTTACAGTTATATGCCCTATTTCTCAGACGTTCAATGGTTGTGAAGGGGTAAAGCCTGTCTGCCAAGTTCCCCAACCTTAACCATTTGGCGATTTAATATATTTTCCAATTTATCTTTTCGCACAGTCAACATTAGTTGCAGGTATTTCGCAAAACAACTAGTTGTTTATACTAATCATCAGATTTATCTGCGCTTATTTTTTTCGTCATTAGGTTTTCCATCTCAAAACTGGTTGGCCGTACCTGCACTTATTTATATTCTGAGCTAGCCTACATAGTTCCTTGAAATTCTCACACAGCATGTTATTCAGGTTAATCTTCTTTAATTAAACCACTCATAGTTTTAAAATCAACTTTATTTACGTTTCGATCCATGACCTGGATCGTTGTCAAAATAATAATAAAACTTCAAGTTTGACATTTATGACATAAATTGAAGGTGACTTTGATTTATTGATGTTTGAAATATTTGGTTTAGTATACTAAGCTTTTTTTAACAGAATGATTGCCTTCAATTTGTGTTCGACCTATCGGCTTTCTTTGGTAGTCAATACGCTTAACGTGAAATCAGCTGATTAATTTTTTGGTGAATTTCATATAAATTCAATAACTTGGAATTGGAAAACATTTTTAACATGTTTCTATTTATACAATTGAGAGGATGGTTATTAAAAAGTGTGCGATTGCATTATTGAAAGGCTTAAGTAGTCGTTTTTTTATATTCATTTTGAGGGGAAAATTCATTATGATTTAGGCTACCTCTTCGGTAGATTTCAACATGGTTCTGAGGCGACCCTAAGACGGGTTTAACTTGTCAGATACCAATTTGTTCTATGAAGATTATATGGATCTGAGGCGACCCTATGGCGGGTTGACACTTGTCAGATACCAATACTGTTCAACGGAGATTGTATATGGTTTTGAGGTAACCTTATTGTGGATTTATACTTGTCAGATACCCATGTTGTTTTACAAGGATTGTTAATACTTATTTTTATTAATTAGTTATTTTATGTATAAATAAAATCATGTATGTACTGTATTTCATTTAATATTGCAAGGAAAACCCAGGGAACTTGCAATTCTACCTAGATATTGTGGGCATTTGATTTTCATTTGTTATTTCTTTTGTTATTTCTTTTAGTAATGGAATCCATTGTTTACTAAAGTCACGGATTCGTTTGCAACTCAGTTATTTTTATGTAGGGTTATATAAGCAGCTACTTTGATTTTGCGTTTTGGTGGTTTTTCTTCTTTTCTTCTTTTCAGGAGTATTGTATTTAGCTCGTTCCTTTCTATTTTTTCTAATTTTATACCCTATTTTACCGAGATTCAGTGAAGGAGGCAACCTGTGGCTACCAAGATCCCCAACACTTAGACATTTGCCGAAATAATGGTTTTCCAGTAAATCCTTTCACACATTAACATTATTCGAGAATATTGCCCAACCAATTCTTGTAGTTACTTATAATAATCATCATGTTTAAGCACAGTTATCTTTTCGTCATTAGTTTATCCATCTTGGGATTGGTTGGATGCGTACCTCCATTGATTTCTATTCTGGACTACCCCATCTCCCTGAAACCTCTACAGCCTACATCTTTTACTATCTGTGTGCAGTAGTCTAATCTAGGTCTGCCTCTTCTTCTCTTTTACCTATTCTCTTCTTATATTCCGCACTATTCCCTCATGCCGTAGTATGTGGCCTATCATCCTATTCTCCTATTTTTACCGTTTTCCACATATTTCTTTCTTTCCATTTTAGTACCTCTTCGTTCTTAACTTTGTCTGTCCATGATATCTTCATCATACGCCTGTAAGACCACATTTCAAATTTACCTTTTCTTGTCCGTTCTCCTACTGTCCAGGCTTCACATCCGTACAGTGCTGTGCCCACATATGTTTTAACAATCTTTTCCTTGTTTCTATGTTTTGGTCTTTCACAGTAGGTTTTCTTGTTAAATGTAGCACGACCTTGTGCTAATCTTTGTTTTAAATCTTTTGTGCTTTTCCCATCTTGCGTTATTTGGCTTCCTAGGTAGCAGAAATCCTTAACCTCTTGTAAGTTCGTGGTATTCTTGTTTTTGATTTATTTTCCTCACCTTTGCAAACTAGAACTTTAGTTTTAGTTTTGTTAATTTTCATACCGTATCTCTCTGTTAGAACTGTTTCCATTTCATTAAGAGCAGCTTCTAACTCTTCCTTGCTAGACGCTAATACCGCTATATCATCTGCAAATCTAAGCATATCAATTTTTTGTCCCTGCATAGTAATTCCAAATGTCTTCCTGCATTTGACAGTATTCATTGCCTCTTCTATGTACAAGTTAAAAATCAATGGGGATAGGGCACATCCCTGTCTCACCCTTTCCTAATGTTTACTTCTCTACGTTCCTGCTCTAATTCTATTACTGCTGTTTGCTCTTTGTATAAGCTATGTACTATTCGTCTATCCCTATAACTCATTCCAATCTTTTGAGTATTTCAAACATTTTTTTCCAATTTACATTGTCGAATGCTTTTTCCAGATCTACAAACCCTATATACATGCTTTCCCCTTTTTCTATTGTTTTCTCCATTATCACTCTCAGAGCTAAAATAGCCTCCCGTGTTCCCCTGTTTCGCCTAAACCCAAATTGGTCTTCTCCTAGTATTTCTTCAGCTCGTTTTTCCATTCGTCTTTGCACAATTCTAGTTAATATTTTTGACACGTGTGCTGTCAAACTTATTGTTCGAAAATTTTCACATCTATCCGCGCCTTTCTTTTTTGGTATAGTTACTATGATGCTACGTTTGAAATCTTTGGGTATCTCGCCTGTCTCATACATATAGCTTACAAGTTGGAAGAGACGTTCTGTTACTGCTTGTCCAGCGGCTTTTAGAGTTTCTGCTTGCACCTTATCTGTACCCGGCGCCTTACCATTTTTCAGACTCTTTAATGCTAATTCAAACTCGTCTCGAAGTATAGGATATCCCAAGTCATCATTTTCCATATCTGATTCCTGTTCTAATGCAGTTAGTTCCTCTCCTGCATATAAATTCCCTATATATTCTTGCCATCTACTCACTTTTTCTACGTTTTCTATAATTACGTTTCCTTGTGCGTCCCTTATATTTTTGCTATACGGTTTTATATCCCTAAAATTCATTCTAATTAATTTGTATGCTTCGTCTGTCTTTCCTATTTCCATCTTAGTTTGTACCTCTTTGCATTTTTCATCAATCCATTGTTCTTTAGCTTTCCTGCATTTTCGAATAATTTCCCATTTTATGGCTTTGTATCTCTGTTTTCCTGTTTCGTCTGATTTATTTTTGTATTTTCGTCTTTCTTCTATTAAATTCACGATATCCTTTGTTATCCATGGTTTCTTATTTTCTTTTTGTGTATACCCCAGAATATCTCTGGCCGCCATGTCTAGGCTGGATTTAATGTTATTCCATTCTGTTTCTACTTCCTTAGTTTCAGATATTTTCCCGATATCATTCAGCAATTGATTTGACTTTTTTTCGAATCTTACTTGAATATCTTTATCTTTTAGTTTCTCTAAGTCCAAGTGCCTTTTTCCGTTCCTTTTTTTCAGATTTTTAAATTTAAGTGCGGCCTTCATAATTACGATGTTGTGGTCAGTGTCTATATCTGCTTCTGGATAGCTTCTACAGTCTTTTACTTGATTCCTAAACCGTTGTTTTTTTAATTATGTAGATAATAATTTATTTTATTATGTTCTTTATGAACGTTTAAAAGTTTAACAATATCAAAACCATTATCAACGTTGCAGCAATTTTAATAATTGTTTGTCGTAGAGATAACGATTTATGACCTAGAAACAAAGATAATAAATAAATAATAAATGCACCAGCGCAAGGGCTTAAAATCGTAATTGTAATTATTATAGAAGGTGACTTGTTCATGCCTGCGCTACACGATCCATACATATGAAGACTTCTTTTATTTTTAATAACTACAGTTGCACCTTGTAACAAGTTTATTTTCTAGCAATATTTTCACAAATACCTAATTTAATTAATTCATAAAAAGTCAATTTCAATATAATATCTCTACACAATCTACGTGATAAATATTACATATTGTTGAATACAATATAAGCTTTCGAATTGAGAGCATAAAATTATAAATTAAGCGGTGACAGAAAATGCCATTTGTTAGCGTCACTGGAAGGACTCCCTCCTTTTGTTGATTGTAAAAATCGTAACTGTTGTCAGACGGCAGTATACGTCAATAGAACACTTCCACCCATAGACAAAAACAAGTAGATAACGAACTCAATAGTAAGATTCTTAGAAGTATAAGCGCCATCCCTGCGTCAAGGAAGAAACTATTATACAATAAAAACAAAAAAAAAGTCCAACACGCAGGCGTTTTTCAATCGGTCACCCATCCAAGTACTGACCACGCCGGACGTTGCTTAAATTCAGTGATCGGATGAGCGCTGAAGCTTACAACATTCTACCGAATTGTTTAATTAAATTATTACATTTTCACTACCAATGATCAATCTCATCTATGCTTTATTTTGTAATTTTAGCCTGTCGACAGATTTATTTAATAAAAACAGTAACTGCATCAATGTTATGAACATTATTATAATTGCATCCAAATAAGACATACGGAAAACAGAAATTTAAAATAAATAATGTACACATCATGTTAGAATTATATTGACTAGGGCGCCTCTTGCCAGTGGAAAGAAACTAAAACATGACCCAAGGTCATCCTATTAAAGATATATATCTACTTGTTTGTCTATGCTTCCACTTGAGCTGTTGTTAGACAAGGTCAATTGTTCTTTAAATAAAAGAACACGGCGTTGCAGACCACGTGTTGGAAGCACCGAAAGATTAAGTTCGAATTTCAAGATGAAATCGTCTCGGCTGAACTCATTATATGTCCACGCTTGGCATTTATTAGTTTGTATAAGACGAGACGTTAAGTTGTTCTGAATGGCTTTAGGATAACAGTAAAGGCCGGTTTTTCAATTGACGTTTAAACCGAGTTCATAGTTTAAACTACGTTCTAGGTTTAATTGAATTTTTCAATATCAGTTCAGTGATTAAACTTGGTTTAAACTTGATCGATTATTGTTGGCGGTTTAAACTCTGATCAAATTAAATCTGAAGATGTAAACCAATGAACCTAACCTCAATAATTATTCTGAATTGCGAGTAGGTGTTGCTTACTTTTAAATAATGGAATTCCAAGATAAATTTGGTTCTATCTATCGCGCACTATCATTGTTTATTTTAAATACACAACGATAGTTTTGGCTCGAACTAAGGCACTTATAAATTAACTATAAGTCGCCGAACCAGAGGTGATACTATTTCCTAGTAGTTATGGTACTTACCTTCTATCTTTTCCTATCGGAGGACAATGTTGTTCTCTCCATGTAGACGGTCATATAGTTCCAATATTCCCAACGTATATACATGACTGTATTTATAAATGTGTGATTTTCGAATTTGTGTGAATCTGTACAGATAACTTTAATATGGCCGGTTATTTCCCGAGTGTCTATTTATAATTTTTCTAAATTTAATACGAAGGTGATTAAAGTCCTGGTTTTTATTACTGTTTGCATTAGTGCTTCCCTATTTTATTTCTTCATCCTTATTTCATACCATATTAAACTAGCAGCGTTATTAATAGTACACTATTAAATTTTACAGGTTACTACTTAACGATATCGTTAGAATCCTTTTCATTTTTATTTTTATTAGAGAGGATCCAACCAATTCCTTTAGGTAAACAATATATCCCCGAAGGCGTCAACGTAACTGTAAGTGGATGGGAAACACCTATACCTGGTAAGTAGTTTTAAGTATTTTATATTTTCTAATAACATACACTACTAGAGTTTTTTGGTGGCAATTCAACAAGTAATATATTAAATTATTTAAATCTACGAACTATAAGCAACGACGATTGCGCCACCTATTTTAGGTCAACTAAAATTAAAAATAGTATCATATGCTGTAACGGTTTATTCTGTATGGGCTCACTACCACAGTCTCCTAGTAGGGTAAGTAAAACAAGATTTGCTTACTTCGGTTGTATTAAAAGAACCTGGACTTTAATCAGGGTAAAGCAGTTTTAATATCTACATACTTTTGCTATCATTAGGTTTACGAATCGATATGATGTTTCATATGAGCAATCAAAGCGCAACACGAAATAGTAGGCACCCGTGGAAAGATTAGTTAAATTAAAAGCAGGCGCGAAAGGAAAACGATCAGACAAAAATAATGTGATTTCAAGTGCCAGCTTATTTATGGAGCATCAACGTTTGGTAGGGTGATTATTTTAGTTTGTTTGTTGATTACGGTACAATTTGTTGGTACAATCTAAAATAAAAGCTATTTGAGAAAATTATTTAAATTAATACAAAATAGTGTAAAAACTACAAAACAACAAATATTTAAACAAATTAATGATCAATTAATGATCAATCGGAGAGTAGGGGGGTTGTAGAAAGCAGACCAACCTACCATGTACGCGGCCGTAAGGAGTTAGTGATAATACAAACAGTCCTTCAGCAACGCTTCCTTGCAACGGAAGGGTGGGATTCAACGATGTCCTGCACTAACGAAGCACTTCACCCTTGACTGGGAGGGTGTTGATGGAACTTAGCACACGTTACACTAATCACTAATCACTGGGGTTAGCAGCAGACATTATCACGCTGATGGAACCAGGTAGCATTGATAAATTTCTTGTTAATTCTATTTCCTAAGACAATAATTCCGTAAAACACGTGCGGTCGAGTAAGACAAGTTTTATCACTTTTATTTCCACAAGAAAAACAACTAGAATCGTGCCGCGTTTGTTCGTACATGAACAATACAAAAATTAAATCCCGCATTAATTCTCACTATTCTCAAAGCAAAGAAGAAAAGTATTTTTAACGTGCTTAGTAGATATCGGAACAAAGAACAAAACACGATTCTTCGTCTGTTTATTCAACTTGTTCTATCCCAACCGCTTATCGACTATTATCTACCTCGCTAATAACATAAGGAACATCTAAAACGTGAATGTCACAATCGTATCTAACAATTAATTACAGGCTGTTTATCGTTTTCGATAAGTTGGAATTTATTTATTAATGAGAATTAATCTTCAATTTATCTATCTTTTAAAATTACTACACACGAGTTAATAAATATCAAATACAGAAACAACAATTTGCAGAAATGCATTTATAAATTGGGAAACAGCGTAAAAGTTTAAAACTACAAAAATTGCACGTTACAATATAAGAAATTAACTAAATTTAACCAAAGAATTTAAGATTCAACAGATTTCGCTATAGGAAATAAATCAACATTCATAACAGAACGTTGAATGTTAGCCGTAATTAAATGTAAGTTTCTTGAAATCTAACAAAAACGTATTTAATACATTTTAGAGTGTTAGTTAGTATTCTGTTAATTGACATACAAGGTTTTAAATTCTAATGGTCAAAATTAAACATAATAATAATGTGTAGAAATCAGATTCGACTAACTCACACCACCGTGGCATAGAGGGAGTTACCTGTATCAAACTTTGCAAGACGCATGTATAAGGTCACGAACCTACTTTGATTGATATTTACTAAACTTATTATTTATAATGTCTTTGTTGCTATAAATACAAGTAATTAAATCTCATTTATATGCTACAGTCGCGCAATTTACATCTTCCTACAGAAACCAATTTACATAAAATCAATAATTCGCAAGATACATTTTACCAACCAAACATTATAAGTTCTTTAATCGGAAAAGAAATGAAATAATTTTCAAGAAAATCTTTTTCCAGTTTATTTAATTATTCTGTTCCCGATTGAGAGGATAGGATATTAATAGATACTATATAAAATACGCGTTTACTCAAATGATAGGCTGCTGTGAATATTTCAGATAGTAAAAAAAGTGATCGTCAATAAAAAAATCTTTTTAATGTGTCACCGTCCCCTACAAAAAGATAGTTCGTCTTATGCTACGGAATATCGTCAAAGCGAAATAAAAATAAGGGGCTTTTGATAAGAGTCAGTACAATATATGAGTGTCGTATATTTTGTACAATTTAGTAACCATGTTACTTAATGGTAAAGGTTTTAGTTACTCGCTTGCTTGCACAGAGGGTGCACAATATTTCATAAAAATTTACAAAAGGCAACAATATAATTTACGTTTCAAATTATCAATGTAAATAAAATTAATAACTCTGTTTACTTTCTAAATTAATGCATATTAGTAAGCTGGGTATCGAATATTTATCGATTCTTCAGGTTAGCGCGTGCGTACGGTTGGCGTTTCTGGCTCAGATGTCCGTAGCGGAATTTGTTGCTCATTCCAAAACATAATGGAAACACGAAATAATGACGGCAAGGGTTTGGTATAAGGAACGAAAGGTAAAACTCCACTACATTGTCTATAATGTGCTACACTACACAAGGGTTAGAGGAATAAAAGTCAAATCAAAAATAAATATGGCGGCAGGCTTTTAGAGCTGGTAAAACTACCGCCTTTCTTCGTTCGCTGCTTTAGTTGGTGGGACAAACGACATATTGTAGCGCATCTAGTGACCAAAAGTTTTAAAAACAGATGAGTTGTCACTAGGAGGCTCTTGTCCACACACAAAAATAAACACAACTCGTATAAGTAACATTTATTCATATTAACTACACACATATTTAAAGCTAAGAAGGAATGTGTTCAATGATGTAATTACAAGGTTTATTAAGCTCTAGAATAAGTAAAGGTACACTGTCCAACGATGGTAAGAATCCGAAAAGACCATTGGTGATGGCAGCAGTTGAATTAATAAAGTTGAGATGCTCGTGCAATATCAAATTAAATAGTTAAATTAAGATTAAGGGTCGAAAACATCTGTAAAATGTCTGTATATATTTGTTAGTTGTAGTATTTCTAGAAGTAGTAACTGTAGGGATAAAAATGTAAAAATATTAGATAGGAAGTGAAGCGTAAATTATGTTGGTCATGATGCCAGGTATCAATAATATTATCAATGCGAGAATTTACGAATGCAAACAACTTTGGCGTTCTTTTAAAAATGATTGTAATTATAATTGAGTGTAAAATACCGAATTAAAGTAGTTTTAAAGTGGTGTGTTTAGAAAATGAACAAAACATGTAATTTAATATGTAGTGCTTTAAAAAAAAGATTTAAGTACCAAGGTGATAAGTTTTATTTTGATTTGATTGATGAAAATAATAAAATAAAAAAAGAGGTCGTTCTATCAAGCTCTGTTGTTTAATTAAAAAAATTTCCGAAAATGATAAAAGTGAATAAGTTACAAGCATTTGAAAGCCCATAGAGCATACTACAGTTTATTTAAAAACGGGAAACGCAGTACTTCCAAATTAATTAAAAAAGGTAACGACAAGGCGGAGCCAAAGTCATTACAGGAGCATCCAGGTATTTCGACGCAGCACCAGTAACCACGAGAGAGGACGCATACATAATACAAGCCGGCGGTAGGACGTGCAGCCAATTCCAAGCGAAGAAAGCTTTCACAGCACCGTAAAACTTATTCAAGAGACAACAGGATTGTATAAAAAAGAGTATCCACCATTTATTTATATACATTTCGTTATAGTAGTAATTCAAAACTAAAACATTTCATAAGACTAAAGCACAATGTTTATTCCATAGATTACTTACATCAATTGACATTCCATAAGCATTTAACATTACGGCGAGGGAGCCACCATCAGTTGGAACGCATATCAGGTACCAAATTCCATTTAAAGTAAAAGCTTATTCTCGTTTTGATAAATTGCATCATTGAACAAATAAATAGGGTGAACGTGCCTTCAACCATTTTAGTTTGAAGTACTGCGGTAACGTCACGACCTGCACGGCGTATACCGACCGCGCAGATTTAGGTGTAGTGAAGGCCTGTACATACGAGAGGGCGTATAAGTATCCTTGTTGGGGACACCGAGTAGATTTCGCTCTGCAACGAACCCATGCGTGGCGAAATCGAATGTAAGTAGTTAAATATAGAACCCTGAGATAATTTATTTAGACACAACAGATGACAGTAGCGGCGAAGCAGTAGGAGTGTAGTAAAATATTGTAGCGTAACCGACCTGAAGGTTGATCCGAACGTCCCCTATAAACGGCACACCGGGCTCTATGATCTAACATCTAGTGGCAATGGCTAGACGACTCCTACGTTGTGTTGTTATTATGTGACCCAAGTTGACACTGGGAAGATGGTGCTAATGCGGGAATGTTTAAAATAAAACTACAGCACTTACCTAACTTTACTTTTAATCAAAAGAATAACCAATAAATAAGACATTTGCATGAAAGCATACAAAATGACATTTAAAGCAAACGGTGCCGTACTCAACCTGGGCGATTGGGGAAAGAGCACGGCCGAGAAAACCCCAAACTGCCCTCACACTTCCAACTGCATTTGGCACATCTTGACAAGAACGAGCAACGTACAAATACCCAGATCACCAACATTAAATTTAACGGGATATCAACTGTTACCCAGATATACCACACATAACTGAAGAAACGTTAGTGTAGACTAGCTAGTCTTTTCTGGTAGGTACTGAGGTCGGCTAAAGTTCAAGACGGGGGACACCAGGACGATGACCTGCACTTTGACTACCTACACGGATATCAAATGTTAGTAATATTTAACAAGGCTCGAACACACGCGCCCATATACATACATTAACAGTTTCCATCCCGTGTTACAAAATATTTCACAAAGGCTAGCCGACTTCCTATTATTTGCAAAAGGGCACCATTACAAGTGCCTTGACAAGATGTCATGAATCGCTGAAATAAACTTATGGTATGATTGCGCATAGTTAAAAAGGCGCTTATTATTGAATAGACTATCTCCAACATAGTCATAAATGCAAATGCGTAGCTACGAGATGGTCGGTCATACCAGAGGTTCAATTTAATTACATCGCAAATGTTATGTTAGACGATGAGGATGAAGATATAAGGGAGTATTTAAACTATTTGAATAGACCAAGGAGGTTACCCACCATTAGGGAAAGACCAGATCATTTTGATAGGTGGAATAATTATGATTTCTTTTTGAGGTTTCGTCTGTCCAAAGAAACTGTGTACAGGATTGTAAATGAAATCGGTGGTACAATTAGTTCCAATACCAATAGGTAATATATCTATTTCATTTAAAATATATAGGTTTATCAAAGATATTTGCCTTTAGGAATCATGCAATTTCGCCTGTTATAATGGTGCTCTTAACCATCAGATTTTATGCTACAGGGTCCTTTCTAATTGCTGTTGGCGATTTTATGGGTATTCATAGGAGTACTGCAAGTAAGGCAATATATAAAGTCTCTCGTGCTTTAGCACAACTGCGTCCACGCTATATCAAAATGCCAAACACGGATCAGGAAATTTTGACTGTTCGTCAAGCATTCTTTAATATAGCCAGATTTCCTAGGTGTCTACGTGTACACGTCAAAATTCAATCACCCGGCGGCAACAATGCGGAAATATTCAGAAATAGAAAAAAATTCTTTTCTATTAATGTTCAAACAATTGCTGGACCGGATTTAAAAATACAAAACATAGTGGCACGTTGGCCAGGTTCTGCGCACGATGCAACTATTTTTAACAATTCTCTTCTCAGAGGTAAATTTGAAAGGAGAGAAATGCAGGACAACTTAATTGTAGCAGATAGTGGATATCCTATTAAAAACTATTTAATAACGCCACTAGCAAATCCAGTTACTGCCGCAGAACTACTTTTTAATGAATCCTTTGAGACGTTATTATCGGAGCAGCCACGTTGGGCGCCAAATTTATGCTACGTAACACAAAGAAAGTCAAAGAAATGACCGGGCTCAATCGGAGAGTAGGGGGGGTGTAGAAAGCAGACTGACCTATGATGTATGCGGCGGTAAGAAGTTAGTAACAGTACCTGCAATAAAAGAAATTAGAATAGCAAACCTGCAATAAAAAAGATTAGTCCTGCAAACCTGAAATAAAGAAAAAGCATAGCAGCAATGCATAGTCTAAGTTAGTCAGTACTTGGTAGAATGTAAAAAAAACTGTTTAGATAATCTATATAATATAACAACGGTAAAAACAATACAAAAAATTTTTAGTACAAAGTGAGGTAATATTGGGGAGTAGCAGAAACGTTTCCTCATACACCAATTAAACATAAATCAGACAAAATATTAACAAAAGATAAATAGATTAGGCACAAGAGATATGAGTAATTCAGCAATATTAATTTTTTTTTCTTTCTTTTTTTTTCTTAATCGCAGGCAAGTCTATTGTAAAAAGTATCAGGACGACGAAGATATGGCAAAACAACGGATAGATATTTAAAGTAATAATAAGTAGGAAATAGTTCAACTTACAAAAAGTCCTTCAGGAACGCTTCCTCGCATTTGAAGTGTAGGGATTCACGAGGTCCTGCACTAGCGAAGCACTTCACCCCTTTACTGGGAGGGTGTTGATGGAACTTATCACACGTTACCCTAATCACACCTACGTATTTCACTGGTGTTGGCAACAGGCATTATCACGCGACGGACCTATGTAGCATTGATAAATTTCTTGTTACTTCTATTTCCTGAGGCAATAATTTCGAAATATGTTGTAGCACTAGTTTAATTTCAACTGGGACCAAATGTTTATTATCTTCATAAACATCCCAAAAAGCAGTGAGAAACTTCAACCGATACCTTTGTAAGCCGGTAATCTGTTATATTTCGCAAACACGAAACTTGCACAAGCAAAGATCTGTTGTAGATTCTTTGGGGTTAGAAAATTCAGAAACTACAGTATCCACAGTATTTGGATAATCCAAAGTATGAACTACTCAAATAAAAAAAAAAGGACAACGCCACAAAAACACAATTAGTCAAGCAACAAGGAAACAATACTTTTAACGCAATTAACATACAGGAACGAAGAACAAACTACAACTCCCCATCTGTTTCTAGGAACTCGTCGCTATTACAACCGCTTATCGACTATTATCTAAACTTGTTAATAACATAAGGAACATCCAATAAAATGATTGCAGCCATCCTATCTACTAATTAATTACAGCGGCCCATCATTTCCGATAAGCTGGAAAGCAATTTACGAATAATCCAATTTACAATTTATTTATTAATGAAAATCAATCTTCAAATTATCTACTTTTAAAGTAATACCCACGAGTTAAATTGCATCCAAATCTGAATTATTCTGAAGTATTTCCTTTATACAAACAGCGATCCCAATGAAACGATGTATTTTTAAGTACGTTAACAGAAAGGAAGCGAAAAATGTTAAACTACAAAAATGCCCGTTACACCTTGATAAGGACTAGAAATCTTGCGGAGCGCAGCTACGGTGTATGGAAAAAGAGATTTCCAGTTCTTGCCTTTGGGATCCGCCAAAAACTTGATAGAGTTGAAGCGATTATTGTTGCTACAGCAGTGTTGCATAATATTGCATGTGATATGAGGGAACGAGATCCTCCTATCAACCCTGATGTTGAAGCTGCTGTAGAACTTCTGGATGTACCAAATGTTCCAAATAGGAATAATATACAATTTCATGAGAAATAATTTAATCAACGAGTACTTTGAAAGATTAGTTTAATTAACATTTTATTCAGGGTTGGCAGATATATATCATGATATTTCTGAGTTCTAGGGTGTTATTTAATTTTAGTATCACTCCTGTTGTAATGAAATAGTATTCAAGGGTCGCATGTAATTTATTAGGTATTAAGTACTGGATATTTTTGTTTTATATAATTTTTTCACGCACTCAAATGTAAAAAAATTAAAAACTGATAACTTTTTATTAATAAATGAACATTGAAAACTAAAATAAAATATGTACATAAAATAAATAAAAATGTTGTTTAGTCTTTAAGTTGCTTCTCTATGATCTTAATATCTAGGCGGAGCGATTTTAATTTTAGTTCATGTTCTTTTTTTAAGTACTGCACCTTCAGTGCATGTCCATTTTCAAACTTCGCTTCTGGATTTCTATTAATTCTAATTTTCTTTCTGCGACAGAATTCCAGGCATCCACTGTACTGTTGTGCTTATTTCTTGTGGAATCTGTATACAGTAAATACAGTTAAATATTAAAGTACAAAATTGTTTTACATACTTGTCCTTGGCTTATTACACATATCCTGTTTTGCAGAATGTTCTTTATTATCGTTTGTCACATGCCGAATATCTTCAATTGCTTAAAAAAAACATTATATAAGAAAATTTAAACCATAAATTGAGAACGTTTACTCATTTTGTGTTGCAATGGTGTTGGCATCAACTGCACTCTCCTAGGTGTTTGTAACATACTGGGTGTGTAAGTTGCTCATGTATTTCTAGGTGCTCCTGTTGAGGGTACTATACTAGCTACGGAAAATATTTTATTTGTAAATACAGATACATTTTTATAAAATATCTTACAAGCTGAAACACTACTGCATTCAAAGACTTCATTGGTATCAGTTTTGGAAAACTGTGGTTCATAAGTGAATTCCATTTCTTCATTTTCGTCTTCATCTTCAATGCATTCTATTATTTGCTCTATGGGATAAAAAACAGTTATTAAAACTATTTTGCGTAACAAAATGTAATTCAAACCTTCAGTCACATTAACTTCCACATCATCATCAAATTCTGATTGTAGGCATGTCACTTGTGTACCCAACATTTCCTTAATGTACAGATCTGTTTCAGTAATTTTAACGTCTAACGATGGGCCACCTCCTGTACCTCGAGAGTAACATTTTTCATCAGAAAATGCTTTTTTAGATCGTTTTTTTAAGTTTTCGTATTTTCGACGAAGCGTTTGATGGTTCCGAATAGTATTGCTATGAACTTTAAATTCCTCAGCAAGCAATTTCCACTCTGCTTCTTTGGCTTGTGATGAAACAGCATCAGTTTTCTTAAATTCCGATACTTTTTGGTGTTTTGCCACTAACGATATCTACAATTATTAAAATTGAATATTTCAGCAAAATAATTAATTGAAATAAAATATGAAAATAGGAGATGATATTTTACTAAAATATGTCCTTATACTCGCCAATAGTTGCTCCTCTGCTTTACTAAAATTTGCTGCCCTTTTAGCATTATCCATTTTTAAAAATAGTTAATTAAATAAAATAATTTTACAATTCACTATAACAGCAACGAAATTATACGCAAACTATTTACCCAGCCGTGTTAGAAGAATCTACTACCAACCTAACTTTAATAAAACGAAATCTTGGTTCAACTAAACTGGTGTTTGAAATACCGACAACAGGCTAAACTGAGATCAGAAAATGAACTAAGTTCATTAGAACTCGGTTTAAACGTCAATTGAAAAACCGGTCCTAAGTATTACCGAGTTTAAAGCACTTAGTAATTTGATATTTGCAGTGCAACTCATGCAACTTATGCAACTTCTATAATTTAAGAAAATTTATAAAATTTATTTAGTAATCAATGGAAAATTTATTGGAAACTATTCGACATCTTGTAATAAATATTTATTTCTTGCTTGTTTTTTTATTATTAACTTTATCCTCGTGACTATCAGTTAAAAAATTACACCTTAAAATTTCCTAAACCCTAACCTGATAGCACAAGGTCGAGAATTTCTTCTTATTAGTGTAAGCCCAAGGTAAAGTTGGATGGAGAATGGCTTGAGATAAAGAAAAACTCTTAAGACATAAACGGCTAGTCGAGTGTTAGCTCTGGGTAGATCATGAGCTTGGGTCATGGGTTGTTAAAAGACCAAAAATATATTTAATGAGCGCCACCGTATTTTTCAATACAATAACCAACAAAATTTAACTGTGCTTGTATAAGGGGAATGCGGAAACCTTATCTTAACACCACTAACATAGCCATAAAACCTGAATTTCACTCTTTAGGACACACTTACCAAGACCTCAATCACCAGATGTCATACAGATGTCTCGGCTTGACCTGTGGACAAACAAAGGTACAATATGAACACCATTTGTGGCCTCAAAAATATTTGCCAAAAATAAAATAATAGAATTTAGGCTTCTAAAATATATACCGAGGGAATTTGTTTTCATTACACACAATTTCTAATCAGGAATGACTTGCAATTTTTTTTTTAATTCTAAATAATAAAAAGTCATTCAAAAACAAAATAGATTCTATGTGGATAAATTTCTGAATATATGTAACTACAATATTTAAGTTTGTATCTTTATAAAATTTTCTCTTAATAATTTTTATAGAACAGAAATAGACTAGTGAAGTTTTGCATTCAAAATTAGGAAGATCTCTGAATGGATCTAATAACTATAAATTTCAGACGCCCGTCTTTGTGTTAAAGTTGAGAGGCGCGAATCGATCGCTTTTTGGGATTTGCGTCCGAGGGTTTCGGAGTTGGGAGCGCGGACGGGTGGTGGTTAGGTGGAGAATTTTTGCGTGCTTCGCGTAGGCCAGTTTTTATAATGGGAAACCGATAACTAAGGGAGAAACAAGGGTTTTCCGGGAAAAGATTAATTTGCAGCGACGTATTCCTTAACGTGTTAAAAAGCTTGGATCCTTCAAAAATTTCCGATCTGAAAACCGAACGAGGCGTGCAACGAGGTCGGCAACTACTCGGTTGACGTCGGTACGAGAGAGAAGAAAGATCGAGTTGCTTTCTGAAATTCGTATTCGGGCGTTAAAAAATACCTAATATATGCCAAACAACGCTATTCGTATTCTAAAACCTGAATTATTAACGGTTTGCAAGCTGGTAGTATAGTATTTTCTTAAAACAGATATTAAAATTTGTATAATTACTTAGAGAAACATCAAACACGGGTAGTGAAAGCTGACGGAAATGAACGAACATGTACCTTCAAAATCTATAAAGACACAAGTTGTTTAAAATTTGTTACATTTAAAATTATAAATCATCCAATATTACGTATTAGTTCCGATAATTGATTACTAGTATACAATAACATGGCTATTTAATATACACGGGCTATTTATTTCAAAAATAATTAATTTTTAAATTTGGCGATTCCATACGACGATATCCGAACATTTACAATAGAACGTGATTTGCTCAGAAATCGGTGTGTTCCGTATGTAGGCGCAACAAATGCAAGTATACTACTAACCGACCTCCCAAAAGTGTCACCACCGTAGCGCGATGCTAGGGTGTCTGGCTACCATTCATAAGTTCAATGGTTCAATGCCCAGTTCAATTTTTTTTTATTTTTTTTTAATTTTATAAACAACCGTCAGCATTTATTAAATTTATTAAATTCAAAAATATGTATTACAAGAACCAAATCAAATGCTAAAACTACTTATAACACTGTCCGATTCCTGGAATTCTACAAGTTCTTGGAACGTGTTGGCTTATGCATTACATAACGTACGAACAATTCCAATTACAGACACAAAGCGCGTTCACCGACAGCTACAACACGTCGGTTAGCGTTAGTTTGAGTAAGATGGATGATCGAATTAGTTTTCAAAATTACTATTACGCCTTTAAAACATTTCTAATATACATTATTAAACGCTAACCGTATCCTAAAACATAAATTCTTAACACTTTGCAAGCTGCTACTGTACTATTTTCATAAAACTTTTATTAAGATTGGTACAATTATTTGGGGAAACGTCAACAATAGATTCATCTAAGACACATATACATACTGTATTCAAAGAGTAGATTTCAATTTTTTTTCCTTATTTAACATAGTACATTTGCTATACATAGAAAGCTACATTAATTTAATATCCAATTAAATGATACCCGCTTTAAGAAGATTAAAATAGTTTATAACATTAACGTCGGTTTATTGTTATTTATTTAACAGAGTTTTATCATAACTCTGCAACAAATTAAACATAAATTACTGTTAATAACCTATACATATTACATACACAGAACATATTAAATACGCAAAACATATTCCAATAATAGACTCACATCTACTCTATTATTTAACATACATTATTTAACTTTCACTTTATAATACATCAAACATCACAAATAAAAGACAATTAGCAACAATTCGTACGCATTTTCTACTTTAATATTTATAGTCACAAATACAAATACATATACTTCTCTATTTAGCCACTAACAAAACTTCTACAGACGGAAGAGCTTTACAAAGTTGCCTCTTTAGTTTACAGACTCGAAAATATTTAGAAGAATTTTAAACTTACTCTAACATGCTATTCCGGGAATTGTTTACATTTCAACTTCTACTTAAACACTTATATTACTTTCTATTTTTAAAACTACTGCTGAAAACAACCTCAATTATTGTTTATTAATTTTGAAAGAATTAAGAGATAGTTCAAATTGCCTTTCTTTAAAATTATCTATTCCCAAACGGAACGGCAACTACCAACCGGCGTTATTAGGGGAAATTCTCTATTCCTTCAAAATTCCTGCTACATTCTCATTTTTCCTGCATCGCTCTAAATCGTTCTCAATCGTTCTGCATCGTTCTAAATCGTTCTCAACCGTTCTCAACCGTTCTCAATCGTTCTCCATCGTTCTCAATCGTTCTTGGTCCGTTCGACTCCCCAAAGTGATTTCGGGAAAGTCTACTTGGGCAAAGCAATCTTACTCCGATTGACTCTTCGACGTGATTTCCACAAAGCCTACTTAGGCGAAATTTTCTAAATCCGATCAACTCTTCGGAGTGATTTCGACAAACTCTACGTGAGCGAAGTAGTCTTGATCCGATCGACACTTTGAAGTGATTTCGGCTAAATCTACTTTGGCGAAGTGGTCTTGGCCCAATCGACACTTCGAAGTGATTTCGACAAAGTCCACTGGGGCGAAGTGGTCTTGACCCGATCGACACTTCAAAGTGATTTCGACAAGGTCGCTAGGGCGAAGTGGTTTTTGATCCGATCGACTCTCCGAAGTGATTTCGACAAACTCTGTTAGGGCGAAGTGATCTTGATCCAATGAACTCTCCGAAGTGATTTCGACAAAGTCTACTAGGCCGAAGTGATATTGACCCGATCGATCCTCCGAAGTAATTTCGACAAGGTCACTAGGGCGAAGTGGTCTTGATCCGATCGACCCTCCGAAGTGACTTAAGACGAAGTGATCTTGACCCAACCGACTCCCCCGAAGTGATTTCGACAAAGTTTACTAGGGCGAAGTGATCTTGGTGCAATCGACTGCCCTAAGTGATTTCGACAAAGTCTATTAGGGCGAAGTAGTCTTGATCCAACCAACTCCCCCGAAGTGATTTCGACGGAGTCTACTAGGGCGAAGTGATCTTGATGCAATCGACTCGCCGAAGTGATTTCGACAAAATCCACTAGGGCGAAGTGATTTGATCCATCCGACTCCCCGGAAGTGATTTCGACAAAGTCTACTAGGGCGAAGTGATCTTGATGCAATCGACTCGCCGAAGTGATTTCGACAAAATCCACTAGGGCGAAGTGATCTTGATCCATCCGACTTCCTGGAAGTGATTTCGACAAAATCTACTAGGGCAAAGTGATCTTGGTGCAATCGACTCCCCCAAGTGATTTCGACAAAGTCTACTAGGGCGAAGTAGTATTGATCCAACCGACTCCCCCGAAGTGACTTCGGCAAAGTCTACTAGAGCGAAGTGATCTTGGTGCAATCGACTCCCCGAAGAGATTTCGACAAAGTCTACTACGGCGAAGTGATTTTGGTCCAACCGACTCCCCCGAAGTGATTTCGACAAAGTCTACTAGAGCAAAGTGGTCTTGATCCATCCGACTCCCCCGAAGTGATTTCGACAAAGTCTACTAGGGCGAAGTAGTCTTGATCCAACCAACTCCTCCGAAGTGATTTCGACAAAATCTACTAGGGCTAAGTGATCTTGGTCTAACCGACTCCTCCGAAGTGATTTCGACAGAGTCTACTAGGACGAAGTGATCTTGATGCAATCGACTCGCCGAAGTGATTTTGACAAAATCCACTACGGCGAAGTGATCTTGATCCATCCGACTTCCTGGAAGTGATTTCGACAAGTCTACTAGGGCAAAGTGATCTTGGTGCAATCGACTCCCCCAAGTGATTTCGACAAGTCTACTAGGGCGAAGTAGTCTTGATCCAACCGATTCCCCCGAAGTGACTTCGGCAAAGTCTACTAGAGCGAAGTGATCTTGGTGCAATCGACTCCCCGAAGTGATTTCGACAAAGTCTACTAGGGCGAAGTGATCTTGGTCCAACCGACTCCCCCGAAGTGATTTCGACAAAGTCTACTAGGGCGAAGTGATCTTGTTCCATCCGACTCCGCCAAAGTGATTTCGACAAAGTCTACTAGGGCAAAGTGATCTTGGTCCAACCGACTCCCCCGAAGTGCTTTCGACATAGTCTACTAGAGCGAAGTGATCTTGATGCAATCGGCTCCCCGAAGTGATTTTGACAAAGTCTAGTATGGCGAAGTGATCTTGATCCAACCGACTCCTCCGAAGTGATTTTGACAAAGTCTACTGCGGCAAAGTGATCTTGATCCCACCGACACCCCCCCCCCTCAAGTGATTTCGACAGTCTACTAGGGCGAAGTTACCTTGATGCAATCAACTCCCGAAGTGGTTTCGACAAAGTCTACCAGGCCGAAGTGGTCTTGATCGGATCAACCCTCCGAAGTGATTTCGACTAGGTCACTAGAGCGAAGTGACCTTCATCCGATCGACTCACCGAAGTGATTTTGATAAAGTCTACTAGGTCGACGTGGTCTTGATCCGGTCAACTCCTCGAGCTAATTTCAGCTAAGTCCACTAGAACGAACTGATCTTCATCCGATCGACTCCCTGAAGTGATTTCGACAAAGACTACTAGATCGAAGTGATCTTGTTCCAATCGACTCCCCCTAAGTGATTTCGACAACGTCTACTAGGGCGATATGATCTTGATCCGACCGAATTCACAAATTTATTTTGGCACAGTCCACTAGGACGAAATGATCTAGATCCAATCAACTCCACGTCGTGATTTTGACAAACTTTACTACGACAAAATGGTTTTCATCCGATCAACTCCCCAAAGTTATTTTGACAAAGCCTACTAGGGCGAAGTTGTCTTGATCCGATCGACTCCACGAGGTGATTTTGACAAAGTCTACTAGAGCGAAGTGATATCGATTCGCGCAATGTCTCAAAGTAGTTTTAATGAATTCTGCTGGGGCGAAGTGAAGACGGGGCGTTGAGAGGGCGGGGCGTTGAGAGGGCGGGGCGTTAAGAGGGCGGGGCGTTGAGAGGGCGGGACGTTGGAGGACGGGGCGTTGAGAGGACGAGGCGTAGAGGGGGCGGGGCGCAGAGGAATCCGGACGCAGAGTGGGCAGGGTGCAGAGAGGGCAGGGTGCAGAAAGGGTGGGGCGCAGAAAGGGGGAGCAGAGAGGGCGGGGAGCAGAAAGGGCGGTGCGCAAAGCAGGCGGGGCGCAGAGAGGGCGGGACGCAAATAGGGCGGGGCGTAGAGAGGGCGGTTCGCAGAGAGGCGGGGCGCAGAGGGGGCGGGGCGCTCAAAGTAGTCCCGTAGGGACTACAAACCACTTCTAGTCTTTTCTATAAAATTTAAGTATATTGACTTGGAATTTCTAAGTTACTCATAATACATAAATTTCTTTCAATCAATGAAGTACTTCCTTGATCTTCACAATAAAATTTAATTATCAAACTACTGATATTGTAGAATGTAATTATTCTAATTTATTTTTGTTTAACAGTAAGTACGCGAATTTCACATGTCGATGAAAAATGCAAGTTCATGACCTCAAAATATTTAAACATATTTTAAATTAAATTAAGACGGCATATGACGTCTAGATAGGACAACTGAATCTATGTTTTTTATATATCTGACATAAGATGTCATTCACAACTTTATTAAATGTACTATTTGTGTACATGTGCAAACATTTTTACAAACAATCGACTTGTTATTTAATTCGCTGATTCCTCAAAAGCTTTTTTTTTTTACGTTACTCAAATATTTAATATTAGATTATTTATAGTACTTTACTCTATGTTCAAAGTTATTAAATCCTAAAGAACACTCACGTGCTTCGAAACTGCTCTGAACGAAAGATACTGGACCTTGACCTCAGCTGTCGAAAATTTTTATAACCATCAAAGTTCTTCGGAATACAACGATTATATAACAATACCAACCTCAGCTCGAATGAATTTTTTTTCAACAAAACTTTAGCTCCAAAATTTCCTTATTTGATGTTATTTATTGATGAAGTTGAAATATACAGAACACATGTGAAATTGCCTTCTACGTTACTGCATTTTATATTAAATAAGACGTAACCATATATGTTCTTGCTTTAAAAAATTGCCTTAAGAAATTGCCTTAAGTTATCATCGGAGATATTGTACTAAGATGAAAAATATTAGTATAATCTATTTAATTAATATATACCAACTGTATTAATGATGTCAAAAGGGGCTTCCATCTTCTTAGGCCTGCAGGGATCAACTGAACTGCTCTCAGCGAAGCTTATAGAAAATCATGCTCACGCTACAGCTGTTAGGCTCGACCTCCAGACACCAAGAATTTATCAATTATTTTCTTTTTCTTACTCTGTTAGAGGCCACGTGTTTAAATACGACCATCTTGACTCCACTAACTTGTAGAACAACTTGCCCGTTCGAACGCTGATAATGAAGTGAACAAATTGACAACTCCACAGAGCTTAGTAACGAACTTTAGAGCATAAACGTAAAAGAATCTGTGTGTTATTATCAATTTTATGTATTAATTTCTATTGGATGGTAATTCACAAATTAAATATTTTAAATTATAGCTGTTTTATTTTTATTTTAAAGAACTAAATGTAACTAGAAAAAAAATACATTACAATTTTGTAGGAATAGTAAAACATATGTGAAATTTTACTTTATATGGTAGTCAATTTGGCGTGGTTCATTTCTTCGAAGCGAACGCCTTTAATGTTGTTAGATATTCAGTATCCAGTTTATTGGATTGAGTGGTATTGAAGATTCCTAACCTGTAAATGCTGAAATAAGAAGATTTCAATTTATTAATTATCATTCCAGGTATGGTTCTAATACATTGCAAGTATTTTTCTAATGGATTAACATCTGGTATGTACTTAGTTTTTTTAATAAGTCAGCTGTAACTTTTGGCATGACCGGCAAATAAGTTTTTGTTTGTTCACGTGGAAATTTCCTAGTTCATTATGTGAATGACAAACAAGTTATTTTTAAACTTTGGTGAAAGGAATCTATAAAGCTTCACTTTTAATCTTTGTATTAGTACTAACACAAAATGGTAGATGGCGATATAAAGATAGAAAAGGTTAACTTTCAGAATTAACAAAAATTAAGACTATTTTAGAGAGCTAAATTGTTTCATTTTGCTTTTCATTAATTAATGATTGGAATAATTTACCATTTAATGTGAAGTCTATGTAGTACTACCAAGACCAAATAATTTTTGTAATATAAATTTAATTTATCCTAAAACTCAAAGTTAAACACTTACAAGAATAAATTTTGCTAGATTCTTATCATATAAAAAACTACATTACTCTATTTTTGTGAGATATTGATGTTCAAATTATTACCAAGTACATATGTACATATCTTCCATTATCACAATTTAGTCAAATTTTTAAATATGATGTTTTATAAATAATTTTAAACTGCAACTTAAAGGAATAGATATTCATTTTGTTCAAGCTATGATTATTAGTTGGAATGAATGAGGGTTGATTCTTATTAATTATGAATTTTTTGAAATGAATGCACAAACTGTGCTGGCTTTGTTTTAATTTGTTTACTGGTGTAGCAGTGCATCTTTAAAGGTCAATATCGAGCCATAAGGTTAGGGATTGTGCTCCTATAATATTTTGTATAGCGGTATTTGAGTATAGATTTCCGCATTCGCCTTATACAAAAGACTCAAGTTGGGTCTTCTTAGTATACAAAAATTCGGTGGCGCCATATTCACTATATTTTGGTCGCAGTCCAACCCCGACCCAAAGCTCATGTTCTACCCAGAGCAAATCGCTCGACTAGCCGCTTAGTCTTTGGAAGTTTCCTCATCTACGAGCCATTTTTCACCGAAACTAACCTTGGGCTCTTTACATCTTCAGAAAATCCTAGTCATCTATCCTTGTGCCTTTCAGCTGGTCATATAGGAGTAAAATAAATAACCTCCTTAGTAAGGCAAAATGTTATAACCTAAGGAAATTAGTGTTGTGAAAAAAAAACCAGTGTAAAATCAGATAACCTTCTAATGGATCAGCAACCCACGCTACATTATGTTATTGGGGTTAACCGCGCAGTAGGCGTTTCAACTCCGAATACTATTTAAATAGTTCCAGAGAATACATAATTGATGTTATAAAAAATTTCGTTAAAAATAGTGACCCAAGTCATTTCAGTGATTGCACAAATATAAATATTGGAAGAAACTGTAGAAATTAAAAAAGCGACAGTAACAAATTTTGACTGAAATACTCTATTTACGACTATAAGAAAGTATGTGTTGCATCCAAAAGTAAATTCTTTTCCTTTTTGTTAATTTTAAAAACCATCACTTTAATTTAGATAGTTCTAATCATCATGAACCAGGCCCGTAGCCAGGAAGGTTAGCAAAGGAAGCACAGCCGTCCCTGGCCTAAACTTGTGCCCTCACGACTCACTGGTTCAGATTTTTTGATTTCATACGTTAAAAATAACACTACTAATCCATGACCGGATTTTCAAAATCGCAAGCACTTCTTTTCTAAGTGTAGACCAGCTGTAACCTAAAACACTGCATGTCGAATTATTTTTCTTGCCTTCTCTTACTTAAAAATTTGAGTTTACAAAAAAATTCGGGTGAGCTTCCTTCATGTATACAAGGAATTTATGTATAGGTACGTATATCAAAAAGTTGCTTATTATGCTCTTTTGCAATGCCTAATGCAAGTATCCAACCAGCAGGGTGACGTCACCTGAAGTAATTTTTACGTCGACTTGAGGTGGATTTTTGGAGAGGTATTTAACAAACAATTTGTCACGTGTTTTGACGTCACTCAGACCCCTTCCTTTCAACGTTAGTGAAGAACCGTTTATTAGACGTGATAAACACAGCACCTCTTACTTCTTTTTATTCTATTTAAGATATAACTGGATATATAACGGTCCATTGAATTATGCGCACATGTTCATTAATATTAAGAAATAGAAATTTACCCATTTCGAATAGACCTGCACCTTGTCGAAGTTCTAGATTACTACAACAGGTAAAATGGTTTACGTGTTCTAATGATCTAAAGAGCCAAATTACAGGTTCAACCAAAGTAGTAGGGTCGTTAGTGAGAAACCAGGCTAAGATAGGTTCCTGAAAGAGAGCAGTGGCTCTTTCGGTACTTAGATTGGCAGAGACCATAGGGGTCGGTATGGCAGTCTAAGACACACTACCGCGATGTGGAAGGCAACGGGAAACCATCACATTATCTCCCAAGTACACAGCGTACTTAAATTGTAATAAACATGATGGCATTCCCAGGAGTAAAAGAGCGTAGTTAAAATAATCCCCCATTCGAATCTCTGGGAGAGGACTACTTCGGAAGATGCGATCGAAAAGTCCACAATAAGAGCCGGGAACATTTTGCAAATCATAATGTGGAATGTTAGAAATATAAAGCAAGTAGGTAAGCTAGAGAACCTGAAACTTGAAATGGATAGATTAGCACTAGACATAGCAGGGATCAGCGAAATTCAGTGGCCAGAGGCTGGAGATTTTTGGAGTGGAGACTTCAGGGTAATTCATACATGAGCAGGAAGGAAATTCGGCTGTGGGGATAGTGATGCGAAAAAAGATAGGACACTGTGTAGAAAATTATTTACAAAAGAACGAAAGAGTACTAGTGGTTAGATTAAAATCTAAACAGGTAAAACGACAGTAATAATACAAGTATACATGCCCACCCTCAGCTACAGTGACGAAGAGGTAGAAGCGATCTTCAAAGATATCGAAAACATATTAAGATACCTAAAAGGACATAAAATTTTAATAACTACGGGGGATTTTAATGCAGTGGTAGGTGAGGGTAGGGAAGGAGCGGTAGTAGGTTTATTTGATTTAGGCACGAGAAACGACAGGGGAAATAGGCTGGTAGAATTTTGCGACAAGAACAATTTAACCATCACAAACACATTATTTCAACATTCTTGTTAGATAATGGTTTAGGAATCAAGTAAAAGACTACCCAGAAACAGATATAGACACTAACTACAACATCGTAATTATAAAGGTCGCACTTATATTTAAAAATTTGAAAAAATAAACGAAAAAGAGCACTTTGACTTTAAGAAACTAAAAGATAAAGATATTCAAGAAAGATTTAAAAAAATGAATTGCTGAAAGATATCGGGAAAATATCTGATACTAAGAAACTAGAAACAGAATGGAATAACATTAAATCCAGCTTAGACATTGCGGCCAGAGATATTCTGGGGTATACACAAAAGGAAAATAAGAAACCATGGATAACATGATACGTGCCAAATTGGCACTTAAACATTTTTTTAGTTTAATTTTGATGTGCGGAAGTTTCGCGCCACAAATTCAAAAGACTTGGCGTATATTTCCGTCACGTCAGAGTGCGTTTGCGCCAGATCGCGCGACGCGAGTGGCGGAGAAAAAGTGGAAGAAGTTTTTTCGTGAGACTCTGTAACGTGGCTGTTTTGCCTGGGACTTCAAGAAGTGTGGTCGTGTTAGGTATCGTATCGTGCCTTTATCGTTATTTATGTAGATCCTTGCCTTGCTTATCTGTTTGTCGCGCTTATACCATGATTCCTTATCGTTCCGCTACATTTAGGAATTTGATACGACCTTGGAGTAATCCACGACCCTAGAACGAACCGGAGCAGTCACCATTTTTAAATACTTCAGAAGGGGACCATCAGCAGCCTTGATGGACGTGCTGACGACATCTTTATTTAACTTGAAGGAAGCTGTACCTATTTAGGTAAGTGCCCTGATTGTTATACTGCATTTCGAACATTTATTTATTGCGTAATTGCGCATTTAATTTTGTATATTGGTGACGTCATTGACAGATGGGTGCGCCAAAATCGGTATAAAGATTAGCGCTACCAACTGCCGTGGTGTCTAGTAAACCGCGCTTGCGGAGTTGTAATTATGAACTTTTAAATTGTAAGAAACAAAGGATATTCTGAATTTAATAGAAAATAGACGAAAGTTACAAAAATAAATCAGACGAAACAGGAAAACAGAGATACAAAGTCATAAAATGGGAAATTATTCTCAAATGCAGGAAAGCTAGAGAGTAATGGATTGATGAAAGTGCAAAAACGTACAAACCAAGATGGAAATAGGAAAGACAGATGAAGCATACAAACTAATTTGAATCAATTTTAAAGATATAAAACCATGTAGCAAAAATATAAAGGACGCAGGAGGAAACGTCATTATAGAAAAAGTAGAGAAAGTGGGTAGATGGCAAGAATATATAGGGAATTTATATGCAGGAGAGGAACTAACTGTATTAGAACAGGAATCAGACATTGAAAAAGATGACTTGGGATATCCTATACTTAGAGATGAATTTGAATTAGCATTAAAGGGTCTGAAAAATGGTAAGGCGCCGGGTACAGATAAGGTGCAAATAGAAACTTTAAAAGTCGCTGGACAAGCAGTAACAGAACGTCTTTTCCAACTTGTAAGCTATATGTATGAGACAGGCGTGATACCCAAAGATTTCAAAAATACATCATAGTAACTATACTAAAAAAGCAAGGCGCGGATAGATGTGAAAATTTTCGAACAATAAGTTTGACAGCACATGCGTCAAAAAAATTAACTAAATTGTACAAAGACGAATAGAAAAACGAACTGCAGAAATACTAGGAAAAGATTACTTTGGATTTAGGCAAAACAAGGGAACAAGGTAGGCTGTTTTAGCTCTGAAAATAATAATAATAAAGAAAACAATAGAAAAGGAGGAAAGCGGGAATATGGGGTTTGTAGATCTGAAAAAAGCATTTGATAAACTAAAATGGAAAAAAAATGTTCTAAATACTGAAAAAGATTGGAACGAGTTGTAGGGATAGACGACTAGTACATAGCTTATACAAAGAGCAAACAGCTGTAATAGAATTAGAGCAGGAAGTAAACATTAGGAAAGAGGTGAGACAAGGATGTGTCCTATCCCCATTGATCTTTAACTTGTACATTGAAAATTCAATGAATACTGTCAAATGCAGGAAGACCTGTGGAATTACTATACAGGGACACAAAATTGATATGCTTAGATTTGCAGATGATATAGCGATATTAGCATCTAGCAAGGAAAAGTTAGAAGCTGCTCTTAATAAAATGGAAGCGGTTCTAACAGAGAAAGATTCGGTATGAAAATTAACAAAAATGAAACTAAAGTACTAGTATGCAAAATATGGAAAAATAAATCAAAAATAAAAATACAAATAGGTAACAAGAACTTACAAGAGGTTAAGGATTTTTGCTGCCTAGGAAGCCAAATAACGCAAGATGAAAAACTCAAAAGATATAAAACAAAGATTAACACAAGGTCGTGCTACATTTAATATGAGAAAACAACTACTGTGTTCAAAGATAGCAAACAGAGAAACAAGGAAAGGATTGCTTAAAACATATGTGTGGAGCACAGCGCTGTACGGCTGTGTAGCCTGAACAACAGGAGAAGCGGACAAGACAAAAATAGAAGCCTTTGAAATGTGGTGCTACAGACGAATAATGAAGATATCATCGACAGACAAAGTTAAGAACAAAGAGGTATTAAAAATGGTAGGGGAAGAAAGAAATATGTGGAAAACAGTAAAAAGTAGGAGAGATAGGATGATAGGCCACATACTAAAACATGAGGAAATAGTGCGGAATATATTAGAAGCAAAGATAGGAAAAACAGAAATAGAGGTAGACCAAGGTTAGACTACTGCACACAGATAGTGAAAGATGTAGACCGTTTGAAACTTGGTGTTATAAGAGAATGTTAAAGATTAGTTGGACAGATAGAGTAACAAACGAGGAAGTTTATAGAAGGATAGGTGAGGATCCCTGTATATGGAAACAATTGAAGGTCAGGAGAGATAGAATGATAGGGCACCAGTTAAGACATGAGGGACTATTTAGTAAAGTCTTAGATTATAGACTACCAAATAAAAATAGAGTAGGAAGGCCTAGACAAAGCTATATTAGTCAAATTATTAGAGATTTAGGTTGTGAAGGGCTATGTAGACCTTTTAGACTAGCTCAGAATAGAAAAGAATTTAGAGCTGCGTCAAACCGACTTTAAGTAAGTTCGAAAACAAACAAAAAAAAATAAAATCAGTTAACTAAATGTCACCAGGACATGACTCACAATTGGTTAGCGGTCTGGCATGTTGGTAGCGTTTCGTTGCTTAAGCCTTACCATAACATATAATTTAACACTTTTCCTTTTTGAAGCGGATAACCAGGTTATATTTCATTTCCTTATAAATGGTAATCATGTAAACATGTTAGAGTTCTTTAACAACCATCAGGTTGCTAATATCTATGTAGAGCCAGCTGGATAGGAAAAAGATAGGATATAGGAAGACCTAGACCAAACTATATTAGTCAAATTATTAGAAATTTAGGTTGTGAAGGGTATGTAGAGCTTTTTAGATTAGCACAGAATAGAAAAGAAGTTAGAGCTGCGTCAAACCGACCTTAAGTAAGGTCGATAACAAAATGATGATGATGATGTAGACCGTAGGGATTTCAAGAAAATGTGTAGGCTAGCTAAGAATAGAAATCAATGGAGGTACGCATCCAACTAGTTCCACGATCGATAAACTATAATGAGGAAAAAATAATAGTACTTAAACATGATGATTATTATAAACAACTACAGGTATTGTATGTGCAATATTCTCAAATATGTTAATTATGTGAAAAGATTTACTAGAAAACTATTAATACGTAGAATGTTTAAGTGTTGGAGGATCTTAGCAGCCATAGGCTGCTTAACCAACCCCCTTCACATACCTTACATGTGATTTTCCAATGCTCCACCCGAAGGTACTACATTGGCCAGGAAGTTTTTTTTACCTGGAAAATTTAGAATTTTGCCGAACCCTTGCTATTACAAGCAAGATAGGGATCTTTAACGTGCGAGACAAAACTCACACACGGGATATCCATTTTACCTCTCATCCGAACGAGGGTGTATTTTTACGAAAAATGTTCGCCTAACTTTTTTCAAGTTGATCGTATCGGGATTCGAACCCGGGATCTTGGGCGTAGTAGTCACACACATACTAACTACGCCACGGAACCGTCTAACTCCCCCTCCCCCTCACATACGTATGAAACTCGGTGAAATAGAGCATATAATTAGAAAACAATAGAAGAGTAACCGAGCTGTATATAGGCTGTGTGGGAATTTCAGGAAACTGTGTAGGCTAGCTCAGAATATAAATAAGTGGAAGTACGCGTCCAACCAGTTTAAGATGGAAAACCTAATGACGAAAAATTATGCGCAGATAAATCTGATGATTATTATAAACAACTACTTGTTGGTTGTGATATATCTGCAACTAATGTTGACTGTGCGAAAAGATATAATGAAAAAAAATATTAAATCGGCAAATGTTCAAGTGCTAGGAGAACATGGCAGCCACATGCTGCTTACCCCCCTTCTCAACCACCGAATGTCGGAGAAATAGAAGTGGACCGAGCTGCATCTAGAAAGAGCGAAATGTGCCTGTGATCAAGAACAACAAACATAGAAACATGAAGAAATTTGTTGAAAACATATGTGTGGAGCACAGCACAGTATGCCTATGAAATAGGGGCAGTAGGAAAAGCAAACAGAGAAACGATGGCAGCCTTTTGGAATGTTATGCTTCAGATGTGTGAAGATGATGGCATGGATAGACAAAGTTAATAACAAATAGGTTGTAGAAATAGTAAGAGAATAAAAATATCTGTGAAAAAGAAATAGGAGAAATATAAGGGCAGAATACGTTAGTATGGGATATACTACAAGCATAGATAGGAAAAAGAAGGTAGATGTAGACCTATCAGATAGTGATAGATGCAGACTGCAAATTTTTAGGGAAATGTGTAGGTTAGTTTAGAATAGAAAAGAATTAGGGTACTCATCTTACCAGTTCCAGCACTGAAGAGCTATTGATGATCAGAAATTTACATTCAATTTTTCATAATAAAGTTTATTATATTATTAATCTAATAACGCTTGTGCTGTTTGATATTTGCGTCAGATTCCTTAAAATGTCTTTCTGATTATTTGTCGTGTCGTGTTATGATTTTGGCGTTCGTGTTCCTATTAAATAAAAGATTTATTTAATAGTTTAATACTGTTGCGAGCTACTATTAGGCAACCCGTCAAACACACAAGCGCCATAAGCACTATATATTCTCCAGGGACCGAGAATTTTCTATCAATTACTGGAGGATGAATCATCCTTTTAATTCAGGGGTGTAAATAAGACCTATGATGAAGTACAGAGTTAGTCTATATCAGAATGTCGAATATAAATTATATCGTGTAAAGTTAAATAGTTGAGCTTTTGGAAGTCCAAGAGTAAACATTAATGTTATATTATGTGAACGTGTCTAATGTACATGCAGTTTGTAGAATGCATAAATAGACAAAAGTGTAATAAATAAATAGTTATGTTAGTGTTGTTAATAGACCTATGGTTAAGAATTTAGTTTAAGAAGATATTAGTGCTTGTAAATTCATCAGTGTGATAATGCTTCATTGTGAATTAGACTGAAAACATCTACAAATAGAGCATATACTGTTAATTAGACTTGTGAACAGTGAATAATAAAGATCTTTGTTATTACTTGTTTTAAATTAGTGAAACACGGTAGTAGTAGCCCACTACACTGGTGTCAGCCTGTGTAGGGTAAATAGTGATTAATTTAAAAGAAAAAAAACACAAGTCTAAGGATATTTAAGTAGTTTGTATATGCCTGTAACAAGAAGCCAAAGTAAAATGGACGCAGGAACTTTAATGAACTTCCTTAAGAGTTTTAAATCCAGTATGGAAGAAAAGTTTAGTGAAAATGCTGAGGAAATGGAGGAAAGGTCGGCTAAACTGAAAGTAACACTAAATGAAAACGTAGTGAGGTCAGTTGAACTGGAATCAACCCTTAAAGAAAAATCAAGTGAAAATGATGAGAAAATAAAAGAAAAGTTAAGTGAAAATGCCAAGAAAATGGAAGAGTTGAATGAAAAAACAACCACGTTAGAACAAAGATTAATGAAAAGCTCCATTGCATTGAAAGAAGATGTCACCGAACAGATAAAAATAGTTGAGCAAAAGTTGGACAGTAAATTGGTAAAAATGGAAGAAGATGTGATGAGGCTGCAAGAGCAAATGATTTCACTAACAACGCGGCCACTTGAATTATCAACCCAAGTTGTAAATCAGAACATTCAAGAAATAAGAAGCATGGAAGGAAGCGAGTCAATACCGTCATAATTTAAAGTGAAACCACCCACATTCGATGGTAAAACACCTTGGCTCACATATTTGAAACAATTTGAAGCTGCGGCAATAGCCAACGGTTGGTGCAACAAAGAAAACTATCTCTATAACAGTGGCACTACGTGGGCAAGCCTTTAATATCTTACAAACGATTCCCGATCACCAGCAGAATAATTACGGCCTCTTAACATCGAAAGTTGAGAGGAGATATGGAGACGCTCATCTTCAACAGGATTACCATGCACAAGTTAAGAACCGTTCGCAAAAGACAAATGACAGCCTGCAAAAATTTAAAGCTGACATTGCCAGATTAGTTAGATTGGCATACCCAACGGCACCAGATAGTTTTCTCGATCGACTAGCTATTCAAACATTTGTGGATGGCATTAAAGACAGCGAAATACAGCAAGCGCTAAGATTAGCACGGCCAAAAAAGTTAGATGACGCACTGGCCGATGCGCTTGAATTTGAAGCAGCTAAGCAAACATCACACAGGATGAGTCACAAAGTTCGGTCTGCCTTAGAGGAACCTGGTCAAGCGCAGAACAGCATAGATGAAATAATCAACCGTGTGATAGAAAAGCGAAAGGCGGAAAGACTGGAAAGACGACGACTGCGGAGATGGCGTCTGCGATACTGAAGCTGCGGTGAAGTTGGTCATATGCAGAGACGCTGTACTCAACCAAAGAAACAACCGGTTGAGCTAAAGCAGGTCAATGTAAGAAGGCCAACGTCGACAGCACAGCGTAGTGCCCCGGAGATTATCATCCGTGCTGCATCGTCGATGGGAAGTCTGGACAGCATTTATATCGATGGTGGAATTAATGGTAGGATTGTCCGATTACTCGTGGATACAGAAGCGACAAGAACTATTGTGAGACCAGATTTGGTTGGTCATTTAAAAGTGCTACCTGTATCGGTGTGTCTTCGAACGTCAAGTGATGAGAAAATTTGTACTCACGGAGAGACTGCCGTTACGTTGGCAATTGGGAAGAAACTAGTTAATCATTGAGTGTTGGTAGCTGACATTACAGAAGAAGTGATCCTGGGAATGGATCTCATGAGAAAATATGAGTTTCATGTAAACATGAAAGAAAATGTGCTTCGGATAGATGATGATGAGATTCCATTTCAAGGTACGAGTAACCAGATGATGCAAGTTTGAATGATATGTGATATGAAAATATACGAGAAGGCGGAAATGATAGTAATGGGACACCCGGAGGGTACGCTCCGGGAAGGACAAATATGCATGATGGAAGCAACAGAATCGGGAATGGGTCAGGAGGGATTACTGATTGGAAGAACACTGGCAAAGTTTCGAAATATGATACCAGTAAGGGTGCTGCACATTAATCCGCATACGGTTACCCTGAAGAAAGCATGATTGTGGGAAGTTGCATTCCAGTATGCCATATTAAACGTTGTATGGACGACACGAAAGATAAACCAGCCAACGGTTGCTCAGAGAAATTGCTGGATATGTTGATACTTTCGTGTCAGGGATTAAACGGCGACCAACTGGGCAAGGTAAAAGAACTGGTCGGACGATTTTGAGATGTGTTTGCACTGAAAGGCAGGACGAATGTTGTGCAACACAAGATCAATACTGGAGATGCGCAACCGATAAGACAACACCCCAGGCGGCTTCCTTTGGCAAATCGTAAGGAAGCCGAGCAAATTATCACCGACATGGAAGAACAAGGAGTGATTGAACCCTCGAATAGTCCATGGGCATCCCCGGTAGTGCTTGTCAAAAAACAAAGGATGGGTAGACAAGGTTTTGTGTATCCTACCGGCGGTTAAACAATGTGACATAAAAAGACAGCTATCCTTTGCCCAGAATTGATGACATCTTGGATACTCTATCCGGATCTAAATGGTTTTCGACTTTGATCTTGAAAAGCGGATACTGGCAGATAGGCTTGGAGCTAAACAATAAAGAAAAGACTGCGTTTATAATTTGAACTGAATTATGGCAGTTCAAAGTCATGCCATTTGGATTATGCAATGCCTCTGCTACTTTTGAACGATTGATGCAGTCAATACTGCGTAGACTGTCTTGGAAGACTTATCTGGTGTACCTAGACGACGTGATAGTGTTAGACCGGTCTTTTAAAGAACATCTTAAGAACCTAGAGGAGATATACCATAGATTACGCGGGGCAAACCTTACATTGAGCCCCGGAATAAGAGCTGACCCTGACAAAATTAAAACGCTACAAAAGTGGCGTACACCAGCAGATAGACACCAACTACGCAGTTTTCTAGGATTGTGCATATATTACCGACGTTTTATACTTGGGTTTGCGAACATTGCCAAACCGTTAACGAAATTAACCGAAGATGGACAAGAATATGATTGGAATGACGACTGCCACGGTGCATTTGAACAACTGAAACGGCTACTTGCTACAGTACCAATTTTGAGTTATCCACGGATGGAGGGGAAATTTGTGTTGGATACCGATGCCAGTAGCACAGCTATAGGAAGCGTTCTTTCTCAAGTGCAGGACGGACAAGAAAAAATTATTGGGTATTTCAGCAAGGTCTTGTCGCGGCCACAAAGGAGCTATTGTGTGACAAGGAGGGAGCTGTTGGCCGTCGTCAAATCAGTAGAGCACTTTTATAAGTACTTATACGGCCGTAAATTCCTGTTGAGAACATACCATGCTGCACTAAAATGGTTACTGCAGTTTCGAAATCCTGAAGGGCAAGTTGCAAGGTGGATAGAGTGGCTGCTGGAATATGACTAACACAGAACATCGTGTAGAAACTAGCCATCGGAATGCAGACGCTCTGTCAAGGAGACCTTGTCTAGCAGACTGTATTCATTGCTCCAAGATGGAAGAGAAAATAAGTGTCATTCATAGAATGAGGGTAACCGATGGTACTTGGCAACCCAAAAGAATACGAGAAGACCAGGAAAATGACGCCGAATTAGGACGTATTATTGAGTGGAAAGTAGAGGACAACGACCAGCTTGAGAAGAAATTAGTATTTCAAGTAGAAGTCTGAAAGCATAGTGGGCATAGTGGGACTCCTTGGTGATTGAAAACAGAATCTTGAAACGACACCTGTATCTGACCGGTGAAAAGCCGGCGGCGTGTGTAATGATGGATTAATACATCGTATAAGTTTTCCTATATGTATTTTTTTGATGAAATAATATTACATACAAAGCATGCAGAAAAACATTGATAACTACGGGATCGCAAATATGCCATTAAATTATTTTTCATGATGCGAAATGATCACATATCATTACATTTGATTTTCCAATGCTCCACCCGAAGGTACTACATTGGCCAGGAAGCGAGTTTTTTTTTTACCTGGAAAATTTGGAATTTTGCCGAACCCTTGTTGTTCCAAGCAAGGTAGGGATTTTTAACGTGCGTAACAACACTCACACACGGGACCTCCATTTTACCTCTCATCCGAACGAGGGTGTATTTTTGTGAAAAATGCTCGCCTAACATTTTTCAAGCGGACCGTGTCGGGATTCGAACCCGGGACCTTGGGCGTAGTAGTCACACACATACCACTACGCCACGGAGCCGCCTAATGATCACATATCCCAAACAAATGGGCGTTTATTACTATCGAACTGCAGAAGTATTTTTACAAAAAATGTTTGCAAAACAGAATAATCATACAAATGGACGTTTCTTAGTATGCGATAATAAATGTTTTTGTATAGTAGTCTTTTTTGATGCGGAATAGTCACACAAATTGCATACGAATGAATGTTTTTTAGTATGCGACAGTACGTGCCTATTTAGAGTACCTTTTTGTGCTGCAGCATAATCACACAAATTGCATGCGAACGGACGTTCCCTAGTATGCAACAGGAAATGGATTTTTAGAGTACTTTTTTGTATTGCAGCATAATCACACAAATTGCATAAAAATGGACGTTTATTAGTATGTGACCACAAATGTCTTTTTAAATCACATTTTTCTGATGTAGTATGACCACACAAATTGCACGCGAACGGACGTTCTTTAGTATGCGACCGCAAATGTCTTTGTAAATTCCTTTTTTCTGATGTCGTATAATTACACAAGTTGCAGGCGAATGCACGCTCGTTAGTATGCGACTGCAAATGTCTTTGTAAATGACTTTTGTTTGATGTGGCGTAAACACACAAATTGCATGCGAATGGACGTTCCTTAGAATGCCACCACAAATGTCTTTGTAAATCACTGTTTTGTGATGTAGTGTGATTACAGAAACTGCATGCGAATGGACGTTCTTTACTATGAGACCGCAAATGTCGTGGTAAATGACATTTTTGCGATGTGGTATAATCACACAAATTGCATGCGAATGAACGCTCGTTCGTATGTGTCTGCACATGTTTTTGTAAATTACTTTTGTCTGATGTGATATAATCACATAAATTGCATGAAAATGAACGCTCGTTAGTATGCGACTTCAAATGTCTTTGTAAATCGCTTTTTTTTAACGTGGTATAATCACACAAATTGCAAGCGAATGGATGCTCGTTAGTGTGTGACTGCATCATGTGCCGTATTCTTAGATTATTGTCAAGCTTTATTAACCCAAGTATCAATTATTAACGTAATTATCCTCGCACTAAAAAATATTAATTGGTTTTCTTACGTGTGAAGATGGTAAAAGTTTATGTTTATAACATTATATTCGTTTTATATCTATCTATTTTAGTATTACAAATGTTGTATAATAAGAATTAGAGATAGTTAGCTTCCTATTAATAACAAATCGGGTTACACCTGATATATGCATTGATTGTATTCACAGGTTTATGTATGGGACTGATATTGGTCATCTGAAGGTTACTGGTGTTTGGAGTAGGGTCATAGAATAATAACACCTCCAAAAGAAGTGACACTCTTTAAAAATCCTTTGTTTTTCATGTACCAAAAATACATGACCTTCAGCCATTATTCTGACGCACGCGCGTCTCGCGGTAGAAATAACGCGGTTGTAATGACAGTTGTAAACACATTGAGGTTACGTAATTTTTTTGTTTACATATAGTGAATGAGATCTATGGAAATTACATATTAATTTTGTTTATCCTGTTATTTGTAAACGAGAAGTAAAAATGAATACTTGCGAAGATTGTGGTTTTGAGTTTACACAAAAGAAGAATTTGTAAGCCCATTTAAGAAAGATTCATAATTTTGAATATAGGAAACCAGTTACTTTAACTAGTAAATTTTTGTGTGATACATGTGGCAAATCCTTGACCAGTAAAGCAACTTTACGTCGTCATTGCAGAACTGTTCATAAAAGTATTCCAATAATTCTCAACTCGTCAAGAATCGAGTGCTTTTATGAAAATTGTACAACACATCTAAAGGGATATAAAAAACTTCGACAACATTTGGCACATGAACATCAAATTGAAACTAAACTTGATCAACTACATTTTAATTCACAATTAGGTTTGAAGATTATTATGCAAAGTGTTAATTATATACTAATTTTATTCTGTTCAACAGAGTTTAAAACTGAAAACCAAGAACAGGAACAATCTTTGGCAATGTATATACTTCACACTTCAGCTAAATTATTGTCTGATGGCACCAAAAAGGAGTACTATAATTGCCATCGATCGTACAACTACATTCCAAAAGGCAAGGGTTTTAGAAGCTTAAAAAGCACAGGCACTAATAAAATTGGACGTGTTTGTCCCTCAAGAATGGAAGCGACGATAAAGAAGGATGGGTCTGTTGCAGTAAACTTCTGGACAACTCACGTTGGACATATCAACGATATTGGTTGAGTTTTTTTTAAGTAAAGAGAGTAAAGCAGAAATTGCAGGTATTTTCGAACATAAAGTTCTAGTTTGAAATTTTACAATTGATGTGTTTCTGGAAAATTAAAGGAAGGTATTACATTTCAATATATATTGGATGATGTTCGTGATTCTGCTTTAAAACAAGAAAATTCACAGAGAATTTTGTTGTTAGAAACAAAAGATATGCACAATATTGTTAGGGACTTCAATATTGAGTATGGTGTGAAACGTCACCTAAATGATGCAATTAGCGTACGGCTCTGGGTAGAGGAGATGATGAACTTAGGAAGCGACTGCCCAGTGTTATATTATAAAAGCCAATGTGTAGAAGGAAACCCAAATGACTCAAAAATAATTTTAGATGTTCAAGATTTTGCATTAGTCATAATCACTTCTTTTCAACGTGAACAGTTGCTTAAATTTGGAAACGACAAGATGTGCGTTGATGGTACACATGGTACAAATAGTAACGATTTTCAGCTCTACACACTAATGACAGTGGATGAATTTGGTTCAGGGTGCCCAGTGGCATTTTGTTTTTCAAATCGTGCTGTCGAAATGATTTTCAATTTGTTTTTTGGAAAAATTAAATCAAGAGTGGGTATTATATCAACTACTGTTTTATGTCTGATGATGCTCCAGCATTTTATAATGCATGGTCTTATGTTATGGCCAAGGTACCTCACCAGTTGCTATGTAATTGGCATGTGGAATCTTAATTGGCGCATTAATGCAGTAATGAAAATTGCTCGAGGTAGTTTGTTTAAACGTATAATTAAACTTGCAAAGAATACTTTCAATGACAAAATTAATAGAATTAAACAGTCATAAAGCAAGTCTAACAATTACATAAGATTTTATTAGACGTCTTGAAAATGATAAGGAATTTTTAGTTACGTCGTCCACTTGTGCTTTTCAACAGTATCAAGTTACTAGAGTAGATGAGGCCTGTGAAGGTTCATGCCTAAATTGTACAAAGTGCAGCATATGTGTTCATACATTTCAATGCACCTGTATTGACAACATGATAAAGCTTAACATTTGCAAACACATACATGCTTGTGCGATACAGTTTTACAAATCGAATCTTGACACCTTTGCATATTAGTAACGCTAATGAACTTTTCAGCAGTAATATTTTACATGAAGCAAAATCTTCAAAAAATGATATTATTAAAAAAAAGAGCCGAGCTAATAATAGGCCTATGTGAGAATGCTTCGTTAACTAACGACGTACATCTGGGCATAATGAGGCAATTTGATAAAATCATTGACACATTAAATAAAGCAAAATCTATTGATCTAAAAACTACAAAGGAGATTAATATTAATAAGAAAGTTGAACATCAGGTGCGGCTTTTTTCAACAAAGAAGAAATCAACAAGGAATAATGATCTTAAAAAGCCTACCCTAACAGAAGAAATTTTTATTAGGGATGGTTTGGTTAATAACTCAAACCTTAATATTAATGTTCATACAAGATCTGATCATACATCACCCGATTTTATGTTAAAATAGGACAGTGTATTATCTCAGTAGAAAGTAGGTTTAATTAACACTAAAGCTTATAAGGTTAGATTTTGTTCTGCTTTCTCTTGTTTGGGAATAAAATCCGATGGGGAAACCACTCGCAGAAATACATGTACAAATTACTGGAAATTATTACAATCCCAGCGATTTTAATGGGAAACCTACAAGTACGTGACTAATCTAATTTAATCCTCAGTTCTCACTTTGTTTTATCAATGTTACAAGTGCTGGTAAGTTATTGTAATTTCGTCAAATCTATCGGATTGAGTGTTCTTATATTAACAGTGCAGTATTTTAGTTTTACTTTTAGTCGGAGTACCAAAATAATCTTAATTTTCTACCTTGTTTTTTTACATATTTTAGTCGACTGACAGTGCAAACAAAATTCTCGACAAAATAAAATTAGTTTCTTTCTTAATTAATTTAGGTATTTATTGAGAATGTATATGGGTACAAAACGTGTTTACTTTTTAAAAAATAAAAATACAATTATTGAAACCTCAAGCTTCTATTACTATTATTAAACACATTTCACTTAAGTAATTAATAATTTACAAATCAAATTTCAAGAAATCCCAGCAAAGTACCTTTAAACTGCATATTGACATAAGTACGAAAAATACCTAGAATAACAACAAGTTAATACAAAATACCAAGTTGTTTACATACAAGAGCTAACGAGCTGTCGAATTATGACCGCGTAGACAACATATTTGTCACTTCGCAAGAATTACAAATATTAGTGGTATTAAGCGTATATTATTTTTCGTTTGAGTGCGTCGGTAATAAAGGTTACACTGGGACTGCCGTGCAACTAAAAATTTCTTAAATTAAAGTGAAATTTATGTAAAAATTCAGAAAATTAGCTAGTTCAACTAATACAATTCTCCTCGTAAGTCGTGTTATCGTTATCGTTCAGACTACACGTGTGTATCTATAGTATATAAGAGTTATATTTATTTGTTTGTTTGTATCGAATAAAATAATTATGGATAGAAGCAATATAAGTTTGTCTCTAAGTTCGTTGCAAGAACAATTCGAAACAAAAATGGCAGATTTTGAAGCAAAACTTAAGAATACGACAAATGTTGCAGATCGTGAAAGTGTAGCAGGTGTAGAAGCCGAATTTTATGCATTTAAAGAGGTTATTATTAATAGCATTGCAGCGTTGAGAAATTTAATAGAAAATGTGAATATCAAAATTGACGATTTGGAACAGTACGGGAGGCGTAACATGCTAATTATTCACGGAATACGAGAAGAGGATAATGAAAACCTAGAGCATACTTTGGTAAATATATTTACACAATCATTGGGTATCGAAAACTTTAATATAGAAACTATGGTCGACAGATGTCATAGGCTTGGTAAATTGTCAAAAAATCGACATACACCAGTAATAGTAAAATTTTGTTCATATCGTTATAGAAATATAATATTGTCACAAAAACACAAATTGAAAGATACGAAACTATTTATAACTGAGTCTCTTACCAAAAAAAAGTTTTTATTATTAAAACAATTACAAACCTTAGTTGGTAAAAGAAAAGTATGGAGTTTAGACGAGAAAATTTTCTGTATTTTACCCAATAACAAGAAAATGGTCGTCAGGAAGATAGAGGATGTTAAGTTAAATGACGAAGATGGTGTTCCGAAGCCACTGGCAGCCCAGAGCAATGAAACTGTTCAGGATACCCAGATAATTCAAACACAGGCGATGTCATCAAAAGGTTACTGGACTCGCAGTCACAGCAATAGTGCTTCGACACAAAACTTACAGGTGTAATATTCCTTAACGACACTCTCTTGGTAACATTAATTATACTGTCCTTAACGCTAGTACCATATACCTTTAGTAATTTATTGTGGATTATTGTGGATGGCCTTATAATGAGATACGGTTAATTTTTAGAAATTCTTTCAGGAATTATCTCTACTTTTTCGAAATATTTGTTTTTCATTCTTACACTTTAAAAACGCCCAACTATACATTCTTGCACACACATCAACACGCAAATAAGCTCACACACACAACATACAACATACACAAAATACTAATACATTTTCACATACATACACTTGCAAGTAACACAACTATTGGCAAACACGCGCATCTCATTCATAGGTACCTAAATATTTGTATTGGTATTACGCACTACATCAACAGGTCAGTTAAGATTTTTATACTCAAAATAGTAATATCTCAAAATGTTGTAACGCATGAAAGAGATTGAAATTTATTATCAGAATGTAAGGGGACTACGAACCAAAACACAATTTTTATCTCTAAATGTTTTGAATAACAACTTTGATATTATATGCCTTAGTGAAACGTGGATGCATGCCGGAATATATAACTCTGAGATATTTGATAATAGGTACAATGTATATAGAAAAGATAGAGAAACTGAAAATAAACGGTGGGGCGGCGGAGTTCTTATAGCAATTAACAAAAAATATTTATCGGTTCAGCTGAATTTTAAAACTGACGTGGACCTAGTTTTAGTCAAAACTACTATTGGAGGATTCAATTATTATATAATTGTGAATTATTTTCCGCCAGGTTCAAAAACTGAAATATACCAAGAGTATATTAGAATATTTACCGATCTGTATATGTCACATGAAGCCCAGTTATTACTACTAGGTGATTTTAACTTGCCATTGGTCAGTGGTAGAAAATTTAATTTTAAAACAAATACTCCGCCAGTTTACAAAAATATTGGAGAATTTATTGATCTTTGTGGTTTAGTCTCATACAATAACTCAATGAAAACATTAGATTTAGTGTTGTCAACTATGACTGTCAATGTAGTTTTATCAGACGAAAGTCTTATCCTATCTGATCCGTACCATCCTCCATTACTTATTAAATTAAACATAGACAAATATGTACATTCAACGTGCAATTCTATCAGCCAATTTAATTTTAATTTTAAGAAATCTGATTTTGTTGTAATGTACAGATTATTAAATAATACGGATTTTGCTTTTCTTAATAATTTCATCGATATAAATAAAGCAGTTGATGCTTTTTATAACACTATTTATGCTGTGTTCAGAAAATGTGTTCCGCGTAACACTAGATTCCATCATCACTATCCAATATGGTTTACTCGGAATATCATTAAAGTTATTGAACTCAAAAACTTTCACCATAAATATAAACATTCATCAGCTTACCATAATAAAGAGTTTCGGCAATTAAGACAAAAAATAAAAAAAGATACAGCAGAGGTCTACCAAAAATACATCAGTCGAGTAAAGGAGGGAGATCCTATGTCTTTCTGGACATACGTGCCTAATAAGAAAAAAAACAATAACGAAGCTCAAAGTTTTATATATGAAAACAAAACTTTGAAAATTTAGGTGCAGTCGTGAATGTTTTTTTTTGAATATTTTTCCACTGTATATACTGAAAAATCAAGTTACAAAGTAAAGTATGAGCCGGAATTAAACAGTTGTATTTCAGATACTTTTAATTTAAAATTAATAACCGAAGACGACGTAAAAATTGCCATAAAAAGATTGAAAGCCAAGAGGTCAGCAGGACCAGGCGGGATTCCAGCTTACATATTTAAAGGCTGTATGGAAATATTCATGCAACCTCTTAGTACTTTATTTAATCTGTCACTAGAAACAGGTATATTTCCCACTATAGGTACCTTAATTTGTAACGGGCATTTTTAATCGTTTAACATTTTACGCTTTTTCTCAATTAGTAAATACCTTTCTGCAATTACTATTTCTATATTTTATATTTCTTAACCCCTTGGGCAAATGCGTCGTATTATAATGTGTGGATCGCTGTTTGTATAAAGGAAATACTTTCGAATAGTTCAGATTTGTATGCAATTTAACTCGTGTGTATTAATTTAAACATAGATTAATTGAAGATTGATTTTCATTCATAAATAAATTGCGAGGAACGAATTATAATTAGATTATTCGAAAATTATTTTCCAACTTATCGAATATGATAAACAGCTCGTAATTATTTAGTAGATATGATGGCTGCATTCTTTTATTTGGATGTTCCTTATGTGGATATACAAGTTTAGATAATAGTCGACAAGAGTTTATGGTAACAACGAGTTGATAGAAACAGTTTGAGTTTACTCTTCGTTCCTACAGATTAATTACGTTAAAAAGAGTGTGTGCTGTTTGCTTTGAAAAGAGTCGGATTGTTTTAGTGAAAAAAAGTGATAGAACTTGTTGACTCGACCGCACGTGCTTGTTTTACGGAACATTATTTTAGTGATACGCGTTGCTTTACTAATTGTTTTTAGTTGTTTTTCTTGTGAGATAAATGTTTTAAGAAACATTTGACGGACTTGCTTTAGTGATACACGTGCTTTACCCGTTATGGTTCTTTTTAGTTGTTTTGTCTTTTGATATTTAAAACTGTGTGTGCGATCTAGTTTTGCGGTCCTGTCCTTCTCAGAGTAGCGCATACTTTGGATTACTTAAATACAGTGATACTGTAGTTTCTTAATTTTCTAACAAAGAATCTAAAATAGATCATTGCTTGCGCAAATTTCGTTATTTGCGAAATATAACAGATTGTCACGTTAATTAGCGGCTGCCACGTTGGGCGCCAAATTTCTCTGTTACGTTTTTTTCGTGGCAACCACGTTGGGCGCCAAAATTTCTGTTACGTAACACAATGAAAGCCAAAGAAATGACCCGGCTCAATCGGAGAGTAGGGGGGGTTGTAGAAAGCAGACTGACCTATGATGTATGCGGCGGTAGGGAGTTAGTAACGGTACCTGCAAGAAAAAGTTAAGCAAACCTGGAAAAAAAAGAATAAGTATAGCAGCAATAAGAACTCTAAGTTATTCAGTACTATGTAGAATGTAAAAAAAAGAAACTGTTTCGATAGTCTATATAATATAACAACGGTAAGAGCAATACAAAAAATTTTAGTACAAAGTGAGGTAATATTGGGGAGTAGCAGAAACGTTTCCTCACACACCAATTAAACATAAATCAGATAAAATTTTTAACAAAAGATAAATAGATAAGTCACAATTAATATGAGTAATTCAGTAGAATTGATTGTTTTTCTTTCTTTCTTTTTTAAAATAGCATGCAAGTCTATTGTAAAAGGTATCAGAACGACGAAGAATATTGCAAAACAAACGGATAGATATTTACAGTAATAACAAGTATGAAATAGTTCAACTTACAGACAGTCCTTCAGGAACGCTTCCTTGCATTTGAAGCGTGGGATTCAACGATGTCCTGCACTAACGAAACACTTTACCCTTGACTGTGAGGGTGTTGATGGAACTTGGCACACGTTACACTAATCACTGGGGTTATCAGCAGACAATATCACGCTGATGGAACTATATAGCATTGGTAAATTTCTTGGTAATTCTATTTCCTGAGACAATAATTCCGAAATATTTTGTAACACAAATTGTAAAGAAAAATAGTAATAAGAATTTAGAACCACGTGCTTTCAAGGCACGATGTAATGCATGTCATCTGATAAGTTCTTGCATTATACTAACAGTAATGTGAGGTGTTTTATTTGCTACATCTGGTAACAAAGAAAAATCTAATGCTTTTGAATCACGAAACTCACGCAAGCCATGATCCATTTCAGATTCTTTGGGGTTAGAAAATTCAGAAACTTTAGTATCACACCAACAAAAACAATTAGTAAAAGCCACGCGTATCACTAAGTAAAACCGTCAGTCAATGACCTTAAAACCCGTGCGGTCGAGTAAACACATTCTACAGTTAAAATACACCTTTTATTCCACAAGAAAAACAACTAGAATCGTGCCGCGTTTGTTCATGAACAATTCGAGAATTAATCTCGCATTCATTTTCACTATTATCAAAGCAAAAAGGAACACTATTTTTCACGTACTTAATAGATATAAGAACCAAGCACGAAAACTAACAACATAACGTAATTAACATATAGTAACAAAGGACAAACTAGCACTCTTCATCTGTAGATATAAAATCGTTGTTATTCTATAACCTCTTATCGACTCTTATCTAAACTTGTATATCCACACAAGGAACATCTAAAACGTGAATGTAACAATCGTATCTAATAATTAATTACCGGCTGTTTATCGTTTTCAATAAGTACGAATAATCCATTATTTATTAATGAAAATCAATCTTCAAATTATCTACTTTTAAATTAATACACACAAGTTAAATTGCACACAAATCTGAACTATTCTAAATTACTTACTTTATACAAATAGCGATCCCAAAGAAACGATGTATTTTTAAGTACTCTAACAGAAAGGAAGCGAAAAATGTTTAACTATTAAAAATGCCCGTTACAAGATTACCGGCTTACTAAGGTATTGTTTGAAGTTTCTCACTGCTTATTAGAATGTTTATGAAAATAATATACATTTGGTCCCAGTTGAAATTAAACTAGTGCTACAGAATATTTCGAAATTATTGTTTTAGGAAATAAAATTTATCAAGGCTACATAGTTTCGACGCGTGATATTGTCTGCTGCTAGCCCCAGTGAAATATGTAGGTGTGATTAGTGTAACGTGTGATAAGTTCCATCAACACCCTCACAGTCAAGGGTGAAGTGCTTCGTTAGTGCAGGACATCGTTGAATCCCACACTTCAGTTGCAAGGAAGCGTTGCTGAAGGACTTTTGTAAGTTGAACTATTTCCTACTGGTTATTACTTTAAATATCTATTCGTTGCTTTACCATATCTTTGTCGTTCTGATACCTTTTACAATAGACTTGCATGCTATTTTAAAACATAGAAAAAAAAAGAAAGAAAGAAAAATCAATACTGCTGAATTACTCATATCAATTTATTTATTTTTTGTAAACATTTTGTCTGATTTATGTTTAATTGGTGTGTGAGGAAACGTTTCTGCTACTCCCCAATATTACCTCACTTTGTACTAAATATTTTTGTATTGCTTTTACCGTTGTTATATTATATAGTTTATCTAAACAGTTTTTATTTACATTCTACAAAGTACTAGATAACATAGACTTTTCATTACTGCTATACTTATTCTTTTTTTTCAGGTTTGCTTAACTAATTTTCTTGCAGGTATTGTCACTAACTCCTTACCGCCGCATACCTTATATGTCAGTCTGCTTTCTACAACCCCCCTACTCTCCGATTGAGCCGGGTTATTTCTTTGACTTTCATTGTGTTACGTAATAGAAATTTTGGCGCCCAACGTGGTTGCCATGAAAAAAACGTAACAGAGAAATTTGGTGCCCAACGTGGCAGCCGCTAATTAACGTGACAATCTGTTATATTTCGCAAATAACGAAATTTGCGCAAGCAATGATCTATTTTAGATTCTTTGTTGTTAGAAAATTCAGAAACTACAGTATCACTGTATTTAAGTAATCCAAAGTATGCGCTACTCTGAGAAGGACAGGACCGCAAAACTAGATCGCACACACAGTTTTAAATATCAAAAGACAAAACAACTAAAAAGAACCATAACGGGTAAAGCACGTGTATCACTAAAGCAAGTCCGTCAAATGTTCCTTAAAACATTTATCTCACAAGAAAAACAACTAAAAACAATTAGTAAAGCAACGCGTATCACTAAAATAATGTTCCGTAAAACAAGCACGTGCGGACGAGTCAACAAGTTCTATCACTTTTTTTCCAACAGAAAAGCAACAAAAAGAACAATTAGTAAAGCTACGCGTATCACTAAAACAATCCGACTCTTTTCAAAGCAAACAGCACACACTCTTTTTAACGTAATTAATCTGTAGGAACGAAGAGTAAACTCAAACTGTTTCTATCAACTCGTTGTTACCATAAACTCTTGTGACTATTATCTAAACTTGTATATCCACATAAGCAACATCCAAATAAAAGAATGCAGCCATCAAATTTGGCGCCCAACGTGGCTGCCACGAAAAAAACGTAACATAGTGCTATAGATTTGGCGATTTGGATATTTGGAGAATGATCCTATTGGTTAAAATGACCACGTGACACCGCCGAGAAACGTCAAAAACACCGAATCTCTAATCTCCCAAAAGTTGGTTAAAGTTCAACTTTTCTGGCTATTTTGAGATCGGAGCATGCGCGTTTGTTCAGAAAAGCACGTGATTTGTTTGTTTTGTTACAACCTTAACCTTACCTTTTCGTTCAACGTTTTTCCTATTAAACATATTGGAAATGAATAGGAAATCTGTTATTTCTTTAGATACTCATAGCTAGTAACAAACATTAAAAATTTAACATCCAACAATCCAAAATAACGAATGTCATCTGTTAAACTATTTTCTCCAAATACCCGAAGCCGAAAGTAACCTAGATGATCAAAAGCGAAAATATCTAATTCCCCAAATATCCAAATAGCCAAATCTCCATAGCACTAAACGTACCTTAAGTGGAAATTGGCAAAAGTGACTCCCATACATAAATCGGGTACCGTAAATAATATTCTTAATTACAGGCCAATTTCTATTCTATCCACGCCAGCAAAAATTTTCGAACATATATTGTACATAAAGATTTTCCATTATGTGTCGTCTGTATTAAACACTAGTCAACACGGCTTTATCCCCAAACGATCAATTCAAACTAATTTAACCGTTTTTGTAGATTATGTGAGCGAGGTACTAGACAACGGGGGACAAGTAGACGTTATCTATACTGACTTTACAAAAGCCTTTGACAAAGTTTGTCATGATGTCTTGCTCGAAAAGTTAGCATCGATTGGGTTTTCTGAGACTATGATACAATTTTTTAGGTTATACCTGCAAGAAAGACAGGCATATGTTTGCTATAGGAAAACAATATCCAAACAGTTTGATGTGACATCTGGAGTACCGCAGGGGAGTAATTTAGGGCCATTAATGTTTTTGATATTCATCAATGATCTCCCACTTGCTTTAAATAATTGCAGATATTTACTGTATGCAGATGATCTAAAACTGTTTAAGGAAGTGATAGATATGAATAGCTGTAAAACTATGCAGGCTGAACTAAACAAAGTCCAACAATGGTGTGAAAGAAACAAGTTACACTTAAATGTTACAAAATGTTTTAAAATGAGTTATTCGCTTAAAACAAACAAGATTAACTATAATTATACATTGCTAATAGTACATTAACTGAAGTGAATAACATCAAAGATCTAAGAGTTATATTTAGCAGCAATTTACATTTTGGCGGCCACATCGAAACAGTTTGCTCATCTGCGTACAAAACACTGGGATTTATCATCCGTAACACACGGCAATTTCAGAATACAGAAAGTATTAAAGTGTTGTTTGATACCTTAGTCAGATCAAAGCTTGAGTTTGCAAACACTGTCTGGGATCCAGGGACTCTTAAGCACTCACAAATGATAGAAACGGTGCAAAATAAATTTATTTCGTACATGTACTTTAAAAAATATAAAACATTCATCGGTTTAAATCCATATGCTTCTGCGAGGTCAATGCTAAATGTTACTAAGTTGGAACAGTGAAGGATTGTGATAAAACTCACTTTTTTGTATAAAATAATCAACAATCTCATTGACTGCTCCGTTATTTTGAGTAAGATTGGGTTCTATGTACCCTTCCATTCTGGTAGACTAAAAAAGTTATTTCATATTCCACAGTATCACACCGAGCTTAAGAAAAATTCTCCTATCATAAAAATGTTATCTCTATACAATAATTTACAACAAAGCTCAAATATACCTTTATTTGAAAAATCATTGCGAAATTTCAAGAAAACGATGTATGAAGTTATCAATTGATTTAAAAGTACTTGCGTAATACAGGCACATACACACACACACGCACACGCACACGCACACGTACGCACACACGCGCGCACACACACACACGCACACGCACACGCACACACATACACACACACACACACACACATATATATATATAATTTGTAAATATAAGTAGTTTCAGTTTTTATTATTCACAAGGTGCATTTTTGTAAATCCGTAAATCCATCATCATCATCATTGGGTCTTCAGTCCTGAAACTGGTTAGACGCGTACCATCATTGTTTCCTATTCTGAACTAACCTACAGATTTCCCTGAAATTTGCACAGTCTGCATCTATCACTATCTGATCTAGGTCTACATCTACCCTTTTTTTCCTATCTCTGCTTGTCATATATCACATACTATTCCCCAAAAATGCCTTAGAACGTATTATGCCCTTCTACTTCTCATATTTTTTCCCAAAGATATCCTTGTTCCTTACTGTTTCTATAACCTATTTGTTATTAACTTTGTCTGTCCATTCTCGAACATCTGAAGCACGGCATTTCAAAGGCCGCTACTGTTCTTCTGTCTGCTTTTCAGACTGCTCGTATTTCCTAGGCATATTGTCTGTGCTGTGCTCCACACATACGCTTTCAACAACTTTTTGTTCTATGTTTGTTGTCTTTCATCATAGGTGCCGTTCTTTCTTGTTAGATGCAGTTCGGTCACCTTCTATTTTTACAATTATATACCCTATTTCTTCGACATTCAGTGGTTGCGAAGGGGTAAGCAGCCTGTGGCTGCCAAGTTCCCCTGCACTTGGACATTTACTGATTTAATATTTTTCCAATATGTCTTTTCGCACAGTCAACATTAGTTGCAGATATTTCACAACAAACAACTGGTTTATAATAATCATCAGATTTGTCTGCGCTTATTTTTCGTCATTGGGTTTCCCGTCTCAAAACTGGTTGGATATGTACTTGCACTTATTTCTTTTCTAAACTAACCTACATGGTTCCTGAAATTCTCACACAGTAATACAGCTCGGTTCCCTTATATTGTTTTTTAATATTATGCCCTATTTCACAGAGATTTATTGAAGGGGTTAAGCAACCTGTGGCTGCCAAGATCCCCAACACTTAGACATTTGCCGAAATAATAGTTTTCCAGTAAATGCTTTCACGCAATTACCATTATTCGAGAATATTGCCCTCAAAGCTTGTAGTTGCTTATAGTAAATATCATGTTTAAGTGCAGATACTTTCTTCGTCATTAATTTATCCATCTTGGGACTGGTTGGATGCGTACCTCCATTGATTTCTCTTCTGAGCTAACCTACACATTTCCTGAAACTCCTACAGCCTACATCTTTCACTATCTGTGTGCAGTAGTCTAACCTAGGTCTACCTCTTCTTCTCTTTTTCCTATCTCTGCTTCTAGTATATTTCGCACTATTCCTTCATGCCGTAGTATGTGGCCTATCATCCTATCTCTCCTATTTTTACCGTTTCCACATATTTCTTTCTTCCCCTACCATTTTAGTACCTCTTCGTTCTTAACTTTGTCTGTCCATGATATCTTCATCATACGTCTGTAGCACCACATTTCAAAGGCTTCTACCTTTTTCTTGTCCGCTTCTCCCACTGTCCAGGCTTCACAGCCATACAGTGCTGTGCTCCACACATATGTTTTGAGCAATCTTTTCCTTGTTTCTATGTTTGTGGTCTTTGAGCACAGTAGTTGCTTTTTCTTGTTAAATGTAGCACGACCTTGTGCTAATCTTTGTTTTATATCTTTTGTGCTTTTCCCATCTTGCGTTATTTGGCTTCCTAGGTAGCAGAAATCCTTAACCTCTTGTAAGTTCGTGTTACATATTTGTATTCTTGTTTTTGATTTATTTTCCCTCCTTTGCATACTAGTACTTTAGTTTTACTTTTGTTAATTTTCATACCGTATCTCTCTGTTAAAACCGTTTCCATTTCATTGAGAGCAGCTTCTAACTCTTCCTTGCTAGATGCTAATACCGCTATATCATCTGCAAATCTAAGCATATCAATTTTTTGTCCCTGCATAGTAATTCCAAATGTCTTCCTGCATTTGACAGTATTCATTGCCTCCTCAATGTACAAGTTAAAAATTAGTGGGGATAGGGAACATCCCTGTCTTACCCCTTTCCTGATGTTTACTTCTCTACGTTCCTGCTCTAATTCTATTACTCCTGTTTGCTCTTTGTATAAACTATGTACTATCCGTCTATCCCTATAACTCATTCCAATCTTTTGAGTATTTCGAACATTTTTTTCCATTTTACATTGTCAAATGCTTTTCCAGATCTACAAACCCTATATACACGCTTTCCCCTTTTTCTATTGTTTTCTCCATTATCACCCTCAGAGCTAAGATAGCCTCCCGTGTTCCCCTGTTTCGCCTAAACCCAAATTGGTCTTCTCCTAGTATTTCTTCAGCCCGTTTTTCCATTCGTCTTTGTACAATTCTAGTTAATATTTTTGATACGTGTGCTGTCAAGCTTATTGTTCGAAAATTTTCACATCTATCTGCGCCTTTCTTTTTCGGTATAGTTACTATGATGTTATGTTTGAAATCTTTGGGTATATCGCCTGTCTCATACATATAGCATACAAGTTGGAAGAGTCGTTCTGTTACTGCTTGACCAGCGGCTTTTAGAGTCTCCGCTTGCACCTTATCTGTACCCGGCGCCTTACCATTTTTCAGACCCTTTAATGCTATTTCAAATTCATCTCTAAGTATGGGATATCCCAAGTCATCATTTTCAATGTCTGATTCCTTTTCTAATGCAGTTAGTTCTTCTCCTGCATATAAATTTCCTATATATTCTTGCCATCTACCCACTTTCTCTACATTTTCTATAATGACATTTCCTCCCGCATCCCTTATATTTTTGCTATACGGTTCTATATCCCTAAAATTGATTCTAATTAGTTTGAATGCTTCATCTGTCTTTCCTACTTCCATCTTAGTTTGTACCTCTTTGCACTTTTCATCAATCCATTGTTCTTTAGCTTTCCTGCATTTTCGAATAATTTCCCATTTTATGGATTTGTATCTCTGTTTTCCTGTTTCGTCTGATTTATTTTTGTATTTTCGTCTTTCTTCTATTAAATTCAGGATATCCTTTGTTATCCATGGTTTCTTATTTACTTTTTGTGTATACCCCAGAATATCTCTGGCCGCCATCTCGAGGCTGGATTTAATGTTATTCCATTCTGTTTCTACTTCCTTAGTATCGGATATTTTACCGATATCTTTGAGCAATTCATTTGATCTTTTTCGAATCTTTCTTGAATATCTTTCTCTTTTAGTTTCTGTAGGTCCAAGTGCCTTTTCCGTTTCTTTTTTAATTTTTAAATTTAAGTGCGGCCTTCATAATTACGATGTTGTGGTCAGTGTCTATATCTGCTTCTGGGTAGCTTCTACAGTCTTTTACTTGATTTCTAAACCGTTGTCTAACAAGAATGTAATCTATTTGATATCTTCCTATATCTCCTGGCATCTTCCACGTATATCGTCTTCTAGCATGATGTTGAAATAATGTGTTTGTAATGATTAAATTGTTCTTGTCGCAAAATTCTACCAGCCTATTTCCTCTGTCGTTTCTAGTGCCTAAACCAAATAAACCTACTATCGCTCCTTCCCTACCCTCACCTACCACTGCATTAAAATCCCCGTAATTATTAAATTTTCATGTCCTTTTACGTGTCTTAATATGTCTTCGATATCTTTGTAGATTGCTTCTACCTCTTCGTCACTGTAGCTAGAGGTGGGCATGTATACTTGTATTATTACTGTGTTTACCGGTTTAGATTCTAATCTAACCATGAGTACTCTTTCATTCTTTTGTAAGTAATTTTCTACACAGTATCCTATCTTTTTCCGCATAACTATCCCCACACCCAAATTTCCTTCCTCGGCTCCTGTATGAATTACCCTGAAGTCTCCACTCCGAAAATCCCCTGCCTCTGGCCACCGAACTTCGCTGATCCCTACTATGTCTAATGATAACCTATTCATTTCGATTTTAGGTTCTCTAGCTTACCCACTTGCTTCATAGTTCTAACATTCCACGCTCCGACTCGCAAAATGTTCCCGACTCTTATTCTTAACTTTCCGATCGCATCCTCCGAAGTAGTCCCTTCCCGGAGATCCGAATGGGGGACTATTTTAACTCCGGAATCTTTTACCCCAGAGAATGCCATCATTTTATTATAATTTAGGTACGCTGTGTACTTGGGAGGTAATGTGGTGGTTTCCCGTTGCCTTCCACATCGCGGTAGTGTGTCTTAGACTGCCATACCGACCCCTATGGTCTCTGCCAATCTAAGTACCGAAAGAGCCGCTGCCCTCTTTTGGGGACCTGTCTTAGTCTGGTTCCTCACTAACGACCCTACTACTTTGGTTGGACCTGTAGTTTGGCTCTTTAGCTCATTAGAACACGCAAGCCATTTCACCTGTTCTAGTAATCTAGAACTTCGGCAAGGTGCAGGTCCATTCGAAATGGCCGTAAATCCAATTATTTATTATTTATTATTATTATTTATATCATGTTTATTTATAAAATATTCATTATAGTTAAGTATAATTTCGTTACATGGAAGGATTATATAAAAATGAATAAACCATAATATTTATAATTAGCTTAGTGGAAATATGTAGGCCTGTATATTTCCAATAAATAAATAAATAAATAAATACATAGATAACATTCGTGTAAAGTTAATTTCCTTCATTGCACTAAATTTAACTTCTTTTTTATCCAAAGTTGGTTGCTTATAGAAACTGGTCTCTTATGTTCAAATCATGAAATTTTCTTAAGTGACCATACAAAGTTTTATTTTACGTAAATTCAGAACCACAATCTTGGCAAATATTCATCTTTTACTCCTCCTATATAAATAACGAGATAAATAATCAATTTAACATTAACACAGACCTCATCCAATTTATGTAAACAAAAAAATTACGTAACCTCAATCTGTTTACAACTGTCATTACAGCCGCGTTATTTCTACTGCAAGACGCTTGTAGTATGAAAACATACATAATTTAAAGTAGTAAAATTATTAAAGCAATATCCAACAATATCCAGAATCAAATTCCATTTATTCATAATATTTAGTAGTTCCATTAAACCTGTTCTTGGATTGTCTTTCAGCCATTTAAATCCAAGACTGTATTCGGGGATCGTTCACTATACCATTAAAAAACTCATCATGTTTTAAGTTCAACCATCAAGTATCAATAGAAGCGTGATAAATCTAAAATAATTACATGTTGCACTATAAATTCAACAGGAAAACGAATACTAACGATTTTTACACAGCCTATAAAAGTGATCAAACTAGCAACAAGTAGCTTAGTTCTGGGTCTAAATGAATCTCGTCTTTGGTTATTAGAGTTCAGTTTAATACTACTATGTGTTCTGAATAGCACTGTTTGAAGCAAAAACCAACCAAATATCAATATATAAAAACGGAAAAATTCACGAGGTCGTTGACACCAACTAAACAAAGAATGGCATATAACCTAAAATTTATACGTCAATATTTGACTTTAAAATTATTGGCAACGTCGTAAATTGCTACTATTCAAACCAAAACCATAACATAAATATTTTACGGTATTAAGTTGACAAACATCTACATAAATAATTAGTACTTGTGCGACGTCGCGGATGACGAGGTCTATTTAGAAATTGCAAAGACTATATATATCCCGAAAGGTCTGTGACGTTAATATCGTGGCAGCCACGTTGGGCGCCAAACTTATGTTACGTAACACAAAGATATCACGGAAGTGACCGGGCTCAATCGGTGATTAGGGGGGGGGGGGGTGTAGAAAGCAGACTGACATGTAATGTACGCGGCTGTAAGGAATTAGTAACAATACCTGCAATAAAAAAAATTAGAATAGCAAACCTGAAAAAAAAAGATTAAGCATAAATTATTCATACTTTGTAGAATGTTAAAAAAAAGAAACTATTTGAATAATCTATATAATATAACAACGGTAAAAACAATACAGAAAAATGTTTAGTACAAAGTGAGGTAATATTGGGGAGTAGCAGAAACGTTTCCTCACACACCAATTAAACATGAATCAGACAATATGTTAAAAAAAAATAAATAGATAAGACACAATTGGTATGAGTAATTCAGTAGTATTGATTTTTCTTTCTTTCTTTTTTTTCTATGTTTTAAAATAGCATGCAAGTCTATTGTAAAAGGTATCAGAACGACAAAGATATGGTAAAGCAACGGATAGATATTTAAAGTAATAACCAGTAGGAGATAGTTCAACTTACAAAAGTCCTTCAGCAACGCTTCCTTGCAACGGAAGGGTGGGATTCAACGATGTCCTGCACTAACGAAGCACTTCACCCTTGACTGTGAGGGTGTTGATGGAACTTATCACACGTTACACTAATCACACCTACGTATTTCACTGGTGTTAGCCGCAGACATTATCACGCGTCGGAACTATGTAGCCTTGATCAATTTCTTGGTAATTCTATTTCCTAAGACAATAATTTCGAAATATTCTGTAGCACTAGTTTAATTTCAAGTGGGACCAAATGGATATTATTTTCATAAACATCCCAAAAAGCAGTGAGAAACTTCAACCAATACCTTTGTAAGCCGGCAATCTGTTATATTTCGCAAATAACGAAATTTGCGCAAGTAAAGATCTGTTGTAGATTCTTAGTTGTTAGAAAATTCAGAAACTACAGTACCACTGTATTTAAGTAATCCAAAGTATGCGCTACTCTGAGAAGGACAGGACCGCAAAACTAGATCGCACACACAGTTTTAAATATCAAAAGACAAAACAACTAAAAAAAACCATAACGGGTAAAGCACGTGTATCACTAAAGCAAGTCCGTCAAATGTTCCTTAAAACATTTATCTCACCAGAAAAACAACTAAAAACAATTAGTAAGACACGCGTAAGCAATAAAAACCGTCCGTTACATGTTCCGTAAAAACTTTTATTTTACAAGAAAAACAACTAAAAACACAATCAGCAAAGCAACGCGTATCACTCAAACCGTCCGTCAATGACCTTACCACTCGCGCGGTCGAGTAAACACATTCGCCTCTAGTTTAACAAGCTCTACTACTTCTATTTTCAACAGAAAATCAACTAAAAACACGGCGTGTTTGTTCATGAACAATACGAGAATTGATACCGCAGTAATTCGCACTATTCTCAAAAGCAGTATTTTCAACGTACTTCATATATCGGAACACAGAACAGAACTCCACAATTCGTCGCTATTATAACCGCTTATCGACTATTATCTACTTCGCTAATAACATAAGGAACATCTAAAACGTGAATGTAACAATCGTATCTAACAATTAATTACAGGCTGTTTATCGTTTTCGATAAGTTGGAATTTATTTATTAATGAGAATTAATCTTCAATTTATCTATCTTTTAAAATTAATACACGCGAGTTAAATTGCATACAATATGAAAACTATTTGAAAGTATTTACTTTATACAAACAGCGATCCAAGGAAACGATGCAATCCACTCATTATAATACGACGCATTCGCCTAAGGAGTTAATAAATATAAAATATAGAAATAGTAGTTATAGAAAAGCGTAAGATGTTAAGCTCTAAAAATGCACGTTACAGGTCAATCAAACATCCTGGTTTAACAGATTATTTGGCTAATAATCGAGCTAATATTTTTCTTTTATCAGCGACTGGTCTAGTGTTTTCTATACCTCTAGTATTCAACTCATAATCTAATTCATCTTTAAGTAAATGTACTATCTGATATTTTTCTGCCATTGTAAAAATTTATAAACTCTAAAATTATTTTGTAAATATAAGCTCTCACTCACAAATAGACAATAACTAACTAAACCGAATAAAGTAGTTTACAAGAATCTAACCTGGAAGAGTTATGGTATCCGCCACAACTGTTTCACTTGTCTTCAAGATTGCAAAAAAATGCTACAGAAAATTAATATTGATGAGATCTAACTTCATTAAATTTAAACGTTACATGAATCAGTGCGATATAAAATCTTTAAATCAAACGAGAGAGTCACTAATGAACAAACAAAATTGAAACAACCAAAATCGCACCCACGTTACGGAGTCAGTGTAGGTGTATCGAAGTTTAAACAATCTCGTCCCACGTTCTGGGCGCAAGTGCGATGTATATTAAATCTAATCCACAATAAAATAAATCGTAGTAGATTTTTATATTACCTATCGAGAATTCTTATGTAACTGTAACAAACCTAGGGTAAAGTTAAGATAGAAATTGGCTTTTAGTAAAAGAAAACTTTTAAGACCTTTAGCTAACTGAGTTTTTGACCCACGGTCGCACGAGATTGGGTCAGTGGGTTTATTAAAGTTGGAAAAAACAAGATACTGGACGCCATCCAAATTTTTCCTTTAAGCAAATTGATTTAGTCAGTTGCATTATAAAAAATTTAGGTGGCGTCCCTTATCTTGTTTTCCAACTTTAATAAACCCACTGACCCAATCTCATGCGACCGTGAGTCAAAACTCAGTTAGCTAAGAGTTAAGAGTTTTCTTTACTGAATAATTTCCATCTAACCTTACACTGGGCTTGTTAGAGTTACATAAGAATTCTCGATAGGTAATATAGAGATGTACCACGATTTATTTTATTGTGGATTAAATTTAATATACATCACAACTCAGTAGCTTCAATTTTTACTGTAGTAATTTTTATCAATTGCTAATTTTTTGTGCAAATACTCTTTATAGTCCTCCGCTGCTGCTAATGTGTGTTTCAACTTATTCATTCCCTTTTTGGAATTTTTCTACGCACAGTCACTTTAGAAATGGGAGTGTCCTTTAACGGATTCGAGGATTTTGCTACAACTTCACTCTCTTCTTGGTACGCCGTTTCAAGTGTTTCTCTTGGAGCCGCCTTTCGAAAAATCTCCATTTTATCTACAACATTTTCGAAACCAATTCAAAATTTTTATTTCATTAATCGTGGACAATCATACCATCAACAGAAATAACGTGCGGTATAGAAATATTTACTTTTACTTTAGACTCTGGGATATTATGGCCTTCAATGGCAATAGTCCCAATAATACTTTGAATATCTTCTTCTACTTTAAATAATCCATTTTCTACGTATGGTCCACCTCCAGTTCCTCTACGATGATTAATCTTTTTACTAACTTCATTTAGTGCGGGACTTTTAAGTCCTGCCAAGACTAAAATTAAGAAAACAAGGATTAAATCATATTGTTAAATACTAAACGATTGAATAATGCTATACTTTTCTCCGCTCGTGACATGCTTTCTGTGCGCCGTTAGGGATGCTATTTAAAATAATGGTAACTTCTTTCCAAAGGTTCTCTGAATCTTTAAACGTAAAATAGTTTGAAAATTTGCCCCTCGTTAAATTTTGATGTTGCTTTAAAAACTCTATCGGTACCGTTCATTGGCGTTCTGGGAGATTACAACCTTTCTTACCACTCGGCTAACTCATCTTGCTAAATCACTTTAATGCTAGATTAGAATAAAACCGCTAGAAATACGAACACTGGCCAAATATTAATGCAAATCAAATAATGTAATGATCAGAAATTTTAGGTTACGTTATTTGGTAATAGAAAGAAACAAAAATATATGTTAGCATGGTAAGGATAATTCGAGCGCAATGTTGCCAACTGTCTATGGTGTGTTCGAAGCGGTAGGGTTTACGAAGAGTGTGGAGAATACCAACTAATAATGCTGTTCGCATATAAGCTATTCGAATACATACGAATGCGAAAGTTTACGAACGTAGTTGAGAAAAACACCCCAAAGGATGTAATATTCGTATGCAAATACTCATCCGCCCGCTCAAGAATCGAGTTTGTATCTTTTCGGACGAAGTGATCACTTTTCGTATACGAAAATAATTCGAGAATTGTACCCCTGATACTTAGCGTAAATAAAATCAAAACAATATTTTCAACCACGATAATAGTCACGGTCAAGATTTAAGACATCAGGAGAGTATAATATTATAAACCGTATCTATAAACGATTTTAACAAACGTAAGAAAACCAACTAGCATCTTTTTAGTGCGAAATCCGCTAATTCGCCTAAAAGAGAATATTGAGCACCACACTCAGGGTTGCTATGAAACATAAATGAAGCAAAGGACATTTGTATTAATAAGTGATACTTAGTTGATAAATCTCGACAATTGGCTAAGAATACGGCACATGATGGAGTCCCACACTAAGGAACGTCCATTCGCATGCAATTTGTGCAATTATACCACATTACAAAAAGGGAATTTACAAAGACATTTTCGATCGCATACTAACGAACGTCCATTCGCATGCAATTTCTGCAATTATACCGCCGCAGGAAAAACTCGTCTACAAGAACATCTTCGGTCGCATACTAACGAACGTCCATTCGCTTGCAATTTGTGTAATTATACCGCTTCAGTAAAAAGTCGTCTACAAGAACATCTTCGGTCGCATACTAACGAACGTCCATTCGCATGCAATTTGTGTAATCATACTACGTTATACAGAAGTGGGTTAAGAGTACATCTCATGTCGCATACTAATGAACGTCCGTTCGCCTGCAATTTGTGTAATTATACCACATTACAAAAAAATAATTTACAAATGCATTTTCGATCGCATATTAACGAACGTTCATTCCAATGCAATGTATGTAATTATAGCACATCACAAAAAGATAATTTACAAAAACATTTGCGATCGCACACTAATGAACGTCCATTCGCGTGCAATTTATGTAATTATACCGCCTCAGGAAAAAGTCGTCTACAAGAACATCTTCGGTTGCATACTAACGAACGTCCATTCGCATGCAATTTGTGTAATCATACCACGTTATACAAAAGTGGGTTAAGAGAACATTTGATGTCGCATACTAATGAACGTCGGTTCGCCTGCAATTTGTGTAATTATACCACGTTACGAAAAAGTACTTTACAAAGACATTTTACATCGCATATTAACGAACGTTCATTCCAATGCAATGTGTGTAATTATAGCACATCATTTAAAGATAATTTACAAAAACATTTGCTATCGCATACTAACGAACGTCCATTCGCATGCAATTTCTGTAATTATACCGCCTCAGGAAAAAGTCGTCTACAAGAACATCTTTGGTCGCATACTAACGAACGTCCGTTCGCATGCAATTTGTGTAATTATACCACATTACGAAAAAGTAATTTACAAAAGCATTTTTGGTCGCATACTAACGAACGTCTATTCGAATGCAATTTGTGTAACTATACCACGTTACGAAATAGTACATTACAAAGACATTTTCGATCGGATACTAACGAACGTCCATTTCAATGCAATGTGTGTAATTATAGCGCATCACAAAAAGGTACTTTACAAAACCACTTGCGATCGTACTTCGGGAAAAAGTCGTTTACAAAAACATTTTCGGTCGCTTACTAATAAACGTCCACTCACCTGCAAATTGTGCAATTACACCACGTTACGAAAAGTACATTACAAAAACATTTTCGGTTGCATACTAACGAACGTCTATTCGAATGCAGTTTGTGTAAGTATACCACATCACAAAAAAGTCATTTGAAAAACATTTTCGATCGCATACTAATCAATATCCATTCGTATGCTATTTGTGTGATTATGCTGCATCACAAAAAAGTAATTAGAAAAACATTTTCGATCGCATTCTAACGTACGTCCATTTTATAAATGAGTAAGTTTAGTAGTGCACATTTATAGTTTTCCGGGTTGAGAGACAGTGCGGCTGGTGATTTGATGATGACCACAGATAACCTATCTCTTTAGATACTTCAAGGCCAACTAAACTTTCTGATTTTGCACACAACCGCCCTCTTACGTTTGGGAGCAAAATCTACTAAAGAGGGATCTTTAAATTTTCACTATTCAAATTACCTTCACCAATTTCAGTTTCAGATATGAATACTGCCGTACTCCAAATATTCAGAATATAGCAATATTCAATCAAAACCCATTCAGTATAACCTTAATCTTGTAAAACACGGGAAATTATTTGATGTATTGTTCAATACATTAGAAACTATACCTACCTATAATATGTATATGGATGTAATAAATTCATAAATACAAATTAAATAATCACACGATGGTGTAAGATAAAAAACAGAATAATGGACGTTTTATTTTAATTTCCTTTATTGGGCACACAAACACTATACAAATAGGTGGGATTAGATTATACAGTAAAAATAGGTGTCTAATGATCACAACACCTATTACAAGTAATAGTAGAACCGTTGATTGAGGTATTGGGAAGATATTGAACCGCTGCCAAATAAATCGTAGCTTCTAAATGTTAGAATTCATAGATGGCTCCACGTCGGGCCATCTCTGAATTCTGACATCACCTAAATATAGCCAAAAGTGGTTAAAAGACGCTCGTGCCATCTATAGCTCATAAGCTACTTTTATGAAAATCAATTGCTTGCTGCATTGAGTGACTTGGTTTGCAGTCTGGCTGAATATCAATTTTAAGAACTTTTCAACCAAACTTACGAAGTAAGTTAGGTTAATAAGATCGCTACGTCGCCGTCGTCGCCGCCGTCGTCCGTTGCACGTTTTTTTCGTTTTACAAACATTTGATATATGGATCTTGTTCAGTTTTTTACGATGATTAAGAATATGCTAGCCAATTTTCGATATCTCATCTAGTTTTCGTGTAATTCGACTTTAAAGTCGAAATTTTGGTTATATAAAACTTCAATATAACAAAATATAAATATTATTTTTAGGTTAATATCGACCTCCTGAGCATATTTTTCCATAGCATCAATACTCTATGTCGATTGGTTTTCGAGTTATTCGACTTTGAAAAATATGTTCGAAAAATTTTATAAAATTGTTACGATATAAAAAATAAACTTGTGTGAATTTCTATTACATAATGGCTTTAAGTTAGGTTGTATGGCGTACATGCGGCATAGATTTTTTAATCTGTGAATATTTGTTTATAATCAGTTTGTGTTTATAATATCTGTGCGTGCATATCCAAATTTTAGTTTGTAAAAGTTTTAAAAGACATTGTAGTTTATTTTAATTTATTTATAGAATTAAAACTGGTGGCAATATAAAAATTCCAGATTTTATATAATGATACACCATTAAAGGTATGTATTGACTATTGACTTAGATGTTGATTCTCAATCAATGCTTAGATACACATTATTCAAACATTCTAGTAAACAATTCATATTACCTGTTGATCAATTGCAAAGTTGTACCAGGTTGTTTGAAAGTACTAGCGTTGATTGAGGTATACTTCAATAAACGGTACTAAAATATATAAGAATAATATAAATTCTACTTTTAGGTTGAATCCCTTTACGTATTACATGGTGTTTTGAAGTTGAGTAGTTTAACAATGAATACAACTGCCTGTCATCGTCGTATATACAAAAGCTGTGGAACCTCTCGAAGGGGTAGTGCATTAACTTTTTATACATTTCCCGTTAACGATAAAAAAACGTTGTAAACAATGGTTATATAACTGCGGTAATTCAGCCCTGTTAGAGGTGGAATTAAAAGGAAAATGCATATGTAAAAACATTTCGATTCGAGTTCTTTTAGTGTTCCCTCACTACCAATGTGAACTTAGAATCCGACTATGATAAAAAATTTTTTTCATATATGCATTCGATTAAGCTCAATTTGTGCCTCTTTGTACCGCTTTTTATTTCGTTTGTACCTCAAAGGGGTGAAAGTTGCAGGGGGGGGGGGTAAAAAGAATCATCAGCACCCGTCTTGGAGATACAGAAATTTTCTAAATGCCATTCGATTAAGCATCGTTTGTACCCGTTTGTACCAGCGCCAGTTTTTTTTGTTTTGTTTTTACCCTTAAGGGGATGTTTGTGCCGAATTTTGAAAATAGGGGTGACACCTAACTTCGCAATGTTTAGAAATATTTTAAATGCGCAAGCGGGTGCTATTTCGTAATCGTATGTATCCGTTTGTACCACCGCCAGTTTAGTTTGTACCCTTAAGGGAGTGTTTGTACCGAATTTTCAAAATAGGGGTAACACCTAACACCGCCATTTTATAAGATATCTTAAATGCGCAAGCGGGTGCTGTTTCGTAATAGTTTGTACCCCCGTTAGTTTGTTTGTGCCCCCGTTAGTTTGTTTGTACCTTTAAGGGGGTGTTGGTACCGAATTTTTAAAATAGGGGTAACGTCTAACTCTGTCATTTTTAAAGATATCTTAAATGCGCACGCGAGTGCTGTTTTGGAATCGTTTGTACCCGTTTGTACCACCGCCAGTTTTGTTTGTACCCTTAAGGGGGTGTTTTTATCGAATTTTTAAAATAGGGGTAACACCTAACACCCCCATTTTTAAAGATCTTAAATGCGCAAGCGTGGGCTGTTTCGTAATCGTTTGTACCCATCTCAATTTGTTTGTACCCTTAAGGGGGTATTTGTACGGAATTTTCAAAATAGGGGTAACAGCTAACTCCGCCATTTTTAAAGATATCTTAAATGCGCAAGCGGACCTAGATGTTACCCCTATTTTGAAAATTCGGTACAAATATCCCCTTAAGGGTGCAAACGAAACTGGCGGCGGTACAAACGGGTACAAACGATGTTTAACCGAATGACATTTAGAAAATTTCTATATCTTCAAGTCGGGTGCTGATGATTTTTGTGCCCCCTGTAGCTTGCACCCCTTTGAGGTACAAACAAAATAAAAAACGGTACAAACGGGTACAAACTGAGCTTAATCGAATGCATATATGAAAAAAAATTTTTATCATAGTCGGGTGCTAAGTTCACATAGGTTCCCTCACTACCTAAAAGGGGATTGAATCGTAATGCAGTGCCTTTAATATTTGAAGAAAAAGGCAAGTTTATGTTTGAAATTTTTGTGTTATATAGTCGGGGGTTCCCAACAGGTTCTTAAAGGACGTACTTTAATTACCTTTTGACTTTTTAATCTTAATTGCCTTGATTTAAGTCGAGACTGATATGATTTTTGCAATACTTTAAAATGCCTTGTTTAAATTATATCGATTTGAACTTTATCTGAACTTTTTAATAGTGACAATATTGCTCTCAGAAACGATGGAAGTTGCAAAGTCGGTTATTTGAGAAAAAAGTTGCATATTTTAAAGATGATTAAATGACATCACCATATGTGAAATTTTCCGTTCAGACAACACTTGTCAGAAAAACACCATTAGTTTAGACCAATTGTTTTGATACACAAATTACCTGTTATTTAATATCCACCACATACAGTTTGGCAGAGCATTTTGTACAAACACTTAAAAACAAACTTACATGTCTGTATTAGATTACTAATTGTTGTAGTAATAGTGAGTAGTAAGGTCCGCTGCCATAAGAGGCACTCGTACATAGAAGAGTAGGGAGCGCGAGTCCAATACAGGCGGCTGGCAGTTCTTAGTAGTCAATCATGAAGTGTAGACGTAAGCTAACCACATGTACTAAATTATAAGTTATGACAATAAACGATACTAAATATAACACTAATAAATCTCCAGCAGATTTAGTTTTCAACTATTTGGTTAAAACTAGGTTTGACTTAATGAAACCTCCCACTGTAACAGTTCGATTTAACTGCTACGAATCTGGACGTTAAGCAACTTTATTTATCTCCATTTAGATTATACGTTAAACGGAAAAGCAAGTTCCTTTGTCTTATTAGTCGAAATCCAGTTAGGTAGGGATCAAAAAGACATATTCTAGGATTCTGCGCACTTGATAAGATCCGGCTATCTTAATCAACTTTTGGTGGAAGATCGACACGAAGCAGCCTGCTATTTTCCAAACGTTAGTTTGCTTGTTAGAAGCGTTTCTTTTTGAAAATAAATTAAATCGCCGGCTAGGGGTAAGCTGATTTTATTTATTATACAATGATTTTTAAATAAGATTATCTGTTGTAGCAAAATTAATTTAATATTTAAAAACGTGTTGTTCACTTCAATATGGTTTTGGTTAGATTGCCATTTAAGTGAATTTGAATACTTGTTCGAGTACTATAAAACGAATAAATTAGAAATTATCAGCAGAGATATTAAACTAATTTACACTGTATCTATATCTTGGATTGATTCATGGAAAGCTTGCTTTTTTGGATTAAGATTCTTTGGGTTAGAGGATCAGGTGTTTGAGTGTCCGCCATGAGGTCACACCATCTGTTGTTATGTCCAGTGATCGCGTTTTGCCCCGAAGTGTGTTGAGGCCAAAGACGTTGAAAATACTTTATTCAGGTATTTATGTATATATCCATTTTACATTTTTATAAAAAAAGAACTTATAATAATTGTTTGTTTCGCAAATGTTTATATACTAATTGCACTGTGAAGATGCAATGGTTTAATTTATGTTTGAATTAATACGTTCTAAATTTTATCTTGTAAAAACCTCCGGGACATGAGCTCATATCACGACGGTTTATTTTGTTAGCCTTTTGCTACACTGTAATTATTAAAAGAAAAGAAAGAAAATTTACTGAAGTAAAATTTACAGTTTTGTTAAAGTTCTAAGAGAATTAAAATTGGTTAAAAATTAAATTTTTATTAGTTTTACTAAAATAATTTTGCAGCTTGATTATCTTGTTAGTTCAATTACAATTATTATACGTATTTATATCACATGTTGTTTTGTCTTATTTCAAACTAAATCAGTGAAGTTTTTGTTGGATAAATTATTTCCATGTGTATACTATCGCAGAGATAAAACAAAGAACCCACGGTTTTAGCCCTGATGATAAGGTCTCCCAGAAGATTTAAGTAACAAAGTAAATATCTATTAAGAAAGATTGAATAGGTGAACATGATAGAGGTAAGACACGTTACACATGTTAGAAACACTAAAAGGCAAGTTACACCACATCAAAAAGAATAACTACATCATTTGAAGCTTGTAATCAATTTCAATAGGGTGATAGGATTGCCGTCAGAAATTATTCAAATCCAAATACCAAATGGCAATGGGGTTCTGTTAAAAATAGAGATGGAATCTTGCTCTATTCAGTGGTATTAGACGATGGCCGAACATGGAAACGCCATATAGACCAAATGCGTGTGGTAGAGGAAATCACAAGTGATACACAATATATGTACTACTAAAGTATGTGTTAATTTATTTTTCCCTACAAGTTTCCACCCCAACCATGTGATACAAATTTATTGATCAGTTTTTAACAATAATCATACTAACGAAATGTAGAAAAGGTCCAGACTGGAGTCCCTCAAGAATCCATACTTGGACCACTACTATTCCTCCTATTTATTCATGACCTACCGCAGAACATAGGCTTACATACATGCTTATATGCAGATGATACAACTATCCTGGTAACAGGTGAAAGCTACGAACAAATCATGGATTATCGAAACGGCCGACTTCTGTCAGCAATGGACTGGTTTAATACAAATAAACTTAAAATCAATAAAGAAAAAACCAACATACACATTTTCTTACATCACGTAAATCATCATAATGACACAGTAAGTATAAAATTTTTAGGCTTTACAAAAGATGCTAAATTGAACTGGAAAATGCACATACACAAAATGTGTGTTACAATGGTCTGATCACTATATGCAATAAGAAAATTAATAAACATAAGCACACAATCTGCAGCTAAATCTGTTTATTATGCACTCATACACAGCTACCTGAATTGTGGGACTATATTATGGGGCGTCTCACCACATGCTAAGCACGCATTCATTCTACAAAAAAGAGCTATCAGATTACTTACTAATGTACCAATAACCACTCACTGTAATCCATTATTCCGAAAGCTAGGAATATTACCATTGCTGGCAATAATGTTTTTCAGTACATCCAATATGTTGTAGCACTACAAAAGCATCCATTGACACACCAAGACATACATAGCTACAACACGCGAAACAACTTTAAACTAGTAGTACCATGGTACCGCATGAACAAAAGTAAAAGTGGAGTAAATTACTGGGCTTACAAGATTTACAATAAAATCCCAAATAAATATTTACAACAGAAGACCACTGGGGAACTGGTCAACAGAATGAAAGTGTACCTTATGGGCCTTGCACCATACAGTATTGATAACTACCTAAAGAGTACCATAATAATGTAAAGCATTTTGTATGACATGATTAAATATCTTGTATATGTTATTCCGTAATAAATCTATCTATCTATCTGGAGTCATCTCTTAGAACGAATTAAATGTAGTTCATATTGTCACTTTAAGTAAGTGGTAAGTTCTTTTGATTGTGAAGCAGGTTTTTATCAGAAGTATTTAAATACTTAAAAGTAAACGTTGATAATAATGATTAGGTATTTCAAAGATGTTGTATTAGTTTTTGATTCCACAACAAATGCAATAGGGATGTGCTTTTTAAACGATTTTGTTAAACATTTAACCATAAATAATAAACGCAATAAATATAAGTATGAACTGAGCAGTGGACTGTTAAAAATTCGAAATACAAAAATAACTTTTACTAAATTTTTTTATATGCTTAAATCGTGAATTTAAACAGTCTTGTTGTTGTTTTTATTATTAAATGAAAAGCACCCTGCATTTCATGCATTGATTTGTTTCCCTGCACACATTTTACGATCGGCAGGATACCTGGTCGGACTTTTAGATTTTTAATTCTTTTTGTTTAGACAAACAATAAACGTGTAATAGAAACTAAATGTTTAACGTTTAAATCGCACAGCCCTGCAATAAATACTGCTTTTTTATATATGATGAGAAAAGTTTTAAGCATTATGGATGTGTATGACATGGATAATGTTAATTATGAAGAATTGGCCACCTAGACCATTTAGTTATTAAGGTAACTTTCGTTGCAAGGGTAGAACCTAGTAAAGCCACAACTACAAACGTTTTAGGAGGTCAAATAATACATGGTTTGAAGTACTGCATTAGATGGCAATAATAAAGCAGTAATCATATTTTTGAATGCAGTATTACTGTTGCAATACAGAATAAGTTACATAGTAGTATTGTATTATTAGGATTAAAAGTAGTATAATAGTATGTATTGTTTGCTTTCGAAGAGAAATTAGTAAAGTGTGAAGGCATCACAAAAAAAATTTAATAGTTATTTGTATACCAAGGCCAAGAAATTGCCTTTTAGCATACTGAGAAAAAGTTTATCGCCCAGAGAAGATAATCTTGAGCTCACTAAAAAATTTCACGGCCAAGTTATACACGCTGTTTGATCTGCAACCGTATCTATTGACGTTACAAAATTTTTTCTCTACCTGATAAATGTATGGTTAGAATTTAGATGTTATAATAAATCTACCGTTCATATTTGTAGTGGCTTTAAATTACAACATTGCTATGGAAATAATATTTTAAAACTATTTAATAGTTCTTCAAAATTTGTGAAAAAGTTTGGTAATAGCAATGGTTCTTAATAAAAAGCAATAACACTTTGTTGACATATTGTAGAAATGTATAAGTGTAAAGCGGCCAAAGTCAATTACCTACAAAAGTGACTTTAGTATGGTGCTTATTATTAGGGGTAACAGCCGCGAAATTGTATTTCGCGTACTGTGGAGAGAACACAAAATGCTTATACTTCTACGGTTACACAAAATAGTATATTATGGTATTAGGATTAAAAATGATTCTTTGTTTGATATATAAATTTTGTGTTGGTGAGGCAAACGCATCGTAGCTGAGCCTATGTAATTTTGCTCGTCAAACAAAGCCACTTTTAAGACAAATAACATACACCACTTTTTCTCCAACTAAAAAATCTATCATTCAAAATTAATAAATATTGAAAATATTAATTGTCAACACTTGTAATCCCAGGAGCTAAAAGTATTTTTATTCCTAGACCTTAATGAGTTGCTTAGCAACACGTATTTATATTATACATCCCTAACAAAAACCTCAACTTTGTCAGAAAATAGTATTAGAAATGAGGTCTTTTAATGAGGTTGGAGAAAAAATTTAGTTTTAGATGTATCTATAGAGTGTCAGTGTATTATTACAAGATATTCCTTGAGGCATTGTATTATGAAACTGATACATTTTAGACAATTTTTTGTATTATCCCCTCGAAAATGTGCAAACACCTACTAAAAATAGTTAGTATAGAACAAATATAGAATGTTTAAAAATGTGGTGAATGTTTTCACGGTAATTCATCTTGAAATGCTCAAAATGTACGTTTTTAATGCATCTCCACTTGTAAATTTCTAATTGTATCTCCACAAATATACACTTCGTGTAATGATAATAGTATTAAGAAGGTACTAACACTAGCTTTAGTCCATATGGCCTCGTTATTTTTTTATGCAATTTCAAAGTGCGCGAGGTCATGAGATCATTTTCTACCCAACTTCCAAAACCCTTTTAAATAAATGTGCTACCTAGATTATGGTGAGAATTTTTCAACACTTTTTTTAAACCTTTCTCAATTAGTTACTAGTAGGTGTTTACATTATTTTCAGGGAAATGTTACAAAAACTGCCTAAAATGTATTAAAGTTTCGTAATAAAACGCCAGCCTTACATACAAAATAGATTTGTTTCCATTTGTAACAACATTATTTATTTACAAAAGAATTCATTCAATATATCTAGAATCATTTGACAATACAAGTATTCAAACTGTTTATCTTGTTACTATTTGTCCTTCACTAAGGTTTTTATAAGTATACAATTTACAATAAATTCATTTGGAATGGGACTGTTTGAAAGGAGTATATGACGATCATATACCTATGCACCTACTTTTTACGTGTCTGTCATCATTCAGTCATAGGCGCACATGTATATGAGTGAAACAGCAACTGTCCCTAGCAGCTCTGCGCGCGTTTAAAGCAGCCAATAATGGAGCAGGTTTTTTTAAGTTCAGTGACCTGAGTTCACCACAATGAATAAACATAAATATACCCTTGTTTACCGGCAAAACTCAACACTGAGACTATTTTTGTTTCAAAGTTGTTTTTCAGTCCGTTATCAAAATTTTACCCACAGCATTATAAATTATCAATATTTATTTACATTCTTTAGATTGTGTGACATTACCGATATTACGCCCATGACATTTATTGAAACGTCATCTGTTGAAATCCCAAATTGAACTAAACTTAGCACGGAAATATACCGCTTAGATTCAATTACATTTTGTTATTATTAGTTTTAGCTGAACTCCGTATATTGTCGCAAAATTCGAGACCAAACTTACTTAAAATATATACAATACGATGTGACACGTTTTCGTCCATATAGTTGAGTATCTTCCCAATACCTCAATCAACGATAGAACTATAATTGATTTTGTATTAACTAATCATAATTAATGTAATAACGACAGTACATGATTGCTCTAAGATCACAGATCACGCAGTTATCTCCGTTAATTTTAGTAAAATAGCCAATATTTACAAAATAAAAAAGTTAGACAGTTACCTACAAGTAATATAGATCCTATTAAATTAAATTTAATCAAATGCAAACACGATAGATGAAGTATCACTAATTGTATCAGTTACCAATACTTAAGTTACTTACCTAATAAACTAAAGTAAAGATTTATTAACAAAAAGCCACTATAACTTATAGTATAAACTACTATACTGTACACTAAGAAACGAAGTTCTAATTATAATAATGACGACGCGATAAACGTTTATACACAGAAGGCCACTAAACTAACATAAAATAAACTTCTACTCTACTAAAAAAACGAAATTGTAATTATAATAATGAACACAGGAAAGACGTACGACTTTATAATAAATTAATAAGAAAACCAACAATACATTACATATTATTGCAAATATCTAATGACAAATATCAAATGCAAGACCACTATAACACGCCCTCTAGGGGATGGTAGGAAAAACAAAATGATCACGTGATTGTCTCATTCAAGCGCATTTACGTCAAACATCTAAAGAGATAGGTTATCTGTGATGATGACGTTACTGGCATGGTTAAGGAGATTCGGGACACATGTATTTTCTTGTACTTATTATTATTAGTATCTTAATTATTCAGTGTTTAATAGAGTACACAACATGGCGCAGTCATTTTACATATTAAATATGTAATTTAAATGAACCTATAATTGAAAAAAAAATAAAGTTAACCTCACTTATATTGAAAGTTAGAATTTTAAATTATAAAATGAGTGATTTCGCTACGAAACCGTCGGCCTTGAACTTGAATGGTAATCTGTGTGAAAACTGGAGAAAGTTCAGACAAAATTATAAGATTTTTATGGCTGCATCTGAAAAAATGAATAAACCATCTTCTATTAAGGCAAATATATTGCTCAGTTTAGCAGATGAAAAAGCTATAGAACTATATAATACTTTTGGTTTAAGTGAAGTTGACAAACAAAATGAGGTAAGTTTTAGAAGCTTTTGAAGTGCATTGCAATCCTAAAAAAATGTCATTTACGAAAGATTCAAATTTCACAAACGTAATCAACTGGAAGGTGAATTGTTTGAGCATTTTCGTACCGAAATTAAGAAATTAGCCCAAAATTGTGAATTTGGTTTGCTGCATGCTGAAATGATACGTGATCGAATAGTAATACGTGTCAATAGTGAATCTATGCAAGAAAAATTACTAAGGGATAGTAATTTAAGTCTTGATAAGGCTATTGAATATTGTAGAGTTGCAGAAATTTCTAAACAACAAGTAAAATCTGTGCAAGGAAAAGTAATTGATGTTGTTAGTAAAAGGCCCAGCAGTAGCAATAATCCCGATCGAGATTATGAAAGGAAAAATGATAATAAGTTTAATTGTGGAAGATGCCAAAGCCGTCATGCCCCAAGGGAGTGTCCTGCATTTAACACGAAATGTATGCGGCGTGGTAAATTGAATCAATTTAAAATAGCTTGTAAGGTAAGAAGTGTTAGACAAATTGAAATGGGAAATCAAAATGTTGAAGAATCTGAGGATTTTCTTATCAATTTAGTATCAGTATTGAATTTAGGTACTGCAGGATATTGGCCTCACAAAGTAAATGTTGAAACTGTGACCATTAATTTTAAATTAGATACTGGTGCAGAGGTTAATATTCTACCATATAAAACTTTTTAACATCTTAATTTAAGTGACAGACTCCGTCCAACAAATATTAAGCTACAAGCATTTGGAGGAAATATTTTAACACCATTAGAAATTGTTAACTTAAATTGTTCGGTTAGTGATGTTATAAGTTTCGAAAATTGTTTGATTGTAAAAAATATTAACACACCATTATTAGGTTTTGAAACATGCAAAAACTTAGTCTGGTTCATAGAGTACAAAGCGTATCTCATTATGTTTCTAATTATAAGGATAAAGAACACTGTTAAAAGTAATCGAGAAATTTTTGAGGGTGTAGGAGTGTTAAAAGAAAAATGCAAAATCGAAATTAATGAGGATCACAACCCCATTGCTAATCCACCCAGAAGGGTTCCACTTGTAATACGTCACAAATTAAAATTAGCTCTTGAAGAACCTGAACGTAGAAACATTATTGCAAAAGTTGATAGTCCAGAAGACTGGGTCAGTAATTTGGTTATTATTGAAAAAAGAGATGGTTCGTTAAGAATATGTTTAGATCCAAAAAATCTTAATCTAGCTATTAAAAGACCTAAAAATGTATTAATACCCACTTTAGATGATATAACTGCTAATCTTTGTAATAAAAAAGTATTCACTGTCCTAGATTTAAAGGATGGTTTTTGGCATATTGAATTAGACAAGGAGTCTAGTGACTTGTGCACATTTTCAACTCCGTTTGGATGTTGAAAATTTTTAAGGTTACCGTATGGTTTGAGTATGGCTCCTGAATATTTTCAGTATATTAATACAAAAAATTTCGGTGACATCCCGGGTGTGCAAGTCTATTTTGACGATTTACTAATAGCAAGCAATACTGAAGAGGAACATGATTAAATATTAGAAAAAGTGGTTAAACGAACAAAGATGATAGGGGTTAAATTCAATATAAACAAAATTCAATTCAAAATAAATTCAGTTAAGTACCTAGGGCACATATTTTCAGATGAAGGAATTAAAATCGATTCGGCTAGGGTAAAAGCCATTCAAGCTATAAATAACCCTCACAATAAAAAAGAGTTGCAATCAATATTAGGGATGAAAATTTTTTAAGAAATTTTGTAGAAAACAGGTCCGAATTAACTTCTTCTCTTCGTGAGTTGTTAAAAGATGGAAATGAATTCAATGGCTTCCTGTTCATACTGAAGCATTATCGTCCATAAAGGATAAAATTTCAAAATCTCCTGTGTTGGCAAATTTTGATGCGTCTAAAGAGATAAGAATACAAGCAGTTGCTTCCAAATCGGGTCTAGGATGTTGTCTAATGCAGGAAGGCAAACCGATTTTTTATGCTTCGCGAAGTTTAAATAGTAATGAAATTAATTTTGCTCAGATAGAAAAAGAATTGTTATCAATTCTTTATGCCACAAATAAGTTTTATTATTATATATATGGTGGAATGTGTAATGTCATTACTGATCACAAACCACTTGTTAGTATTATGAATAAAAGTATATCTGACATACATTTGTAACGGGCATTTTTAATAGTTTAACATTTTACGCTATACTCAATTCTTAAAATACATCGTTTTTGGATCGCTGTTTGTATAAAGTAAATACTTTCGAATAGTTTTCAGATTTGTATGCAATTTAACTTGCTTGTATTAATTTTAAAAGATAGTTTAATTGAAGATTGGTTTTCATTAATAAATAAATTGCAAGGAATGAATTGTAAATTGGTTTATTCGTAAATTACTTTCCAACTTATCGAAAATGATAAACAACTGTAATTAGTTATTAGATATGATGGCTGCATTCACGTTTTGGATGTTCCTTATGTTATTAGCGAAGGAGATAATAGTCGACAAGGGTTCATGGTAACAACGAGTTGATATAAACAGATTAGAGTGAGCAGTTGTAGTTCGTTCTTGGTTCCTATATATTAATTACGTGGAAAAGACTGTTTCTTTTTGCTTTGACAATAGTGAGAATTAATGCGGTATGAATTTTCGAATTGTTCATGAACAAGCGCGGCGCGATTTTAGTTGTTTTTCTTGTGAAGTGAACGTTGTATATTAACTGTAGAAAGTGTAGTTCTGATTACATTTGAAGGAAGTATGCTTTATATGTAACATGTTTGATTGACGATAAGTGCGGTTGTAAGGACATTTGACGGACGGTTTTATTGCTTACGGGTGCTTACTAATTGTTTTTTTTTGTTGCTTTTCTGTTGGACATAAAAGTAGTAGAACTTGTCGTGCGTTTTACGGAACATTGACTTAGTGATACGCGTTGCTTTACTAACTGTTTTTTTGTTGTGTTTCTGTTGGAAATAAAAGTGATAGAACTTGTCGTGCGTTTTACGGAACATTGCCTTAGTGATACGCGTTGCTTTACTAATTGTGTTTTTTTAGTTGATTTGTCTTTTTATATTTGAACTGTGTGTGCGATCTAGTTTCGCGGTCCTTTTTTTATCAGAGTAGTGCATACTTTGGATTATCCAAAGACAGTTGATACTGTAGCTTCTGAATTTTCTAACCCCCAACGAATCTAAAATAGATCGTTGTTTGCGCAAATTTCGTTATTCAAAAGCATTAGATTTTTCTTTGTTACCATAGGTAGCAAATAAAATACCTCACGTTACTGTTAGTTTAATGCATTACATTGTGCCTTGAAAGCCCGTGATTCTAAATTTTTATTACCATTTTTTTTACGATTTGTGTTACAAAATATTTCGAAATTAATGTCTCAGAAATAGAATTAACAAGAATTTATCAGTGCTACATAGTTCCATCAGCATGATAATGTCTGCTGCTAACACCAGTGAAATACGTAGGTGTGATTAGTGTAAAGTGTAAGAAATTCCATCAACACCCTCACAGTCAAGGGTGAAGTGCTTCGTTAGTGCAGGACATTGTGAATCCCACACTTCAACTGCAAGGAAGCGTTACTGAAGGACTTTTTGTAAGTTGAACTATTTCCTACTTGTTATTACTTTAAATATCTATCCGTTGTTTTGCCATATCTTCGTCGTTCTGATACCTTTTACAATAGACTTGCCTGCTATTAACAAAAAAAAAGAAAGAAAAAAAATCAATACTACTGAATTACTCATATCTATTGTGTCTTACCTATTTATCTTTTGTTAACATTTTGTCTGATTTATGTTTAATTGGTGTGTGAGGAAACGTTTCTACTACTCTCTAACATTACCTCACTTTGTACTAAAAATTTTTTGTATTGCTTTTATCGTGATTATATTATATAGTTTATCTAAACAGTTTTATTTACATTCTACAAAGTACTGAATAACTTAGACTTTTCATTGCTGCTATGCTTATTCTTTTCTTTATTTCAGGTTTGTTTAACTATTTTTCTTGCAGGTATTGTCACTAACTCCTTACCGCCGTATATATTATATGTTAGTCTGCTTTCTACAACCCCCCCTAATCTCCGATTGAGCCCGGTCATTCCTTGATCTTCTTTGTGTCACGCACGGCTACGAGCCAACGTAGCATAAATTTGGCGCCTAACGTGGCTGCCCCGAATAACGTAACACATTCTACACGCTTGCAACGAATGAAAATTAAACTACTAAAATATGAATTAGATGTTAAGTATTTGCCTGGTAAATATCTATATGTCGCAGATTTATTATCTAGATCATTCTTGAACGACAATACAGATGCCAATACAGATTGGATCACAGAAGTGGTACACTCATTAAGTAAAAGTTTGAACATTACAGATAACACAAGAAAAGAATTTGAAATAGAAACAAAAAATGATGTAATTCTTTCAAAATTAAAACATTATTTTTATAATGGTTGGCCAGAAAACAAAAATAAAGTCCCGGAAGATGTTAAATTTTATTATAAATACCAAGACCAAATTTCAGTGGAAGAAAATTTGGTATTTCTTGGTCGTAGAGTTATAGTGCCTTCAAGACTAAGGTCTTACATTTTATGTTTACTTCATGAATCACATTGTGGCATTATGCGTACAAAATCATTGGCCCGAGAAACAGTTTATTGGCTTGGGTTAATGACCGATATTGAAAATTTAGTTGGTAAACGAGTTAAGGTTCGTGGCTTCGAGCGGTCCTTTTTAAAAAGACTTCTTTGGTCCTTAACACATTTATTTGTTTATACAGATTTGAACAATTACAATCTTGATTAATTATTCTAAGTCGAAATACATTAATTAATTTGTACAGTGAGTTATCTACGAACTGCAATGCAAAAGCTGAACGTTTGATGAACTGACTAGGAGTGGAGCTCCTGGTCCTTATATAACTTTCTCCCCCTCACAATTCTGTGGGAACCTGCGGACGTAATGTCCGCTTACACTTTACAATACTTAGTTGCTATCTTAAAAGCTATTCATAATTACAATGTTGCAGGCTTATTCTGCGTAATCACGGTACGTGATATCCTACGACCGTCTGTGACCTGACATCTGCAGTGTCACTTATCCTTGTGCTACTTTGTAGCGTTTCCACTCGTGGGAACTGAAATCATCTTAATAAATTGTAATAAAATGTTGCAACGACATTGTTGCACTGTCCTAACATTTCCTAATGTTTCCTAATATTTCCTAATAAAGATATTAGTTTTATATGTATAATAGATGGGGGATCCTATAACTAACGTAGTATTTGTGAAAGGTTTCTTAACTCAAATTGCAAAGAACCACTGCTTGCACATGAAATTCCTGACATACCTCTTAACAAAGTTGCTTGTGGTTTCTTAGATTTAGCTGGGAAAACTTATTTAGCACTTCAAGACTATTATTCAAAATGGTTGGAACTAGTTCCTACCCAGAACAAAACATCTCATGAAGCTATATGTATTTTAAAAAAGATATTCTCAGTTCATGGCATACCCAAATTTGTTGTTACTGACAATATGCCGTTCAATTCATTAGAATGTAAAAATTTTGCCAACAATTGGAACTTCAATTTTATTACATCATCTCCAAATTATCCCAGGAGCAATGGGCTTGCCGAACGAACAGTTCAAACATGTAAAAATATGTTAAAAATATGTTCGTTACTTGATCAAGATATTGAACTATATTTACTTCAATATCGAAATACTACAATACCTGGGCTTAACCTATCACCGGCTCAAATTTTATTTAACAGACGATTGAGGACAAAGATTCCGGTTCATACGGATCTACTCAAACCTGAAAATAGTATTCATACAAAATTAGTTGAAAATCAAAATAACTATAAGAAAACATATGATAAACATGTCAAAATTCGTAAGCATTGTAATCCGCGAGATAATGCATTAATCCAGAATAATAATATGTGGGAACATGCTAAAATAGTTAGTAAACATGAAAGTCCGAGGTCGTATATTGTTGAAAATCAGCTGGGAAATAAACTAAGGAGGAATACAATTCATTTAAGACCCACACATACGGATTTTAAAACAGGCATAGATGTTGATTTACATGATACCAATGGCAGGTCCAATGATAACGGTGTTGAGGGTTCCGATGATGTCGAGGGTTTCGATAAATTACCTTCCAACGGTAATTCAGATAAAAGTAGAGATAATGCGATAACTGAGACAAGTGTAAATATGAATGATGGTGATATTGTAAATGCTAGACCTAAGAGAGATGTAAACTTACCAAAACGGTATAGAGACTTTGTAATGAAATTTTGACTTAGTTTGTAGGTTGATATGTGATAACTTAATTGTGTAACTAGGGTACCTTTTGTATTTGGTTGTAGATGTATTGTAACGGTCACTTTGTTACGTTACAATGACTCTCACTGTATATATCGTAATTAGATTAAACGTAACAATTTATTTGTAAAATATTAATTCAGGGCCAAGCATTTAATACTAAATACAACGCGACTTTATCTGTCCGACAGGTGTGTGATAATTGTGGATATATAGAAATACGAATTAATACATTCTTGATTAGACCTTGTTCGTCTTGAATGCGCTTCGTGAAGTGACCTACACGTTTTTGTTATCCAAGGGTTAGCGTGTGCTAAAATATATTTCCCTAGCTGCGTTGCAGGATATAAGTATAACGAAACGTTAATTTTCTGGAGTTGCATATAGCGTGGGCTGTGGTTATTTGGAAGTTTCTGCAACTTTGGTTCAAGTATTTGAATGTTATAGGTCGATGGTTCACATTTATTGTAAGTAAGATTGCGCCGCGTACAATTACTATAATCTGTATTTTGAGGAATTGTTTAAGTTGCTACCTGTTTGAAGATAGCGTCGCTATAAAAATATTTTTAAACCCTTACGCTGGTTAGCGTTGAAGGTTTGCTGGTACAATTGCTTGAGCATTAATTAATTTTATGCTTTTAGGGTTCTTTTTTTATTTTTTATCCACTGGTTTATTTATTTGTTTATTCTCTTCTCTGGTATTTTCTTGGTTATGGTTCTCGTTTTGGTTTTCCTTTATTGGAATTGCCTTATTGTATTTTTGGTGCACGTACAGCAGATACAAGTTTTATCCAGATGTTACACTTCTTGTTATTCATTTGTACATTGATCGTTTAGTTACATATCTACAGCGAGGAACAAGTGCTACATGCAGAAAGCAAAACACTACGACAGTATGTATTTAACGTATCCTTTTTTACGTAAGTGGCCTGAGAAGAATAAAGAATACTCCGACGGACTTAGTTGCTTACTTTGCAACTAACTAAACTTTTGATATATAAAAATAATATTTTCACTTTGTTCCACTATCACTGTTAAAGCAGTTGAAAGGGCCTATAGTGGTAATTTTCCTATATACATATTGCTATATATAAAGTGTTGCTTTGCGCAAACCAACCCCTAGTACTGGTTTTAACTTTATGCGACTTATAAGGAGTTGTAGGTGCAATCAGCTGTTTCCCTTCAATCAGTGTTAATTTGAATGTTTAAAATGTATACATATTTACATTATATCCTTTATAGTTATTATGGGATTTTATTTTACGAGAATTTCCAGTTTGCGAATAGGGCCCATGGCAAGTTCTGATGGAAAGTGGCCTGAAGTTGAGGAAATCTCAAAGGCAAAGCGGCTAGTCGAACTATATGCTCTGGGTGGAACATGAGCTGTGGGTCGGGGTTGGATTGCGACCAAAAATATGAAGAATAAGGCGCCACCGTATTTTTCTATACAGAGAAGACCTTACTTAAGTCCCTTGTACAAGGCGAATGCGGAAACCTTTATTCTATAACCGCTATTCAATTTATTACAGACAACATAATCCCTAAAGTTTCTTACCTTATGGCTCGACTTTGACCTTAGTTCTTCACTGCTTCATCTGTGAACAGATTAAACAAAGAATAGCACTGTTTGTGCATTTATACTCAAAATTTTAAAATTCGATTCGAATCAACTTTCATTCATTCTAATTAAAAAGAATAGTCTTGATCAAAATAAAAATCTATTCCTCTAGTATTCAGTTAACGGGCTTTTTACAAACATCTTTTCAGTTTTTTATATAATTTAAATTAATTTAATTCATGAAAATAATTTACGAAGGCACTGGGTATAGTAAGTACCTTCCAGTTTAAAATGTGATTATCTCTATAAGAAATATCTAGCCAAATTTTGTTAAGAATGATTAAGTCTGAAGTTGCTTTCTGAACAATTACTTACAAATAACAATATCTGTCGGTTTAAGTAGATCTACCGTAACCTCACAATAAATAATTTATAATTTTTCTTAAATAAAAGAATTTACTTTCTCTATCACATAATGACATCTTCCGTAGTTTCAGTGAATTAATAAAAGATTTAGAAATGTAAAATTTACAGGTTCCTGTTACTTAATATTGAAAAATATATATAGTCAGTCTTTGACCTATTTTGAAGTTCAAATAACTTGATTAAACAAAAAATTATCTATCTACTATATCCATAATTCAGCCAACATACGAAAACAAATTTCTACATACCAGATGTTTTTCTGACAGAAAAATACCTACTAAGCGTCTTGCGTCAGCATTTAAATAACGGAATCTCCAATTCAGTACAAGTAAATTTGCTGCTTCCTGAAGCTTCAAACTACATCACGGCATCATTTTAAGTAATTGATACTTGTCAGATCCACACTCGACCAAAGCGTAAATTCTTATAGTTTCTTCTAGTGCATTTATTAAGATTACGTTAAACCAAACTTCTGCCAACTAAAGGTTGCATGTTTTTTCAAAGCGAAACATCATTTCCAATTTTCATACCATTAACAAACTGCATATTAATTAAAGTTGCGTCACGTATAAATTAAAATTACAATCATTTTTTCCAAAATAAATATCATATCAAACGTTGAAAACTATATGTAAAATTGAATACTATATGTAAAGTTGCATGTTATATGTCAAGTTGCACTGAAAATCTTTACTTAATATGGTTACAGAATCAAATTTTACTTACTGTTACCACGGCCCTTCAACCAAAAAATTTCTCGTTATCTACGAGCTGTTCCAGCAAGTGGACAATACAAAAATGCGCTTTGGAGATGACATTCTCTTAAAACAACTTGAACCGCACGTGCTTCCAACACGGAAAAACTGCAAACGCCATTTCTCGGGTTCAAGGAACAATTCGACTTGTTTTGACCACAGCTGTATTGGAAGTGCTCGTGTCAAGCGAGTTACTGCCCGGAAACAACATTACCTTACAACTGTCTAACAGAGGGAGCTCTAGGAATGACACTAAATGAAAAGTTTATTTTGTCACCGTATAAATTAAATTTTTATTTGAATTGAAAGCTAATATTTTATTGGACAATAGGTAGTATTTATTTAGTGGATTGTGTAACATTATTATGCATTATATTGTTTTTTATTAAATAAATAGATTAATTATATGAACACATCTAGATAGGAAATAAAATCGTTACAACAAAGCGTGTGCAAATATTAATCGTAGTTCTCATAAACCTGAAGTTCACACAATATCTACAGTAATATTAGTCCTGAATCCTGGATCAGTCAATTAGGCAGGTAAGGTTGGTTTTATATTATAGTTGCCTTTTTACGCGGAGCCCGCCTTGGCGCTCAACAAAATATTAGTACCATCTCGCTTTCAGAACCCGACCCATTATGCTTCTGACTAGCCGCGGTACAAACAGGCAACGTTTCTTTTGGTCCAGGTCTTAAATCTACGTAACAGTATAAAAGGGGGAGATGTTATAAATGAGTAAGTTTACTAGTGCACATTTATAGTGGTCCGGGTTGAGAGACAGTGCGGCCTGGCGATTTGATGATGACGTTACCGGCATCGTGAACGAGATTCGCGGCACATATATTTTCTTGTAATTATTGATAAAGTTGTCTGCTTATTATTATTAGTATCTTAATTAATTATTTAGTGTTTGATAGAGTACACAACACATTTGCATGAAATATGTATAATTATAGCTTGTCGTGAAAAAGTTATTTATACAAGCATGTGTAGTCGCATACTAATTAACGTCTATTGGTATATAATCTGTGTGAGTATTGTTACACTTTTTTATATTATTGTAAATACTCTACCTTATAGGCGGCAGAGCCTCTAAAAATTAAGAGGGGTTCCTATCTAGAATTCAAGCCCAGGGTAAAATGTATGAAAAACGGCTTTGAGTACAATAGGATCCTCTAAAGAGATCTTCCAGCCAACTAAGTTTCTTTAACTTAGAGCAGAGCTATGAGCCAGGGTCGGACGCCACGGTATCTTAATAATAACTGTAATGTCTAACAATCCGAAGATAAGATACGGAAATCTTTGGAAAAATATCTTTTGAACAACCAAAACGTATAACAATATTACTTACTTACCGCTAACACTGCGACCTCGGCTTGGAAAGATGACTCGTACTATCTGACAGTTTAATCACCTCAAAAAGATTTGTAGAACTAGGGCTACATTAGAGCCTAGGCACTTTATCAAAAAAAATAAATTCCAAAAAGATTAGCAAGTTAAGATTATCCTTCAAAAAATCTTACCAATACAATATCAGTGGTTTTTCTCTCAACACTCAAAAGTTTTATGAATTTGGTTGTTTGCTTTCATCATCATCATCATTAGGTCTTCAGTCCTAGAACTGGTTAGACGCGTACCATCATTGTTCCCTACTCTGAACTAACCTACAGATTTCCCTGAAATATGCACAGTTTGCATCTATAACTGTCTGATCTAGGTCTACATCTACCTCTTTTTTCCTATCTCTGCTTGTAATATATCACATACTATTCCCCAAAAATGCCTTAGAACGTATTCCGCCCTACTATTTCTCTTTTTCCCCAGATATCCTTGTTCCCCTGTAACAATTTTATTTTTGATTAATAAATCCTTTCATCAAAGTGCGAGAATAATAAAACACTTTTATTAAAATAATGGTAAAATACATTTAACAACTAAGGTAATACGTAGAGCAGCATCTTTATTTGGTATTCTATTTGTGGTTGAATATCTGTGTCCTCTACAGCTATTCGCAGGCGTGTTTCGGTTTGACAGCCTCCTCCTCGGACGCTCCGGTCGCCCGAGCGAGTTTGATAATCAATCGGCCATACGTGGAGGAAGAGATAAGATGTACCAGAAACTTCAGGCCGGCAATTTGCGTATAAATTTTGTGGAGTCGACAAATCTTTGAATAGCGGTTGGTATTGTATGAACGTTATTAATTTGTTTAATTGAGATATTTTACTTAGCGCACGAACGACACGAACAATGCAACTTAGACGATAGGAAATTCAATCCTTTTTGTTAAACCACTTTGTTTTACGACGTGTAAAATGCAACTTAGAAGATGGAAAGTTTAACCAATTTAAAGAAGACCACCGTGTGATACAACGTAAAGATGCTACTTTGGTAAGGCAGCGTGATTCAACATATTGCAGCAGCTAACGAATGTATTGTGACCGTATTTAATTCTACACCTGGAACAACTCCATGTGGTAGAAGCTGTCTAGGATGAGCTGGGTTCATACTACATGCAGTAAACATCGCATGATGTAACAAGTACCTCATCTAGGCGAGAAAAGCAGTTTTTGGTTCGTAGTTAACTTTAAGTAATTTTTCGTGTTTCAAATTAGAAACACGTTAATTTGTTCTTATGTGTAAAAGCACGAATATGATATATGTTTCAACTATTGCTGAGCTGGAATTTCTAGTGTCAAAATTAAAAATTCACTAATTTGATGTTCTAAGAAACCGTTAGTTACAACAATAGGTGTTACCGACGTCACTTATTTTTCTGTAGTATACTGCTGACAGATGCGTTCTTGAAAGCAAATGCTTCGAACAGCTTTAGCACATCTTATGTAAATAAGAATATTTTTGTGATCATTTTTTTTTTAAACTAAAACTAGTACATTTAACCTAAAAAGGAAAACTTGAATAGTAACATTTTTAATGTAACCTGCCTGAACAGATCTGCACGGGTTGGAGTATCTTTGTGTAACAAGTTTACAATATGCTGTAAAATGTTTGATTATGAATAATTTTGATAAACCTTAATTTAAAATTCACGAAGTAATTCAATTATTTATTAAATTTTGTTGCATTGCATTTTATTTTAAAAGAGATTCTTTTTAGTAAATTATTGGTTCAAGATTAAAGTTTTTTATTTTGATCAAATATGATCAAACCTAACCACTGAAAGCTAACATCTTTAAGAGTAAATTTTTGATGCCAACTTTATATAGAAAATATCTTTTTAATACATCTTTATGTATATTTGCGGGACACAAATAGTGTTCCACCTTTTATTATTAACCTAACTATTATAATTTCTTACAGGAACAGCGTCTTATTTTATTAAGACAGGTTTTTGTCATCGAAGGCGATCTTTCTTTCTTTGGTTCTCCACGTCCGCCCTTAGAAATATGCCATGCCATTATCGTGAATAAGTCCGGACTTGGTGGCGCCTATTTGTCTGAGATTGAGTTTGACATACAAACAGATTTCGACTCCCCCCCCCCATTTCTCATAGCTCTACCCAAGGAATAGACCCCCTAGTTATGTCGGAAGACTTCGTTTCACTAGCGCCCAACGTCTAGAGTCAGATATAGATTAGAAAAATACGCTTCACTGGCGCCCATTCGAAAAATTGGCTTCACCCCTACTATTTCTGTAACTTATTTGTTATTATTTTAGTCTGTCCATGCTATCGTCCTCATACATCTGAAGCACAGCATTTCAAAAGGCTGCTACCGTTTTTCTGTCTGCGTTTCAGACTGCCCGTATTTCATAGGCATACTGTGCTGTGCTCCACACATATGCTTTCAACAATTTTCTTCTTATTCTATGTTTGTTGTCTTTCCTCATAGGCGCTGTTCTTTCTTGTTAGATGCAGTTCGATCACTTCTTTTGTTTTACAGTTATATGCCCTATTTCTCCGACCTTCAATGGTTGTGAATGGAGGTTAAGCAACCTGTGGCTACCAAGATCCTCCAACACTTAGACATTTGCCGAAATAATGGTTTTCCAGTAAATCCTTTCACACACCTAACATTATTCGAGAATATTGCCCAACCAATTCTTGTAGTTACTTATAACAATCATCATGTTTAAGCACAGTTATTTTTTCGTCATTCGTTTATTTATCTTGGGATTGGTTGGTAGCGTACCTCCATTGATTTCTATTCTGGGCTAGCCCACACATCTCCCTGAAACCTCTACAGCCTACATCTTTTACTATCTGTGTGCAGTAGTCTAACCTAGGTCTGCCTCTACTTCTCTTTTTTCCTATCTCTGCTTCTAATATATTCCGCACTATTCCCTCATGCCGTAGTATGTGGCCTATCATCCTATCTCTCCTATTTTTTACCGTTTCCCACATATTTCTTTCTTCTCCTACCATTTTTAGTAGCTCTTCGTTCTTAACCTTGTCTGTCCATAATATCTTCATCATATGCCTGTTGCACCATATTTCAAAGGCTTCTACCTTTTTCTTGTCCGCTTCTCCTACTGTCCAGGCTTCACAGCCGTACAGTGCTGTGCTTCACACATATGTTTTAAGCAATCTTTTCCTTGTTTCTATGTTTGTGGTCTTTGAGCACAGTAGTTGCTTTTTCTTGTTAAATGTAGTGCGACCTTGTGCTAATCTTTGTTTTATATCTTTTGTGCTTTTCCCATCTTGCGTTATTTGGCTTCCTAGGTAGCAGAAATCCTTAACCTCTTGTAAGTTCGTGTTAAATACTTGTATTCTTGTTTTTGATTTATTTTCTCCACCTTTGCAAACTAGAACTTTAATTTTAGTTTTGTTAATTTTCATACCGTATCTCTCTGTTAGAACCGTTTCCATTTCATTAAGAGCAGCTTCTAACTCTTTCTTGCTAGACGCTAATACCGCTATATCATCTGCAAATCTAAGCATATCAATTTTTTGTCCCTGCATAGTAATTCCAAATGTCTTCCTGCATTTGACAGTATTCATTGCCTCTTCTATGTACAAGTTAAAAATCAATGGTGATAGGGCACATCTCTGTCTCACCCCCTTCCTAATGTTCTCTTCTCTACGTCCTTGCTCTAATTCTATTACTGCTGTTTGCTCTTTGTATAAGCTATGTACTATTCGTCTATCCCTATAACTCATTCCAATCTTTTGAGTATTTAAAACATTTTTTCCAATTTACATTGTCGAATGCTTTTTCCAGATCTACAAACCCTATATACATGCTTTCCCTTTTCTATTGTTTTCTCCATTATCACTCTCAGAGCTAAAATAGCCTCCCGTGTTCCCCTGTTTCGCCTAAACCCAAATTGGTCTTCTCCTTGTATTTCTTCAGCTCGTTTTTCCATTCGTCTTTGCACAATTCTAGTTAATATTTTTGACACGTGTGCTTGTCAAACTTATTGTTCGAAAATTTTCACATCTATCCGCGCCTTTCTTTTTTGGTATAGTTACTATGATGCTACGTTTGAAATCTTTGGGTATCTCGCCTGTTTCATACATATAGCTTACAAGTTGGAAGAGACGTTGGGTTACTGCTTGTCCAGCGGCTTTTAGAGTTTCTGCCTGCACCTTATCTGTACCCAGCGCCTTACCATTTTTCAGACTCTTTAATGCTAATTCAAACTCGTCTCGAAGTATAGGATATCCCAAGTCATCATTTTCAATGTCTAATTCCTGTTCTAATGCAGTTAGTTCCTTTCCTGCATTTAAATTCCCTATATATTCTTGCTATCTACTCACTTTCTCTACGTTTTCTATAATGACGTTTCCTTGTGCGTCCCTTATATTTTTGCTATACGGTTTTATATCCTAAAATTCATTCTAATTAATTTGTATGCTTCGTCTGTCTTTCCTATTTCCATCTTAGTTTGTACCTCTTTGCACTTTTCATCAATCCATTGTTCTTTAGCTTTCCTGCATTTTCGAATAATTTCCCATTTTATGGCTTTGTATCTCTGTTTTCCTGTTTCGTCTGATTTATTTTTGTATTTTCGTCTTTCTTCTATTAAATTCAGGATATCCTTTGTTATCCATGGTTTCTTTTTTTTTGTGTATACCCCAGAATATCTCTGGCCGCCATGTCTAGGCTTGATTTAATGTTATTCCATTCTGTTTCTACTTCCTTAGTTTCAGATATTTTCCCGATATCATTCAGCAATTCATTTGACTTTTTTTTGGAATCTTACTTGAATATTTTTATCTTTTAGTTTCTCTAAGTCCAAGTGCCTTTTTCCGTTTCTTTTTTTCACATTCTTAAATTTAAGTGCGGCCTTCATAATTACGATGTTGTGGTCAGTATCTATATCTGCTTCTGGATAGCTTCTACAGTCTTTTACTTGATTCCTAAACCGTTGTCTAACAAGAATATAATCTATTTGATATCTTCCTATATCGCCTGGCATCTTCCACGTATATCGTCTTCTAGCATGATGTTGAAATAATGTGTTTGTAATAATTAAATTGTTCTTGTCGCAAAATTCTACCAGCCTATTTCCTCTGTCGTTTCTTGTGCCTAAACCAAATAAACTACCGCTCGTTCCCTCCCCTCACCTACCACGGCATTAAAATCCCCCGTAATTATTAAATTTTCATGTCCTTTTACGTATCTTAATATGTCTTCGATATCTTTGTAGATGGCTTCTACCTCTTCGTCACTGACTAAAATTATTGGCAACGTCGTAAATTGCTACTATTCAAACCAAAACCATAACATAAATATTGTAGGGTATTAAGTTGACAAACATCTACATAAATAGTTAGTACTTGTGTGACGTCGCGGATGACGAGTTCTATTTAGAAATTGCGAGCACTATACCTTTATCATCAAGTAATACTCATGATTTTAATTATTACTGCTATTTTTTCATAATTCTTATACCTTACATACATTATAAATTTTTATACTCCCAGAAAATTTCAACCGAATTGGATTAATGACAAAAAGGGCAATTTAAAAATGTAAAATTTACTTTTTATTATTTAATTTCTTTAAAATGTACAACCTATAATTTACGGTGCTTTTAACTTACCATAATTTTATTATTAATTCGATTAGTTTAAAATCTTCTGGGTATATAAGATTGTAACGCGCTACTACTACCGCGTTTCTTTAATTTAAAACAAGTAATAATAATGGTCTTTATTACTCACTGTTCACAAGTCTATTTAACAGTATATGCCTTATTTATAGATGTTTTCAGTCCACTTAACAATGAAGCACTATAACACTAATGAATTTACAAGCACTAATATCTTCTTAAACTAACTTCTTTACCCTAGGTCCAATAACCACACTAACACAACTATTTGTTTATACACTTCTATTTATTTATGTATACTGCAAGCTGCATGCACATTAGACACAGCATATCATTTATGTATATATTCTAAAAACTCAACTACGTTTACTTTACAACGATATAATTTATATTAGACATTCAAGAATAGACTGACTCTTACATTCATAAGCGGCCTTATATATACCCTGCATTAAGATATGACTCATTATCTAGAACTTTGTAGAAGGATTCTCGAATGCTGAAGAATACGCTGTGCCCCGGGCGTTTGTATGTTTGACGGGTTGCCTAATAGTGGATCGCAACAAGATCTTTATGCTCCTTCCATTAAGGCAATCATTTATTTTCGCATCACACCAGATAAATAGTTGTAAATTAACCCTTTTTTATCCATATGAGATATACACGAATACAACAATTTCTTATTTTTAGGCAATATACCCTGCAGAGTTCCACCTTGTAATGGGTCGCAAACATCAGCGGCATTATCATCGAATACACCAAGAAAACAAAAAATGAGGGCAGAAATAAAAAGACTTAAAAACAAAATGTTCTTCAAGCTTATTACACAAGAGCAGGTTTCTTTAGAAATGTTTGATCGTATGTGTGATCATTTTTTGCCACCAAATTTTTCTGATATTGTCAAGGCCCAAGCTCGAATGTTTGGGAAGGAAAAACATGCTCGAAGATATTGCCCTGAACTTAAACAAATAGCTTTGTCCATATTTTTTTAGGACCTCGAGTCTATTCTTTCTTAAGCAAAGTTATGTATTTGCCAACAAAAAATGACCGAAAAAATCATCTTACTTCCAGGCTTCAAAAATAATGCAATTTTTGAATTATTAGCACTTAAGGTATCAACATTGTTAGAAATAGAAAGCCATTGTGTTTTGCTTTGGGATGAAATGTCGCTGAAAACATTCCTTTTTTATCATTGTGGTAGGGATGAAATTGTTGGTCTTAAAGATATTGGAGATGGGGAAAAAGAGTTTATTTTGGCGCAGAATGTAGCAGTTATAGTGCTTAAAGTAATTTATACAGACTGGAAGCAACGGATTGCCTATTTTTTTTGTATAAACGCAAATGACTCCCACAGATTTTCACAAACCTCTGGAAAAGTGTGTAGTACTCGTAAAAAATATAGGTTTTCGTGTTGAATGCTTAATTAATGATATGGGATTAAACTACATTGAGTTTGCTAAGAGCGTAAAGGTAACACCAGAAAACTCTGTTTTCCATATCGGTGGAAGAGAAGTTATTTATTTATTTGATACATGCCATTTGCTTAAAGCAACCCGAAACAATTTAAAGAAGGTTTTCTTTTATGATGGTGAAAAAACTTCATGGACATTCATCGAAACATTTTATAATGAAGATAAAAAGAGAACATATAGGTGAGCATCAAAATTAACGGATGCGCATGTTTATCCCAATAACTTTCAAAAAATGAAGGTAAAACTTGCTGCCCAGATAATTAGTGATTCAGTGACTAGTGGTATGCATACATATGTATGCCTTAAGACCCTTCCCGAGGAGGCAAATGCCACTATTGCAGTTCTCGAAAAATTCAATAAGCTTTTTGATATCTTAAATTCATCTAGGAAAAATTGTAAGAATAAATTCAAAAACGTTTTCGAAGCAACTAATTATCAGAGACAATTTTTAAATGACATGATTGTGTTTTTGAATAAGCTCAACATATTGAACAAAAAGAAAGAAGATATTACTGCTAAGTGTAAATTTATAAGAGGTTGGCTAATTACAATAAATGGAGTGATTAAATTATGCGAAAAATTAAAATTATGCGAGTTTAAATACATTAAAACTAGGAGACTCAATCAAGATTGCCTTGAAAATTTTTTTAGTGCCGTCAGACAGCAAGGTGGAAATTGCCTTAACCCAACACCAATACAATTTGAACGAACTTTTAAGAAATTGTTTGCTCAAGATTTTCTACACTGTGACACTATGAATTGTCGAGATGAGTTTAATGGTTTATTAATAAAATTGAAGTCGTCTGCAATGCCCATTTCAAGTATTGGCACATGTGTTTCATATACAAATGTTCGGCATGCAATTAAATTACAAGTTTATGAATATAGAACTGAAGATCTTCCTACACAGAATGTGTTTATTACTGGGATTAATAAAATATGCAAGTCAGAAAACTTTAGATAGATTATATGAACTAGTAAAAGCAATATATGACACAGGTGAGGTTCCAATAGATTTCGAAAAAAATATTATTATTCCAATCCCAAAAAAGTCAGGAGCTGATAGGTGTGAGAATTTTAGAACGGTTAGTTTAACTTCTCATGCTTCCAAAATACTAATAATAATAATTAAAAATAGAGTAGAAGCTTTGACTGAGAATTATTTAGGCGAAGACCAATATGGTTTTCGTAAAGACAGAGGGACTAGAGAACCGATACTAATGATAAGGGTAATTATCGAAAAAAGGTTACAAAAAAATAAAAAGACTCATTTCGCGTTTGTAGATTTAGAAAAAGCATTTGATAGGGTTAATTGGATTGCTATGTTCAGGGTTTTGCGAAAAGTAGGAATCTCTCATAGGGATTGAAAAATTATTTACAGTCTATATAAAAACCAAAGCGTAGTAATTAGATTTGATGAAATAGAAAAGGAAGCTAAGATTAGAAATGGTGTTAGACAGGGTTGTATACTGTCTCCCTTGATTTTTAATGTTTATATTGAGGAAGCTTTAAACTTAGCTAGAGAGAGAAAAGAGATAGGTATTAGTGTACAGAGACAGAAAGTAGACATGTTACGTTTTGCAGATGATACAGCCATTATAGCAGAGTCTAGAAAAGAGTTAGGAGAGTTTTTAAATATTTTAGATGAGATACTACGGAGTAACTATAGTATAAGAATTAACTCAGTAAAGACAAAGATAATGACAAGTGAGTTACAGCCTAGTTCTAAACCAAAATTAAAAATAGGTAATACCGAATTAGAGGAGGTGGATGAATTTTGCTATTTAGGTAGTATAATTACAAAAGATGGACGTAGCAGAAGGGATATAGTAGCTAGAATAGCTCAAGCTAGAAAAATGTTTTTAAAAAAGAAAAATTTACTAATAGCTAATACGGTAGTGAGACTTGGACAATTAAAGAAGTAGATAAAAAAAAGTTAGAAGCTTTTGAAACTTGGTGTTATAGGAGAATGTTAAAGATTAGTTGGACAGATAGAGTAACAAACGAGGAAGTTTATAGAAGGATAGGTGAGGATCCCTGTATATGGAAACAATTGAAGGTTAGGAAAGATAGAATGATAGGGCACCAGTTAAGACATGAGGGACTATTTAGTAAAGTCTTAGATTATAGACTACCAAATAAAAATAGAGTAGGGAGGCCTAGACAAAGCTATATTAGTCAAATTATTAGAGATGTAGGTTGTGAAGGGTATGTAGACCTTTTTAGACTAGCTCAGAATAGAAAAGAATTTAGAGCTGCGTCAAACCGACTTTAAGTAAGTTCGAAAACAAAACAAAAATAAAAATCAGTTAACTATATGTCACTAGGACATGACTCACAATTGGTTAGCGGTCTGGCATGTTGGTAGCGTTTCGTTGCTTAAGCCTTACCATAACATATAATTTAACACTTTTCCTTTTTGAAGCGGATAACCAGGTTATATTTCATTTCCTTATAAATGATAATCATGTAAACATGTTAGAGTTCTTTAACAACCATCAGGTTGCAAATATCTATGTAGAGCCAGCTGGATAGGAAAAAAATAGAAGGATATAGAAAGACCTAGACCAAACTATATTAGTCAAATTATTAGAAATTTAGGTTGTGAAGGGTATGTAGAGCTTTTTAGATTAGCACAGAATAGAAAAGAAGTTAGAGCTGCGTCAAACCGACCTTAAGTAAGGTCGATAACAAAATGATGATGATGACTGGGATTTTAATACTAAGTAATGATGGCAACAATCTATACTTTATTAATAAGGATAACTTTACAGCGTGTACAGTTACATAGCTTTAAGAATAATGCTGGCGGAAAACGAGCATTGGTGACTTTTCCTTGTTATTCTGGTCGCACTGTTTATTGCCGTGTCTATCGTAGCACTTCAATGTCACTTTAATTATAACTCACAAGCATGCCCTTTTTTTTTACAAAACAACTCAAGAAAATTAATACATCAAACTGCTTAATTCTAGTTGACAAATCTTATACCTATACATCAAAATATATTTAAACTAAACACAATTCATATGTAATGTAAGTAGTCTTATAAACTATAAATTTAATCGGTTGGGTGGTTTTATTATTCTTCCACTTTTTGTACATATATCATTACTCGTTTCCTTTGATAGGACATTCACAGGGCCGCTTTTTGTAACGAATGGTTCTACCTCACTATCTAAATCGTTAACCCTCTGATAATATTTCTTAATAAATGATGTATTACGTCTTAAAACTCTATTATTTATTTCAACCCAATAACTCCTGGGTGGAAAGTCAAGCTTCTTCACAATTTTCCCTTCCCCCAATGTTTAGTTTTAACATTTTTAATTAAAACCTTCTCATTTGGATGAAACTCGGCATGAATGTTTGCATTTTTATTGTAATACTCAGACTGTTTTAATTGATTGTCTTTCATTGTATCAATGGCATTTTGAATTACCACGGGTATTAATGAATCTAATTTAGTTGGTAACTTAGTTCGCAAATTCCTACTTTGAATTAGCTGTGCCGGTGACCACGGTAATCCAGCAACTGGACTATTTCTATATTCAAACAAACTTAAATTGAAATCAGATTTAGCTTCATCACTTTTAATTAAGAGGTTCTTTACAATCCCTACATATTTTTCCACTAGACCATTAGCTTTAGGATAATGCGGGCTAGTTGTAACCACACTAAAATTCCACTGTTCTGCAAACTGTTTAAACTCATAGGAGTTAAATGGCATATTATCAGCAATAACTGTTTGCGGAATACCCCATCTTGAGAATATTTCCTTGGATACTTTAATTACAGTGGATGCGTCTTTGTTTGTTACTTTTATGGCCTCTGGCCATCTAGAATAATAATCAACCATCACTAAATAATTCTGATTTTTATATTCTGCAAAATCCATCGCTATTTTTAGAAATGGTAGCTCAGGAATTTCATGACTAATCAAGGGGTCTTTTATATTTGACTTTTGAAATTTTGACAAATTTTACAACTCTGAACAAAGCTTATTAAACTAGCTCTAATCCCTGGCCAATAGAATAAACTACACGTTTTATCCTTTATTTTACTAATTCCCAGATGTGATTCATGAGCTTTACTTAAAATGAATTCTCTCAATGTTTTCGGAATAATTAACCTCCGTTTATAAAATACTATTTCATGTTCTACAGTTATTTCATTCCTGAGTTCATAAAAATGATTCAGCTCTCGCACTTCATTGTTTAATTTTTTCGGCCAACCTTCTTTATAAAAATTCTTAATTTGCCCTAACACGTTATCTTTAGCAGTTTCCCTCTTAAATTCTATTAGTCTATTTTCTGAGAAGCTAATATCATACTCTGTTATCGCATGAATTCTTTCTCGTCATAGTATCATCGTCTTTGATTTGGATTTGTAAAAAATTTCTAGATAAATAATCTGCTATATACATAAATCTGCCTGGCAAATACTTTAATTGAAAATTGTATGGAATTAATTTCAATCGCAATCGCCGCAAGCGATTGTTTTTTATATCAGCCATTTCTTTTTTAATTATTGCTGTTAGCGGTTGATGATCAGTATAAACTACAACATTCATATGTCCATAGACATAGAAATGGAACTTGTTTAAAGCCCACGAACATGCCAATAATTCCTTTTCTATTTGTGCGTATTGAATTTCAGTTTGCGTTAAACACCTTGATATAAACGCCACTGGTTTATTTTCTTGCAAAAGACATGCACATAAGGCATCTTTTGAAGAATCACATTGAATTTCAATCGGTCGATTAACATCAAAAGGCATTAAAGCACTACTGTTAACAACCATTTTTTTAATTTTTTGAAATAAATTATCATGGACCTCCGTCCACAACCACTCCACATTATTTTTAAGTAATTCTCTTAAAGATGATATTACATCGCTTAAGTTTGGTAAAAAATTTCTTATGAAATGGACCATTCCCAGAAATTTCTGCAGGTCTTTTTTATTTTCAAGACGTTTTAACTCCTCAATACATTTAGATCGTTCAGGATCTGAAAGGATGCCTTTGTTGCTAAAAATTGAACCTAAATATTTAACCTCCGTTTTATAATATTGTAATTTGTCGGGATTAAATTTTTTATTATTTGTTCTTGCTACATTTACAACATTCTGTATTATAATTTGCAATTCTTTTTCAGTATTTGCAGCACACAATAAATCATCAAAGTAGGGTACTACACCCTTAATATTACCAAAGTATTTATTAACTAACTTGATAAATGTCTTAGGTCTTACAGACAACCCAAACGGAGCCCTTAAATAATGGTAATTACCAAAAGGAGTGCTAAAGGTGCACAACTTGCTTGACTTTTCATCCAGAACCAACTAGTGAAATCCATCTTTAAGGTCAAAAATACAATAGCATTTTTTATTAGCCAACTTGGAGCTAATTTCATCAAACGTTGGAATTTCATAAAAGTTCCTAACTAGATATTTATTAAGATGAGTGGGATCTATACATAACCTAAGCTGATTGTTAGCCTTTTCTACACAAACTAGATTGCTAACCCACTCGCATGGTTCTTTAGTAGGTATAATAACTCCCCTTTTTTCATATTCATTTAAAGTTACTTTTAATTTCTCTTTAATTTTAAGTGGGACTCGCCTACTTGCACTAGCTTTCGGTACAGCGTTGCTCGTTAATTTAAGTGACACTACTTCAGGAAATGAGCCTAAACCTGAAAATACATCCTCATTTGCATTTATGAATTTTACCTTTCCCGAATTTTCATTTTTACATATATCGTTAACTCTATTTATTAAACCTAGTTCTACACAAGAATCTAGTCCTAAAATGGGAATACAGGCATTATTTTCTACTACAATAAATTTTGTAACAATTAATTTGTTCTTATAGTTTAAAGTCGCTTTGAATTCGCCACATGGCGTTATTTTAAATCCACCAAAAGCTTCAAGTTTAATATTGGTCCTATCTAATTTGTGATTAGATAATTTATTAAAAATTCCCATTGGTATTATAATAGTTGCTGCTCCACTATCTAATTTAAAATTAATACTAACATTATCTAAGAGCAATTCTGTATGCCATTCTTTATCTGTGTAGTGAATAGTTTTAATAACATTAATCTGAAACGTATTATCTGTTTCACTTAATTCAAATGTTTGGCGCTTATCGCTACCAGTACTTTGACATTTACAACACACTTTAAAATGGTTATATTTTGAACATTTAAGACATTGCTGTCCCATTGCAGGACATTCGCCCTTAATATGATTACGGTTACACCTTTTACAAACAAAAGCTTTACCTCTACCGTTATTGCTAGCAACTTTCTGAACGTTGGTCTCTTCATTTGTGCCAAATCGTTTCTTTCCATGTATTTTATTGGACTTAATATCAACAACTGAAATTCTTGTACGGTCATCCTCTAGGGTTTTTCTATCTAACTCTGCAATTTCTGCTGCTTGACAGTATCCAATTACCGATTCAAAGTTGTGTCTTCCCGCAATAATCTTGCGTGTATATCGGGATCATTAATGCCTAAAACAATATGAGTACGCAGGATTTTGCTCTCTGCTTCCCCAAAGCCACAGGATTTCACTAAATTCCTTAAATCAGTTAAAAATACATCAAAGGGTTCACCTGGTTTTTGTTTTTTCGAGAAAAATTTATAGTGTTCCATTACCTCATTTTTCTTGGGCATACAATAAGACTCGAATTCTTTCAAAACTAAATCAATAGTTGTCAACGACGCAATATCAAACGTGTTATAAACTTTTAAAGCTTCACTGCCCATTAAATTTAACAATCTCGCAATTTGAACCGCATCAGTTTTTTTATCGGTTTCCATTGCTGTTAAATAAATCGATACCTGTTGTTTAAAGGATTTAAAATTTTCTGCAAGGTTGCCTTTCAGTGTCAATTCGCCTGGTTTATTGTATTCAGACATTTTCTTACACGAAAAACTACTCCAATTTTGCTTGAATAAACGTGCTTCTAACCTTACTTTCAAATGTTGCCAGAATCAAAGTTCCCAGTTAATTTTAATACGAAATATATTCACTTTTTAACGATTGCGCCATGTTTATTACTGGGATTTTAATACTAAGTAATGATGGCAACAAACTATACTTTATTAATAAGGATAACTTTACAGCGTGTACAGTTACATAGCTTTAAGAATAATGCCGGCGAAAAACGAGCATTGGTGACTTTCCCTTGTCATTCTGGTCGCACTGTTTATTGCCGTGTCTATCGTAGCACTTCAATGTCACTTTAATTATAACTCACAAACAGAATGCATTTAATTATGTTTGTGGTTATTTGATGAAGAAATGTTTAAGTGTTCGCAGTAACTGTGAAGAATGTATAAAATTTTCAAAAGCTGTAGAAACAGTAGAAATGGACAAATTATTGACACATTTCAAGGCATTTGATCACGATAGAAGTGTGTATGGTGGTCTACGAATGCCAGCTAAAAGTTTTGTTAATTATATATACAAATTAGAAAAACGCTTTTCATCCAAGTTCCAAACACTTTGTGTTGGTGGAAATATTTCCAATAAATATATTAGTTTAATGAAACGTGTAAAAATTCCTAATATTTGTCCTAACTTCCCTTTCGAATATCTTTTAAAAGTTTTTTTAAGGTTAAGAATATTTTACTCCGTAAAATTTGCCAATAGAAAAATGAACAATATACCAAACAAAAAGAATCGTAAAATTGAGATATTATCTCATCTTTAAAAAATTGTATGATGTACAGAGAAGTAAACATTAGGAAAGGGGCGAGACAGGGGTCTGCCCTATCCCCATTAATTTTAACGTGTACATCGAAGAGGCAATGAATACTGTCAAATACACGAAGACATTTGGAATTACCATGCAGGGACAAAAGATTGATATGCTTAGATTTGCAGATGATATAGCGGTATTAGCGTCTAGCAAAGAAGAGTTAGAATCTGCTCTTAATGAAATGAAAACGGTTCTAACAGAGAGATACGGTATGAAAATTAACAAAAATAAAACTAAAGTACTAGTATGCAAAGGAGAGGAAAATAAATCAAAAACAAGAATACAAATAGATAACAAGAACTTACAAGAGGTTAAGGATTTCTGCTACCTAGGAAGCCAAATAACGCAAGATGGGAAAAGTGCAAAAGATATAAAACAAAGATTAGCACATGGTCGCGCTACATTTAACAAGAAAAAGCAACTACTGTATTCAAAGACAACAAACATTGAAACAAGAAAAAGATTGCTTAAAACATATGTGTGGAGCACGGCACTGTACGGCTGTGAAGCCTGAACAGTAGGAGAAGCGGACAAAAAAAGGTAGAAGCCTTTGAAATGTGGTGCTACAGACGTATGATGAAGATATCACGGACAGACAAAGTTAAGAACAAAGAGGTACTAAAAATGGTAGGAGAAAAAAGAAATATGTGAAAAACGGTAAAAAATAGGAGAGATGGGATGATACGCCACATACTAGGGCTTGAGGGTCTTACAATTTAAACAAACGGTAATCCAGTTAAAAAAGTCGATAAATACATGGCGCAAGCGCAATGAATAAGAAAGCGAGCAACGCCCCTGGCGGATGGTAACGACAACCTTATTACAGATTCCGCGTTGCCAACTACCAATGACGTCACCAATGCACAAATTATATTGCGTAATAATCGGAAATATAAAAATTTACACAAAAGTTCATATCAGTGAACAAATTAAACACTGTACTACTTACCCCGGAAATCCGAACATTCTGCGGGGTTGAGCTAAAGTTGGCCTCTATTAAGGTCCATCAGGGCTCCATCCGGGAGTAATTAAAGATGGTGACTCGTTCATCTCGGGTCGTGGAGTCTGGTTCGCCAAGGCTGTAAATTACCTACCTATGCAGGGACAGACGAGAACAGGGTAAAGGTCGACAAACAAAGACAATTAGGCAAAGGAAATCTACATAGATAAGATAAGCACGATACGATATCTCAAAGCGTCCACTCCACTCGAAGGCACGGGCTAAAAAGCCACGTTATAGAGAGCAGGAAACTTGTCCCCACTTCTTGTCTTTTACACGTCGGCGCGAGGTTTTTCGTTCAACCCTCTTGCGTCGCGCGATCTGCGCAAACGCACTATGACGTAGCGGAAATACGCGCCTAGTCTTTTAAAATTCCGCGCACCGCGTCTTTTGAAATTTATGGCGCAAAACCTCCGCACATCAAACTTAACCTAAAACAATGTTTAAGTGCCAATTGGCACGTAACAAGGGAATAGCGCAGAATATATTAGAAGCAGATAGGAAAAAATAGAAGTAGAGGTAGACCTAGGTTAGACTATTGCACACAGATAGTGAAAGATGTAGGCTGTAGGAATTTCGGGGAAATGTGTAGGCTAGCTCAGAATAGAAATCAATGGAGGTACGCATTCAACCAGTCCCAACATAGGTAAACTAATAACGAAAAAAATAACTGTACCTAAACATGATGATTATTATAAGCAAGTACGGGTATTGCTTGTGCAATATTCTCGAATAAGGTTAATCGTGTGAAAGGATTTACTGGAAAACTATTAATTCGGCAAATGTCTATGTGTTGGGGGATCTTGCCAGCCACAGGCTGCTTAACCCCCTTCACATACCCTACATGTGGTTTTCCAATGCTCCACCCGAAGGTTCTATATTGCCCCTTCACATACCACTGAATCTCGGTGAAATAGGGCATATAATTAGAAAACAATAGAAGAGGAACCGAGCTGTATATAGGGTGAAGGAATTTCAGGGAAGTGTGAAGTCAAAATATAAATAAGTGGAGGTTCGTGTCCAACCAGTTTTGAGACGAAAAAAGTAAGCACAGATAAATCTGATGATTATTATAAACAACTACAGGTGTGAAATATCTGCAACGAATGTTGACTGCAAAAAGATATATTGAAAAAAATATTAAATCGGCAAATGTTCAAGTGCTGGGGAAACTTGGCAGCAACAGGAAAATTGTAGAAAACATTATGTGTGGAGCACATCACAGTATGCCTATGAAATATGGGCAGTAGGAAAAGCAGACAGAAAAACGGTAGCAGTCTTTTGCAATGTTGTGCTTCAGATGTATGAGAATGATAACATGGACAGACAAAGGTAATAACAAATAAGTTATAGAAATAGTAGAGGAATAAAGATATCTGTGAAAAAAATAGGAGAAATAGAAGGAAGAATACGTTCTAAGGCATTTTTGGGTAATAGTGCGGGATATATTACAAGCAGACATAGGAAAAGGAATTAAGGATTAAATAGTGATAGGTGCAGACTGTGCAAATTTTAGGGAAATGTGTAGGTTAGTTCAGAATAGGAAACAATGAGGGTATGCGTCTAACCAGTTCCAAGACTGAAGACCTCATCATGATGATGATGTACAGATAACACAGGCCTACATTTTTTATTCATGAAAAAGTGTTTCAAGTTTAATAGGTGTCCTATAATAAATGGGGTGTGCTAATCACAAATCTGTGCTTAGTTTTTTCCAGCACGTCACGTTTTCAGGAAAAGTGCATTTGAATTTTTCATAGAAACTACCAAAAGTATTGAGAAAATATTTATTCAAACTATATTTAATAGAAAATAACACTGAAAAATTGAGTTGTTCGTTAAAAAAACAATGCAGTTTTATCTACGTTAGACAATCGTTGGTTTCTTTGAATAAAATCGTTTTCTTTTTCTTTCAAAACTGCGTTTTGTAGTTTTGTTTTTGTGAGCGAACCCCTCTTCAAGGTCCAGCAGTAAGCCATCATTCTAATATTCAATCTTCTTTGGTAACGTCTCTTCATCTCCTTTATGTCTTGATGGAACCTCTCTCCCTGTTCTTCGCTAACAGCTCCAAGATTTTCGGGAAAAGTTAACCTGGGAATTCAGAAAATAAAGTTTGACGCTCATATTGCATTCCAGTTTTTATAATTTTCAACCATGTTGGCTACAATTTCTTTGTAGTTTGGAGACTTGTTGTTTCTAAGGAAACTGTCTAAGACTTCTTTGAAAGAACTCCATGCTTCAGATTCATCCTGGGCCATTGTATTCTGGAACAATCTGTCCGATTTTAAGGTTCGAATTTCAGGGCCTACAAAAATCCCTCTTTAAGTTTAGCTACAGAAAGTACAGGAAATTTGTCGCACAGGTATTTAAAGCAGTCACCTTGTTTATTTAAAGCTTTCACAAACTGCTTCATCAATCCTAACTTTATGTGAAGGGGAGGCAAAAGAACTAATTTTGGGTCAAGTAATGTATCACGCAGCACATTTTTTTATCCCGGTACGTCTTTTTATGAGTGGCCATTCTTTCTTAACGTAATGTAAATTTCGTGTTCGACTGTTCCACTCGCACAAAAAACATGGATACTTTGTGAATCCAGACTGCCGACCCAAAAGCACGGATATTATTTTGAGGTCTCCAGAGTTTCCAACAATATTCGCTATACTTTATTGTATTTAGCAACAGCTCAAGATTCTCATACGTTTCTTGAGATGCACAGAGTGAGCCACAGGCACCGAGGCATAAGTATTATCATTTTGCAACAAGACACCCTTCAGACTTCTTTTGGAAGAATCAATAAATAAGCTCCATGATGTAGAATCGTAATTGTCAGCTCCCAGTTTCATCACTAAAACAGGAATATTATTGCAATACACTAGTGAACCCTCTTGAGAGAAATATTCCACGAACTCTTTTTCACGATGCCTATACCACGAAAATGTGGTTCCTGGAGCCAACAGATTTTTGTCCTTCAGTTGTGAGCCTAAGATTTGTGTAGCATCCTCCGATAGGCCCAAGTCTCTCACTAAGTCATTTAGTTCAGCGTGGATAAACTGTTGAAGTTGGTCTATATCAGGATTGAATTCGTCTTCATCGGTTTTTTCATTTGAACTTTCATCTGATGATTGCTGTTGGATGGTGTGAAGAAAAGGTGGAGGAATGGGAATTCCTGGTCCATAAGGTACAGATCGTTTAACAGACGGTAAATCAGGATACCGAATAGAATGTTTATTTTTCGAATTGAAACCCTTGACATCACAGGAGCAAAAGTAACAATCGTCTCCATGGTTTTTTGTTCCCTCCATACCATAGGAACGCCAAAGGGTAAAGAGCTACGTGTACCTTTTGTCCATTTTCTGAGTAGCTCGACACAGTGAAAGCACACTTTGTGTGGAGCCTAAGTTTGTCCTGATCACTAAGCTTTACACCGAAGTAAGCGTGATAAGCTTTATGATAAATTCTGTTGTTTGGTTGATGCCTTGCTATCGTTAAATCACCACACACGTAACAAAATATATCAGGACTGTTTTTGCACTTTCTTGATGACATTATGACGCACTAAACACTCAGAAAACAAAACACAACTCGATGCTACAAACAACTGACGCTAACTATTTCGTAAACAACTACCGATGCCATCAAGTTGACCTTGATAGATGCGGAAATGAAACAGTGTTGTCATTGAAATGAAATAAACATAATATTATACTAAAATATTTTCTATCGATGTATCAAGTATTTTAAAGAAATAATTTTAATGTAATTTAGGAAATATCATAAAGGCACTTCTTTGCTCTGGCACAAAATATCTCGCAAGGGTTTTTTTAATTTTGTAAAAATTTTTGACGTGTTGGGCTCAAACCAAATTCACATTCAGCATCATCATACCCGTATTAGCTAAGGACACTTATCAAATTCAAAATACCAAAAATCATGTCGGCCTGTGTAATCGATATATTTCTGAATTTTCTTTTTAATTATTTTCAATTTACTTTTTTGTAATTGTTTGTGTTAATTAAAAAGAAGTTCAAACATGTTTTATTATTATGACTAGAATCGCCTTGTAGTACCTTCGGTACTACGTTGGGCGCCAAAATCCCATTCCGCCAAAATCCCCTTGAAACCTTTCACAAAACTACCTCACTGAGTTGGTCACCATAAGCCCGCTTCGACCTAGTACGCTTTGTCCAAATCACTTCAAAGAGTCAATCGGATCAAGATCACTTCGCTCAAGTGGACTTTGTAGAAATCACTTCTGGGAGCCGATTGGACCAAGATCACTCCGTTCAAAGAGACTTTGCCGAAACCACTCCTAGGAGTCGATCGGATCAAGATAACTTCGCCCGAATAGACTTTGCCGAAATCATTTCGAAGTGTCGATTGGATCTAGACCATTTCGCCAAAGCAGACTGCCGAAACCACTTCGAAGTGTCGATCGGATCAAGACCACTTCGCCCAAGTAGACTTTGTCGAAATTACTTCGAAGTGCCTATAGGAGCAAAACCACTTTTCCAAATTAGACGTTGCCGAAATCACTTCGAAGTGTCGATCGGATCAAGACCACTTCGCCCAAGTAGACGTTGCCGAAATCACTCCGAAGTGTCGATCGGACGTAGACCACTTCGCTCAAGTAGACTTTGCCGAAATCACTTGGAAGTGTCGATCGGATCTAGGCCATTTCGCCAAAGCAGACTGTTGAAATCGCTTCGAAGTGTCGATCGGATCTAGACAACATCGCTCAAGTACACTTTGCCGAAATCACTTCGCAATGTCGATCGGATCAAGGCCACTTCACCCAAGCAGACTTTGTTGAAATCACTTCGAAGTGTCGATTGGAGCAAGACCACTTCGCCCAAGCAGACGTTGCCGAAATCACTTCGAAGTGTGGATCGGATCGAGACCACTTCTCCCAAGTAGACGTTGCCGAAATCACTTCGAAGTGTCGATCGGATTTAGACCATTTCGCCAAAGCAGACTGTCGAAATCACTTCGAAGTGTCGATCGGATTAAGTAGACTTTGCTGAAATCACCTCTGTGAGTCAATCGGATCAAGATCACTTCGCCCTAGTAAACTTAGTGAAAATGTCTTTGAGGAGTGGTTCGGACCAAGACCACTTTGCCCGAGCAGACTATGTCCTGTTGTAGTAGATTTTGCAGAAATTACTGTGGGGAAGTGATTGGATCAGGACCACTTTGCCTTAGCAAACTTTGTGGAAAGCACTTGTGCAGACGACCGGATAAAGATCACGTCGTTCCAGTGGAGTATGTTAAAACGACTCATTGGGAGCTGATTGCATAAAGATCACTCCGACCCAGTAGGCTACATTAAATAAGTTGAAAAAATTAAAAATCGCAGACCCGTGTATTTTTCGGATATGCTTAAAAAAAGTATATTTACCAGAGCAAGGAATTTTATCGTCAGTGCACGGTAGCCGATAACGTTATAGCAACGCTATTGACATCGTTGTATACATTAATATAGTGTGTATGTGCGTTAGATGTCGTCAGTTTGAAATGCAAATAACCAAAAAGAACACCATTTTCAAATTTATTGTTAATTATTTTAATATATAGCGTATTATAATGAAAAAAGCAATAAGTACAGTGATACAAAAACACAATAGCTGAATATGTATATTCCGTAATAGATTTAAAGAACGATTTAAAACGATTTCAAACGATCTAAAACGATTTAAAACGATCTAAAACGATCTAAATAAATGAAAATCGATGGAAATCAATGGAAAGCAATGGGAAACAATGAAAATCAATGGAAAACAATGGGAAACAATGGAAGCAATGGGAAACAATGAAAAACGATGGAAATCAATGGAAAACAATGGAAAACAATGGAAATCAATGGAAAACAATAGAAAACAATGGAAAACAATGGAAAGTAATGGGAGTTAACGGAAAGGAATGGTAAATAATGGAAAGCAATGGTAAATAATGCAAACTAATGGAAAATAATGGAAAACAATGGTTAATAATGGAAAACAATGAAAAATAACGAAAAATAATGGTAAAAGTAGCGGAAAAAACATGAAAAACAGTGAAAACAGTGAAAACAGAAAAAACAGTGAAAACAGAGAAAAACAGAAAACAGTAGCCAGTAGCCAGTTAGTCAGTTGGTCAGTTAGTCAGTTGGTCAGTTAGTCAGTTAGTCAGTTAGTCAGTTGGTCAGTTAGTCAGTTGGTCAGTTAGTCAGTTGGTCAGTTAGTCAGTTGGTCAGTTAGTCAGTTAGTCAGTTAGTCAGGTAGTCAGTTAGTCAGTTAGTCAGTTAGTCAGTTAGTCAGTTAGTCAGTTAGTCAGTTAGTCAGTTAGTCAGTTAGTCACTTAGTCAGTTAGTCAGTTAGTCACTTAGTCAGTTAGTCAGCCAGTCAGTCAGTCAGTCAGTCAGCCAGTTAGTCAGTCACTTAGTTAGTTAGTTAGTTGATTAGTTGGTTAGTTCGTTAGTTGGTTAGTTGGTTTAGTTAGTTAGTTAGTTAGTTAGTCAGGTAGTTAGTTAGTTAGTTAGTCAGTTAGTCAGTTAGTCAGTCAGTTAGTCAGTCAGTTAGTCAGTCAGTTAGTCAGTCAGTTAGTCAGTCAGTTAGTCAGTTAGTTAGTTAGTCAGTTAGTCAGTCAGTTAGTCAGTCAGTTAGTCAGTTGTCAGTCAGTTAGTCAGTCAGTTAGTCAGTCAGTTAGTCAGTCAGTTAGTTAGTCAGTCAGTTAGTCAGTCAGTTAGTCAGTCAGTTAGTCAGTCAGTTAGTCAGTCAGTTAGTCAGTCAGTTAGTCAGTCAGTTAGTCAGTCAGTTAGTCAGTCAGTCAATCCCAGTCAATCCCAATCAATCCCTATCAACCGCAGTCAATTCTAGCCAGTAGAGTTAATTTCAGTCAGTAAAATCAATTGCAGTCTGTAGAATCAACTGTAGTCTGTAGAATCAATTGCAGTGAGTAGAACCAATTGCAGTCAGTGGAATCAATTGCAGTCAGTAGAATCAATTGTAGTCTGTAGAATCAATTGCAGTCAGTAGAATCAATTGTAGTCTGTAGAATCAATTGCATTCAGTAGAATCAATTGCAGTCAGTAGAATCAATTGCAGTCAATTTAAAACAATTTAAAACAATTTAAAAGAATTTAAAACAATTTAAAACAACTTAAAACAACGTAAAACAACGTAAAACAACACAAAACAATGTAAAACAATGTAAAACAATGTAAAACAATGTAAAACAATGTAAAACATTGTAAAACAATGTAAAACAATGTAAAACGATGTAAAACGATGTAAAACAATGTAAAACAATGTAAAACAATGTAAAACGATTTAAAACGATTTAAAACGATTTAAAACGATGTAAAACAATCTCGAATGCAGCAGAAGAATAAAAAAAAATGCGACACAAAATTTATTGTGTAGAAATTGTAAAAAGTCATGCTTTAGAACATGCGCATGCGTCATGCAATGCAAAAAACAAAAGCCGCAAGCAATGTTTTTAAACGAAACAAAGTTTAAAAGTATTACACAAACACACGATATGAAGGTTTTCCTTTAGCAATGTGAAGAGCATATTCCTGTTTACAGTAAGTGTGAAATTAGTAATGTTGATATAAAAACGCTAAATATATTAACCTTTCTAATTCAGCACGACCCGAAGCTGCCATGTATTGTAGTTCGTGATATTAGCGGGTAACGTATACGATTCGTTCAATTCAATAGTCCGGCTAGGCTGACGTTTGGTATATTAGTAGGTAATGGCCGTTAATGAACTTACATTGTTTAAAAATATTATAATACATACAACCAATCAAAACTGAACAATATTTAATAATTGTTAATGTAGTCAGTTTTAGATATTTTACATTGTTTTGCGATCAATTTCTTAAAATTAATAACAGTAATGTGTGATGTTTAATTCACTGCAGAATTATGATATAACTCGGTTAAATAAATAACGATAAAGCCACGTTAATGTTATGGAGTATGTGTATTCGTTTAAAGCAGGTATAATTCAAATTAGATATTAAAATACATCAGCTTTCTATACATAGCAAATGTTCTATGGTAAATAAGGAAAATGATGGAGATCTATTATTTGAATATAGTCTGTAAATGTGTGTAAGATTCAGCTGTTGTAATGACGTCACCTTAATTAATTATGCAAAGTTCAATAATAGTTTTAAGAAAATACCATAGTACCAGCTTGCAAACAGTTAACAATTCAGGTTTAGGCCACGGATAGCGCATATTCATATATATTAGGACTTTTTTATAGGCGTAATAAGAATTTTGGAAACCAATTCGATCGTCCTTCTCTCTCACACTTCTATGCGCCTCGTGGTTTTAGTTGAAAACGTTCAAAGTATATTACTTAATGCTTAAGCCAACACGCCACAACAATTTGGAGAATTCCAGGATTGGGATAGTGTTATAAGTAGTTGTAGCATGTAATTTGGTTCTTAAAATACATATTGTAAAATTTAATAAAATTAATAAATGCTGACGGTTTGTAATTTTGAAAACTAATTGGATCATACATCTTTCTCCAACTAACGGCAACCGACATGTTGTTGCTGTCGGTGAACGCGTTTCGTGTTTTTAGTTTCAATGGTTCGTACGTTTTGTAATGCATAAGCTAATTTGTTCCAATAACTTTGACAATTCCAGGAAACCAAGAGTACAGTTTTAGAGTAAATTTAACTTAGAATTTATAAATTATAGACATTATCGACCGTAGTAAAGCGTATGAAGAATGATATGATTCTTTTTATGCATACTAATAAATAAAATAAATGCCGATGGTTGTTTATAAAGTTGACGAAAAAATTAAAAGAAGTAAATTGAACTGGGAATTGAACCATTAAACTTAGGATTGGTAGCCATACATCATAGCATCGCGCTATCGAGGTGCCAGTATTTGGAAATTGGTTAGTTGTATACTTTCAATTACATTTAATTACCCAGAATTACTTTCAATTTAGCGGACCAAAACGAAATACACCGAATTCTGACCAAATCACGGTCTATTGAAAATGCTCGGCTATCATCGTGAAGAAACGCCAAAATGAAAAATTAATTATTTTTGAAATAAATAGCTAGCGTATATTAAAAAGCGATGTTTGCCTATAATTTAAATCAATTGACGGTACTTTTAAATAATATTAGATGAATTGTAATGGAAAATTAAATAAATTCGAAAGGAAGAGTGTTACCATAGATTTTGAAGGTACACGCTCGTACTTTTCCGTTGGTGTCCTTACCTGATCTTGATGTTTCTCGAATAAATTATACAATTTTTAATAAGTGTTTTAAGAAGAAACTGCAGTGGTAGCTCGCAAATGGTTAATTATTCAGGTTTTAGGACACGGAAAGCGTCGTTTGGTATAATTTAGATAATTTTTAGCGGCCTAATACGAATTTTGGAAACCAACTCGTCGCTTTTTCTCTCTCGAACTAACAGCAAACGATTTGTTCCTGACCTCGTCGCACGGCTCGTTCGGCTTTTGAGATCGGAATTTTTCGTGGGATTGAAGCTTTTTTAACACGTTAGCGAATATGTCGCCGCAGATTAATCTTTTCCAGGAAACCCTTATTTCTCCCTTAGTTTTCGGCATTGCGCGATAAAAACCGGTCTATGCAACGTAGGAAAAAGTTCCCCACCGAACTCACACCCTCCCTCTCCCGAACCAACAACCCCCTCGGAGGAGATACGCAAATAGCGATCTATTTGCATTTCTCAACGTTAACACCGAGAGGGGCTAATCACGTTTTAATGTGGGGGGGAATATGAATAGGTATGAATTCAGGAGCCTGTTTCATAAAAATCGCTAATAAAATTAGAATTCGTTTGGAGTATCTACGGCAGCTGTTGGATACTTGTAATGATAATGTAAATGATGGAATATGTAAAAAACAATTGCCCATCCAAGAGATAAAGTCACTAACCCCTGAGTTATGTTTTGATTTAGTACTAGTAATCAAAAACTGATGTGAATGTTAGTTAATAGAGTAATAAAATTATAGATAGTAGTAGCGAAGTTGATGTATCAATTTTATGTATATAGGATTCACAATAAAAATACTTGTATGCCGTGATGAAGATACTCTCATGCTTGAATCTCTGAAGAAGAGAAGACGAGCTTCAAGTACGTAAGTTACAACTTGAAATATGGGAAATGGAGCAAACCTTAAATGTGCAGCATTTAACTCTTACTGGTCATATTTCCAGCAAGAGGATGGAGAACAACCAGATATGAGTGATGTTGTATTTATTAATAGTGACAACTGTTTAGTAACTAACGAAGGGGACATTGTAGTGTTAGATCGAGATGATTCAACTGTACAGTAACATTTTATTTAATACTTATATTGAATAGACACATAAGCAAACACTGTTTCATCATAAAATATGTAAATGTATGTTTAAAATTAGGCTGAAGTACATACTTTCACTTTTAACAATTAAAGTGGTTGTAAAAAAAAATGCAGTTTTTCTTGAGCCTGGACTGCAGGTAATTCATCTTCGTCCATAATAGTAGTCTCTGGTAAATCTTCTACCTGTATTTCAGATTCATCAAGCAATGCAAAGTATTGTAAGTTACTCCTCAAAGGATTACTGTGGAATTGGGGCGCATACAGTCACTCAGAATAGGAAAATTTTTCTTTTAATCACGCTCAATAACTCTCTGAGTTTTCTTATGAGATTTTGCAAATCTCGGTTGAGATGGATCATTAATATTTTGAATTACTGGTGGAATGAGCCAAGATTTTAAAAGGTAAATAGGCTCTTAGTAAAACTCCACCAGCAAAAGGACTCCATCCTGTTGTATAATCCACTTAACCGCAAAATTCGTGCATCACTAACCCTCCCAGGCCAATTTGCACATACATAATAGTGGTAAATTTGGTCCATATACAAGCATTACGTTTAAGGAATGTTTTCCATGACGATCTACCAAAGCTGGTTCAAATGCAATAGGAGCATCAACTCGTATTAACGTTCCATCCATTACCCCTTATACCAAAGGCATATCTCCGAACTCACTGAATTTAACCACCTCTTCTGCACATTCATTTGGCCACCTCACCACATCCTTAAGAAGTACATTTGCATATCACCTACACAATGGTACTTTGCACCACTTGCTAGCCAGTGGTGAGCAATTCGAAGTTGTAGCTTTAGAGACGGTGAATGATTTCTTGCAGTTTGATGTTCAAATGTGTTACTTATATTATTATGCACAAACATAAAAGTTTCAAGGTCTAGCCGAAATCTCTCATTGAACTCGTATGTATCTTCCATGTAGTTGTAAGCTATTCTCGGTCGAAAAATCCTTGGACGATGAACATTAAACTGCTTTTCATTATTGCTGGTGTCACTATCTCCCATTTTATTTCGTTTTACACTGTCTTGTACAGAATATTAAGTATTTTATATATTTTTCTCTGAACCGTTAACTTTATTTGATCTAATAAAATTAATTATTAGACAGCATGCTAATAAAATAAATGCTAATATTATAAGTTTCATTAGTTACATTGATTTATGATATGTTACAGGCGGAAAAGCTACTAAGTGTATCTTTTCCAGTCAAATTATGAAATGGGGGCGGCCTGTAAAACAAAATTTAAAGGGGGGTCACCGGCACTAGCTAGCGGAAGGTCGTGGATCATATAGAGGGTTGAAATTTTGAAAAAAAAGGTTAAATTAATTTATACTATACTACAAAAAATTTAGCACTTACCTTTCATAAAATATTGTGGCTTAATGACAATTGCCAAGGGCGCCAAACAAGTCGAGAATGTCCAAATGTTCGTACAAAACCTTGAGAGACTTGTCATCCCAAGGAGGACAATTGTTTCTTTTAATCACTTCCTTACTTTTCTTACTACTTATAAAACTTCCATGATAAAAAATAAAAAAAAGACTATTGACTTAATCAACGGCAAACAAAACTATTTAATTTACAGAGCAAGAAACGTGAACCTCTTACATTCATGACTTTAATTTAGAAATTTAAGTGAATAGGTGACTATGGAATTTATAAAAATTTTGAGTACATAAGTAGTTATCAAACACTTGTATATGAAAGAAACTTATATTATAAATCGTACACTAAATTAATCCTACGGTTTATGGCCAAAACGTCCTAACAAACAAACTAACTAAAATTGGTCATGCTACTTCACTATAAAAACTTACTTACTAAAAATTGTCCATTGTTTGAGGTTTGTTTTCCAACGTAGAGCAGTTCTTAAATTTGGGAAGAGAATCTCGCTTGTTGCTTCTGTTTGTAATGTTTAAAGAATTGACTGGCACACGAACCCGGCAGAATTTTTGACAATATCACTTACTTGTGCGTCACACGCCTACAAGTTTTTAAATATTTATCTTGCATCACTATAAATCCGCGAACATATGGGCATAACCCTCGCGAAACTGGAAAAGTATCACTTCTTTCCAATTTTTACTAACGTGATACGAAGTGGAATATTCTATCTGTCATGCCAGAGAACGCTACCCGCGAACTACGTTTCTCTCTACTTCTTGACCACGAACGGTCCCATTGGAAAAAACTCTCCGTCTTTGGCTAAGCCTTGAGTTATATAGACTAAATTCCTACCCTAATAATTATGTACGTCATTTTCTGTTATCCAATGACTGAACAGAACCTCCCACAAAACAAGATTTCAGAAACCAAATCCAACCCCTTTTTAGATGAGAATCACGGAAGCAATTATTTTTCCAAGGGTTTAAATGATATTTTACCTTCTACGAATTACTTAATTATTGCAATGTGGAACCTATCTATGGCGACAACAGTCTAGCATTAACAAAGACCGGCTAACCTACTTGAGCCGAAATGGATTTTAAATACAATGGATGTCTCCAGACTACTTAAAATTACTTGTAATATTTGAACAAATCAAATTGGAAATAGTTTCCGCTATTTATAAAAGGTTTCGTTTTTGTATAACCGCTGTCAATCGACGAAAGTATTAAGAAGGTTAAGCTTTTTAAACTGAAATTGGTTTACGCTAAAAGGTATTATTACATTTTAATTGTATCAGATTTTTCAGTCTGTAACCGACCTAACTTTAAGAGGTTTATTGTATTTGACTTACGAGGGTAGATCTTTAAATTATTATGACCTGCCGCTGGAATTTAGTAGCCTGAAGCTATCGGTAAATGTAGTCTTTTATTAAAAAGGATCCTAAATAAAATGAGGTAATTTATTGGTGTAAATTTTTGTTTATACTTTATTCAAGTTACTGAATTTTAATTAATTGATTGATCTGTTTATTCGTTAGCATTACAAAATAATGTTACAGATACAGTTTACCTTCAGCACTAATAATGTTAAATAGGTAATCATTTTAAGTATTCCACTAATATTATTAGGCACATTTTTTATGAAACAGTATAGCCTTTTCATTTATATTAAGGGATTTTTACTATTAGTTTTTTTTCTATGTGACCAGCTGAAAGGCACAAGAAAGTTTTACGAGGATTTCCAGTAAGTGTATAGAGCCCACGGCAAGTTTCGGTGGGAAATGGCTCATAGATGAGGAAACCTCAAAAGGCTAAGCGGCTAGTCGAACTATTTGCTCTGGGTAGAACATGAGCTGTGGGTCGGGGTTGGACTGCGACCAAAAATGTAAAGAATATGGCGCCACCGAATTTTTTTATACGAAGAAGACCTTACAAGTCCTTTGTACAAGGCGAATGAGGAAACCTTTATTCAATTACCGCTATACAATTTATTACTGCAACACAATCCCTAAAGTTTCTTACCTTATGGCTCGACTTTGACCTTTATAGATGCACTGCTACACCTGTGAACAGATTAAATAAAGATAGCACTGTTTGTGCATTTATACCCAAAATTTAAAAATTAACTCTAATCAACCTTCATTCTTTCCAATTAAAGAGAATAGTCTTGACCAAAATAAAAATATATTCCTTCAGTATTTAGCATGTTATTTACAAGACATCTTTTTTCTTTAATATAAGTTTGATTAATTTAAATTATTGAAAAATATGTACATAAGTACTTGATAGTATAAGTACTTCTCACCGTTAAAACATGGTAATTTCTATTAGAAATGTCTAGCAAAATTTATTTAAAAATGAGTGAGCATGAGTTTATTTTCTGAGTAATTAACTATATGTAACAATTTCGGTTGGTTTGAGTAGCACTACTTAACCTCACAAAAATATTCCACTTAGCAATTAGTGAAATATGAAATGTAGAAATTTAATTTCTAAGATTTTAGTAAATCATATTTCGAATAATTAAATTAATTTTCATAAAATATAGAATTTAACTTTTCTTATCTCATAATGACATCTTCCGTAAATTAAATGTATTAATAAAAAGATTTAAAGTAAAAATTTACAGGTTCCTGTTGCTTAATTTGAAAAATAAATAATCTGTCATTCACCTAACGAACTTGAAGTTCAGATTACGTGATCAGACAAAAAAATTATTTGTCTGCTATATCCATGCTACAGCTGACATATATGAATGTAATTTACATACCAGATGTTCATCCGATGGAAAAATACCCGCTAGGCATCTTGCCTCAGCACTTAAATACAGGAAATCTCCAATTCCATACAACCAAATTAGCTGCTTACTAAAATTCCAAACAATATCACAGCGTCCATATTAAATAACTGATGCACGCCAAATCAACATTCGTACAAAGGTTAAACTTTACTAAATACTGGTAAATTTCATTTCTTAATTTTCCTAAATTTTCCTACGTTATATGTTAACCAAAATTTAACTAAAATTTCATGTTAACTAAAAGTTGCATGTTAACCAAAGGCCCTTCAAACAAAATAACGTCTCGTCATCTGCGAGCTACTTCCAGCGAGTGTGGACAACAAAAGTGCGCGTCGCGGAGACGATCTCATATCAAGAAAACAATTTAAATTTCGTGTGCTTCCAACATGTGGACTGAATAAACGTCATCGTCCTTGCGTTCAAGGAACAATTGACCTCTTCTGATGACAGCAGAGTTGGAAGTGGTAATATCACGCGGGTTACCGCCTGACAACAAGCTTAATCTTACAATTGTCTAACAGAGGGAACTCTTAAGATGACACTAACAAAAAGTATCTTTTGTCACCGCATAATTTAAAATTTTACACTTCCGAATTGAAAGTTAATATTGTATTTGACAATATGTAATATGTATTTCTTAGATAGTGTAGCATCATTATGCATTAAGTTGATTATTATTAATTAAATAGGTTAAATATCTGTAGACATAATGACAGAAAATAAAATCGTTACAACAGAACAGTAATAATATTAATTAATATTATAAGATAATCACTAATACTATTAGCGAATGAGTTTTATGAAACAGGGCCCAGGTAATACATGTTCGACAAACTTCAAAAGCTCATTTAGGAATTCAATGTTTGTGCGTGTATCTTCGAATTTTAAAGTTCCGAGTTCAGATTTCTATTCATTATAAACAAAAAAGCGTACTACGAAAAATGTGTACCTATTAAGAAAATGTTATGGGGTTATAAAGTTTCAATATTTGTATAATTAAATATTTTTTAATTCATTTTAAATTAAATTGTGAATCACAAATGTGAATAACAATTCGTCAAAATATTTACAAAATACATAATTTAATAGAAATGGTATTAAGTCGTTTTTTTCTTGAAGTGAAGGGAAGGCAAAGAGCGGTAATAGGTTTATTTGGTTTAAGTACAAGAAACGACAGGGGAAATAGGTTAGTAGAATTTTGCGACAAGAACAATTTAATCATCGCAAACACAATATTTCAACATCGTGCTAGAAGGCGATATCCAAGGGGAGATGCTAGGAGATATAGAAAGATAAAAAATAGATTACATTCTTTTAAGACAACGCTTTAGAAATCAAGTAACAGACTGTATAAGCTACCAGAAGTAGATACAGACACTGACCATCATTATTAGGTCTTCAGTCCTGGAACTGGTTAGACGCGTATCGTCATTGTTTCCTATTCTGAACTAACCTACACATTTCCATAAAATTTGCAAAGTCTGCATCTATCACTATCTGATCTAGGTCTACAACTACCTCCTTTTTCCTATCACTGCTTGTAATGTATCACGTACTATTCCCCAAAAATGCCTTAGAACGTTTGCTGCCCTTCTATTTCTCCTATTTTTTTTCACAGGTATCCTTGTTCCCCTACTATTGCTATAACCTATTTGTTATTAACTTTGTCTGTCCAAAAGGGTGCTACCGTTTTTCTGTCTGCTTTTCCTACTGCCCATATTTCATAGGCATCCTGTGCTGTGCTCCACACATACGCTTTCAACAATTTTCTTTTTATTTCTATGTTTGTTGTCTTTCATTATAGGCGCTGTTCTTTCTTGTTAGATGCAGTTCGGTCGCCTTCTATTGTTTTACAATTATATATCTTATTTCTCTGACATTCAGTGGTTGGGAAGGGGGTAAGCAGCCTGCGGCTACCAAGTTCCACCAGCACTTGAACATTTACCAATTTAATATTTTTTCCAATATATCTTTTTGCACAGTCAACATTAGTTGCAGATATTTCGCAACCAACAACTAGTTGTTTATAATAATCATCAGATTTATCTGCGCTTATTTCTTCGTCCTTAGGTTTCTGTCTCAAAACTGGTTGGACACGTACCTGCACTTATTTATATTCTGAGCTGGCCTACACAGTTCCCCGAAATTCTCACACAGCGTGATACTGCTGGGTTCCCCTTCTATTGTTTTCCAATTTTATGCCCTATTTCACCGAGATTCGGCGAAGGAGGTTAAACAGCCTGTGGCTGCCAAGATCCCCCAACACTTAGACATTTGCCGAATTAATAGTTTTCCAGTAAATTCTTTCACACAATTAACATTATTCGAGAATATTGCCCAACCGATACCTGTAGTTGCTTATAATAATCATCATGTGTAAATACAGTTACTTTTTTTGTCATTAATTTACCCATCTTGGAACTGGTTGGGTGCGTACCTTCATTGATTTCTATTCTGAGCTAACCGAAATTCCCTGTCTACAGTCTACATATTTCACTATCTGTGTGCAGTAGTCTAACCTAGGTCTACCTTTACTTCTCTTTTGCCTATCTCTCCTTGTAATATATTCTGCACTATTCCCTCATGCTGTAGTATGTGGCTTATCTATTTTTTACCGTTTTCCACATCTTTTTTTCTTCCCCTACCATTTTTAGTACCTCTTCGTTCATAACTTTGTCTATCCATGATATCTTCATCATACGTCTGTAGCACCACATTTCTTTCTACCTTTTTCTTGACCGCTTCTTCTACTATCCAGGCTTCACAGCCATACAGAGCTGTGCTCCAGACATATGTTTTAAGCAATCTTTTCCTTGTTTCTATGTTTGTTGTCTTTGAATACAATAGTTGCTTTTTCTTGTTAAATGTAGCACGACTTTGTGATAATCTTTGTTTTATATCTTTTGCGTTTTTCCCATCTTGTGTTATTTGGCTTCCTAGGTATCAGAAATCCTTAACCTCTTGTAAGTTGTTGTTACCTATTTGTATTCATGTTTTTTATTTATTTTTCCCTCCTTTGCACACTAGTACTTAAGTTTTATTCTTGTTAATTTTCATACCGTATCTCTCTCTGTTAGAACCGTTTCCATTTAATTAAGAGCAGTTTTGAACTCTTTCTTGCTAGATAGATGCTAATACAGGTATATCATGTGCAAATCTAAGCATATCAATTTTTTATCCTTGCATAGTAATCCCAAATGTCTTCCTACATTTCATAGTATTCATTGCCTCTTCAATGTACAAGTTAAAAATTAACGGGGATAGGGCACATCCCTGTCTCGCCCCTTTCCTAATGTTTACTTCTCTACGTTTCTGCTCTAATTCTATTACTGCTGTTTGCTCTTTGTATAAGCTATGTACTATTTGTCTATCCCTATAATTCATTCCAATCTTTTTTAGTATTTCGACTATTTTTTCCATTTTACATTGTCGAATGCTTTTTCCACATCTACAAACCCTATATACATGCTTTCCCCTTTTTCTATTGTTTTCTCCATTATCACTCTCAGAGCTAAAATAGCCTCCTGTACTCCCCTGTTTCGCCTAAACCCAAGTATATCATTGTTTAAATCTTTAAAAAGATATATTTGTGCTGTAGTTATTTTAAGAAGGTTGAAGTTGCATAATAGTTTGGTATATAGATTTTTCTTGTAAATGGATAATTTTAGTTTTTTTAAGTCGAAATTCGGGTCAATTTGACCATTATATCAGGATTTTTGGGTATGCCTGATCAATTACACTTAAACGGGTTTTAAACAAGAGTACTACAAATAATCCACTCCTCTTAGTGGTTAAGAAATGTTGTTTTTCATACATAAGTTGTAAATTACATATGTCGGTTTTAATATTTGGGTGTAAGTAATCTTTTGAATAATAAGTGTTCAAAAAAGGTGTTTGTGGACGTAGCTGTTATTATTACTTATTTATTAATGAATATTTGAGGAATTTATAATTTTGATGTTGGAGTTTTGTTGTCTTGATAGCTCAGATTAAATGAAACAACTAAAATCCAACGTAAAAATTATATCATCGAATATCAATTAATAAACAATCCTTCCAATAATAATAATTGCTAAATTCACAAACATCTTTGTTCAACACACATTATCCAAAAGATTACTTATACACAAATGTAATTTGCAACTTAAGTTTAATAAAAACATTTCGTGACTACTAAATATTAATACAGGATTTACACAGTCTCTGCGTGCAGTTAGTATTCTCAAAACCTTTCATATGTAAGTCAGTATGTACAAAAAAAATTTTTAATACTCTTGTTTAAAATCCGTTAAGTGTAGCTGATCAGGCACAATTAAAAAACCTTTTGTAACGCTCAAATTAACTCGAAACTCGACCTTAAAAACATCTAAAATTATTCATTTACATGAAACATCTATATGCCAAAATCTTATCCAAGTTTAACCTAGTTAAAATAACTATAACAAGCGAATGTCCAAAAAATTTAAACAATGATATACTTGCGTTCACCAGTAAATCATCCCTGAGCTCGTAAATTCTTCCTTGTCCAAATTGTTAATTATATCTCCAAATACATATAGTTCCATCCCTTCAGAAGTGAATTAATTATCAATAAAGTGGGTTTGAAAACCATGCCATGCTTCCTCATGTCTTATTTTCTATTTCAATTTTTCGCATACGGATTTACTTCTATAATTAACTTCATTGTTGTACTTCCAATTTGAGTTGTTCATACTTTAATAAAATTTACTTTGTATGTCGAGCGTTATAGTCCATAGCTTTTTAAAACAGATCGTTGTTGACAAATATTTGACACATCTAACGTGAACTTGAACGTAACTTTAGTTTAATTACTACTCGTAGTTGACTGACAAAACGATCACCGGCAAGTGATCCTCGTTCTAATTATTTCCCGTTTCATATAATATATAATAAAAGGTTTTTTACGTCATTAACATCTAGAAAGATCGATACGCTTCTGGTTGATCTGATGTAATTTTTCCCAGAAATAAATTTATTTTACACGTTTGTCTTATCTAAATAGCTGTCAGTTTTTGATTTATTTGATTGTAAAAGTTTTACTATCTTTGTTAATTGGTGTACTTTAAAGAATAATAGAATAGCTCGCGCTGCCTTATGTAATTTATGGTCTTTAAACGTCTTTTCGCGCCATACAATCTCGTTTACTAAAGTGTCCATTTAAATTATTTGTCACCTACTTATATTTAACTTGATTTATGAGTTTTATTCTCGATACCAAATAAATGAATCTATTTTGCGAAAAATCTAAGAATGAAGATTGACTTTAAAATACACTATTTCACGTTTAGCAAAAAGTATTTATGTGTTTAGTCTTCTTACGAAATGGACTACATCTTGTTATAAAATGAACTCAAAAATACTTCTGGAAGCACTGATATTTGCGTTTTAATTACTACTTTTTAATACAGGACTTCCACAGATTTTTTAACTCACACAATTATGTGCTAGAACGTGTTTTAAATGGCATTTAGTGTCAAGGAATGATTTGCATTTTCACCATTTAAAGATACTATTATAAAGCTTTCTAAAGTACCATATGCAAAGTGTTTTTCTACACCGAAAGAAAGTATTTACTATTAGAAAAGTTTGTTTGATTTCTCGGGTTTTGGGATGATGTATGGCTAGGATATGGTGATCAACATCACATACAAAGTCTTCTGGGAAGTTCCATAACTTTTTGTTATTCAAAATATCAACTTTCGTCTTTTAACGATAGCCACAGCTACGTTCCATAATCTAAAAATATTTTTACCTATATACAGTGAGTGCTAATGTGGTTGCCAACCCAAAGCTGCTTTTTAAATAGAACATCCTATATTTGGTACCATATTCTGAGAACGCTTTTGATAATGATGAAAATGATACAGAGGTACTATGGGCCTACAATGGACGGTTTTCTATTTATGAGTCATATTCTGTCAAAATCATCTCTACGTTGAAAAATTGCATACGTTTCCGTAGTGAACTTGAAGGATCAATTCTACAAGATTTTTCTATATCCTGAAGTATCATTACCCGTAGCATATGGTGCATGTTTATATTTTCTATTATTCAGGGTGAATCAAAACGCAAAATACATTTTTCAAAGAGCAACTTCCATATTGGATGTAGCTACTGAATAGCATTTTTAAAAAGCTTTCCAATGATATATAACTTTGATAGGTACATGAGAAAAATTACGAAAAATTGCCGTTATCAGAATAGAGAAAACTAAGCAGACTACTATCATTAAACCTGGCATCAAATATCCAGTACCAACAGGGTACAATAACAAATAACGAACTTTTATTCATCTATGGCAGAAAACGCAATTTTTAACATCTAATAAATGCCGAAAAGTAATTGTATAATGTAATGAAAAAAGTAAGTTGACTACATCAAGTGTTCAAAAATTCCAACATTTTGTTCGGTGCAGACTGCCAGTCTTCTAATGAGAGAAATGTGTACCCGCGCTTATTCTATTCTTCATGTCATCAGTTGGGCGAATTCTAAAAACCTGTTCCTTAACAAAGCGGCGTTAAGTCAGGAGAACGAGATGGCCAAATAAAGCTCCGCCTCCGATGAGGATAGTTTACATCAAAAGTCGACTTTTCGTTAATTTTGCGTTTTGATTCACCCTGTATAATGCTTAGTAAAAGCAAGCAACAAACGCTATGGGTAATAACACTTCAGAATGTGAAAAAATCAACTCTTCAAGCTAAATACGAAAACATTTTTTCAAACTAGATTAGATTTCTACATAAAATGAGTCGCATATAGGAAACCGTTCATTCTAAACCCATAGTACCTCTGTATCATCTGCATCATTTTCAAAAGGGCTCTCAGAATATTGTAACATGTCAATTTGCCGTTGCCTCGCCATGTTACATTGTGGTCCCACTTCCTTTCTTACACAAGTATTTCTTCATCTTAATTTTATATTAATACCGTTTACAATCACAAGTTAGTTTTGATTTGTGTAACATTCCCTTTAGTATTATAAAATAATATACTATATACGTCGATCTTTAGTTTTAATTTAATATTCTTTCTTTTGTATAAATAATATAAATAATTATAATCAGATGTAATTTTCTAATTGGTAAACCTTTGAATAATGTCCATAAATACACAACTGGTGTATAGAATCTGTCATTTAGGATGGTTTTCTTGTTTGTCCCTCTCTCAAAACGTGTGGTTATCTTCAAAACCAGAATAAATTTTCGTGCTCTTGAAATCTGACTTACTTTTGTGCACATGCCGTTTCCCGATAAAGACGTCCTTTCTAAGGCCAAGATGTATCTGAATACTAGCAAAATGTGTATGGAGAAAGTCTACATGAATTACCCGTTCAAAATAAGCAAGAATGGTAAGTTGATTACACATAAAACTTTTAGACGGTTCCTCGTGGCGTATTACAATACTTCGTTTTGTAACACGTTTATTTTCTAGGGTTCGTTGATGAAATATTTTCCGATGATATATCCTCCGGTAATATATTCTCTGCTGGGTCGTTCTCTGATGAGTTGTCCTCTGATGGAGAATTTGACTATATATGCTAGGCTATCTAAGCCTATGCATTAATTTTACTACCTACAAATATTATCTTTTATCGTACAAGAATTCATGTTGCCGTTTATTTACCTTCGAAAATAAATTAAATGCTTCGTTAACAAAACATTTGTGAAACAAAAGGATTGGCTCTTACAAATTTGAAGTTTAAGGTTAACAACCAAAATAAACAACAAAGGTGTTCGTCTCAACAAACCGTAAGAAGATCCTATAATTCTCAATGTTTAAGTATACGTTTTCTTTCATATATCATGAATGCAGGTATGAGTCTATCTTATTTACTTTTGTGGCGGAACAATGTGTATGTGTTACATTTTATATCTCAAATATCTAGAAAGATAATGCATGTAAAATATAGTCATGCTTTTACTTACCTATTACGTTAACTAATTTAATATTAACTTTGCTGTCCTATATAACCTTATAAGTTGTAAACATAAAAGCTTGCATGAAATCTTTTTTTGTGGATTTGGAGGTTATGTTCAATTTAAATGTTTAATTCCAATTCTTTTAACTAATGTTAAATACAACAAAGCGTATTTATGATTTCTTTTTATTTAGAACGTTAATTAGAAATTGTGTCTAAGCACAATAATAATTTTAGATTTTCTAATAGCTTATCTGGTGGAGTTTAAGACAAAATTTTAAAATTATGAGAGTGTAGATATATAACCTACACTTAGTGTTTTTGTCGCATGAAAATTTGGTTGTAAGAAAATAACGGTGTATATAAGGTTATCATAAAGTAAGGGATATATTTTAAATTATGATAACTTTTTAACAAATTAAGTTAATAACAAGAAATAAATGAAATCTAATTGCTTATGAAATGGGATTTAGTATGCCCAAAACAGGTTACGGCAATTGCTCAATATGACCTCCATTTTGTTGTTGTAAGATCACCATCCTTACCTCCAAATTGTACACAGCATTTCGTAACATTAAACTTTTTAAATAACCCCACAGCCAGTAATCCGCTGGGTTTAGATCAGGTGATCTTGGTGGCCATGAATTTACGAAATGTCTGCTTAACACGCGATCTTGAAAAACGTTGGTTAACAATTCTTTGACTGGTCGAAAAATGTGCGGGGGTGCTCCATCCTGCATAAAAATGATGTTTTCAATTCCGTAGTGCTCGTTTTGCAGCTGTGGAATAACATAATTTTGTAACATTTGCAAGTATCGTTCACCATTTACTGTTACAGATACGGCTTGTCCATTCTGCATTTCCTCGTAGAAATACGGACCAATAATAAAATCAGCTGTAAAACCGCACCAAACGGTGACTTTCTTGTCATGACGACCTTTTTGAACGATTTGTTGCGGATTTTCTGCAGACCAGATTCTACAGTTTTGAGTATTGACTCCATCCACCATTCAGAGTAAAATGTGCCTCATCTGTTTATAAAATACGGGATAACCATTCGGGTTCAATTTCCATCTGAGCCATTACTCGCAAAGAAAAATCGTACCTAGTAGCCAAATCTGCGTCCTTTAATTCAAACAGCATTTTTAGTTTATATGGATACATGTTTAGAATTTTGCGTAAAATTTTCCAAACCGTGGTATACGGCATTTGCAATCGCTTGGATATCGCATTTGCACTGCTGATTGCGAGTGAATTGCTTCTGGCTATGTCTTGATTTTCATGAAGAACCTCTGCAACTTGGACATCACTAATTATTGGTCTTCCTGATCTTGGTAAGTCAGTTACAGACCCTGTTCTTTCAAATTTTGTATCAAATTGCGGTACGCTTTCATTTGACAGGGTCCCGCTCTCAAACCCATTCTCGTGCGAAATCTTCGTAATCCAGCGGTGTAATTTCTGCCGGATTCATAATAGCACTGAACTAAACCAATTCTTGTTTGTAAATCCATGTTATTACAGTTGAGTCGTTTGAACTCAACGTTTACTTGAGTTTTAATTTCAAAATAAAACTTCAAATTGAATAATTTCGTTTTGACACTAGTGTCAACAATTGTTATGACAACGCTTTTGTTTCTCATAGATACGGTAAAATCCCATTCATTAAGCAACTAGATTTCGTTTATTTTATGTTACTAACTTAATTTATTAAAAAGTTGTAATGATTTAAAATATATCCCTTACTTTATGATAACCTAGTATTTAATTTTTTTTATTAATGTTATTAACTAAACGTCAATATATAAGTTGTATTAAGGTATTTTCTTTTGTCATGTTCTAAATTGCATCCCTATAACTTGTCTGGATAAAATTTAACTTTGTTCTCTAAACCCTTGAGATATAGTCTTTTGCTATCTACCGCAGTCACAAACGATCGATGCTAATCCCGCCAGAGTTTTGTTTAGACTCTGTTGTACACCCTTTCCTACCTGTAAAAAGGAAGGGTGCAAAAATAGGGCGTTCCATTTAAAAAACATAGTTTTGGGTTGGCAACCAATCAGTACGGCCTATATATAGGGGAATATATTTTTAGTTTGTGCCGCCTAGCCGTAGCTATCGTAACAAAAAGTTGATATTTTGAATACCAAAAAAGTTATGGAACTTTCCCGGGGGACTTGGACACCCCGTATATAAGCACGTCTCAAACCATTTTCATATACGTTTGCAAATGGCGTGTAACAATCCTAGTCAGGTGCATGGCGGATATGCGGCTTAATTAGGTTGACTTGTAGGATGCCACTAAACTTTAGGTGCACCCAAAAATTAGTAATGAAGTAAATTAGTATATTTATTGATATAAAATTCCAAGCTTCCCCACATATGTTTTGTTAACGAGAGTCTCGCGGCAGTAATAACATGGCTGCAATGATAGGTTAGGTTACTGTTAGAAATGGATATTATTATTAAAAAATACAAATCAACTTAACACGCATATCAGAACAGTTGTTCTAAAACTATTGCAAACTGTTCTGATATGCGTGTTAAGTGATTTGTGTTGTGTGTTTTTTAATAATAATATCTATTTCTAACAGTAACCTAAACTGTCATTGCAGCCATGTCATTACTGCCGCGAGACGCTCCTAGATTTTATTATTCACATTCAAATTTCCCGCAAAAAACCTCTTATGTAATGGCGGATTGCGTTCAAGATTACAGAATAGAGAGTTAAAGCACGGGGTGAAACGTATCCGCAAACGCAGAAATCTAACGTGCGCCTGCGCAGAAGTGTTCACATTTACGTAATGTTGATACGGCACACGTAACGTTAAGTGTTTTTAGGTATGCCGTAAACGCAAACGTATTGAACCGATCATCCTGCGAGGTTAAACGGTTATCACCGAATAATTTAAAAATCTGTCAAAACTCATATAATATACGTTTAAGGTTTATACATACTCCAAGGAATTGTTTTGAAAGAGATATGAATAATTCAGGTACAAAAGGGTACATTTTACAGGGAAAGATGATTTGTACTTGGCCAGGAGGTTGTAGGTAACAATCCTTTGAAGATACCAGCAGATGGAACCTAATTCAAATAAATCTGTTACAAATTACAGGAAAAAATTGTTCAATAAGGGCATTGAAAGATCGAATATTTGGTAGCAAAGTTTTCAGTCAAAGATAAAACCGCGAGAATTAAGTAAGTAATGTTTATGGCAGAATTTGTAAACTTAATGTTTGGTATCACTTTACAGATCAGGCATTGAAGAAGAAGTTAACGAGATAGATGAACTTCTTAGAAACATTGCAGACCTTATCAAAGAATTTAAAGCAATAAAATCAGTTCAAAAATATCTCTTAGTTAATTCTTATGCTGAAGGATATCAGCAACGAGAAGCAGCAGCTAGTGGAATCGATTAAGAATTCATTATTACCGAGGATAATATTAATGTCTTTGATACACAAAATTGTAAGTTTTATGAATTTAAGGTGTAACACTTAATTGTGCACTTTTAGTTACTGAACCTGATATAGAAGTAGAACTACAAACTGAAAGTGGCCCAAGCACTAGTGGTACTTTTAAAAGAAATAGTGTAAAAAGACCTAGGATGAAGAATAACATTCAACGTAGGTGGAGCAACATTTTTAGATTATTTATATTGTATTGTTTGCAGTAACTTTATTAATTAATTTCTTCTTCAGTATAAAATACACTTTTCAACTAACTTGCAACTTTAATAATCCTAAAGATATTTTTTATAGGGCCTTTAAGAGCAAGAATTAATGGTAGCATAAAGCAAGAGACATTGGACTATTTAAGCAAGAAAAGCGACAAATTTTACGAACTTCGCTGTCGAGAGCTTGCTCTACAGGAACGAGCTCAAACGCTGAAAGAGGAACAGTTCGAGATTGAACGTCGTGAACGTTTGCAGCGGATGGAAACAGAAGATAAGCAAGTGGCAATACAAATGAAGCTTATAGAAAATCAGCAAAAATTAATAGATGTTATATGTATTCAAAGCAAAAATCACCAGATGTAAATAAAACAATAAATTTAATATCACTTCTGTATAATATATAAATTTTTAATGTATTTGGACTCTTAGCTTTTGTTTTCATGACAATAGAAATAAACAGGGTTTGTAAAAGGCTTATTAAACACATTGCATAAAAATAACTACAACTGTAACAATTAAATACAACAAAATAATACTTATACCTATACAGATGTATATTATAACAACTAAACCTAGTGCAACAAATTAATAATTTACAAATTCAAATACTCTTCGAGGGTTGGAGGATTTATTCCAAAATAAGAAGTAACTTCACTGCCATATAGGCAAGTATGGCAGTTTGTTAAAAGCACTGCGACTTTATACATCATTTCGACATCTTGCAACAGTATTTTTTGATTTTTTTTAAAATCTACAAAAGCAAACAACTGAAGTATTTTACCAAAACCCCATTCAACTGAAATTCTCATTGTACTCATAATATTATTAAAATTTAGCCTGTTCTAGTTATTACGAATTTCATATTGAGTATATGGCCGCAACAAAAGCTCCCTTAATCCATACACCAGGTCTCCATAGAGCACAAAATGCCTATTTTCGTTTGGAAAGACGGTGTGCTGCTATAGTTCATTATAGAGTCCAGATTCTCTAAAAATACCTGCATCATGACGCCGCCCTTCGTATGCTCCTTTCAAACTAATAATCAATCCATCTGGGCACATAACACCTTGGTATTTTACACAGTGGAACCTTTTATGACCTGAATAGTAATTTTCCTGGTTAATAGATGGTCTACATATTGGTCTTGCCGTTCCATCTATAAAACCCCAACAATTCTTAATAGGGCAACCCTTGGCATGAATTGCCTACAAAATAAACAATATAGTTACAACCATTGTCAATTGCATTTTCATACTAATTATTTTACCTCAGAATAACGGACGAACTTGGCATAGTTTAAAAAGTGAAGATTGTTTTGCAAAGTTTCCAGTAAATGATCTTTGTTATTCAAAACTAGGTTGAACGTGTGATTGCAAACACTAGAAATTTCCTGTGAACACAGACCAAAGAATGGTTCCAAATCACACAATCTATTGGGATAGACCAATCTTCGAAGTACTATACAGAATCCTTCCACTCCTTTATAAATAAATCATAAATTACTTATTTCTGGAAATGGGATCAAATACTACCCACCTGATACCGATATTCGGTCGGATGTGGTTATCAAATCCGGAATGTCAAGTGCACGGGTCAGTCTAACAATATCAATGTTACTAAATCTAAACAAATTTTTACATTCACTTTCGAACATACTATTTATATTGAAACGGCCATATAAATCAGCTCTACGCCCTAAATTTTCTTCATCATGTAGCACATGTAAAATTAAAGCTTCTTCTAGATCTTCGTCGTCACTATTTTCATTTAAAGCTGCCATAAACATAATTTCATCCATTTTTATTAATTAAAACCAAAAAAAATATTTACAGTCACTACACAGCTTTAGAGGTTAGAAATAGTGTTCAACATACCTAACCTATTAGAAGTATCCTTGTAATACGTTTACGCTTACGGTTAATTGTTGTACTTGCTTTAACTCTTTAATAGATCAAAAACGTATAGTTTACTTCACGTAACCTTGAGGGATACGTCAAGACATACGTAAGTTGATTTTAGTATTGCTTTAACCCTTTCGCTCATGATTTTTCGTTTTTAGAGATAAAATTTTGATATTTGGTATACTTGCTATTGAATTTTTTGCATTTTTGACGCTTTGTGGGGGTCTCAAAGACCCCTAGTTATTGGGGTAAAAGGTGTGCTAAAATTAGCACATTGTGAACAGAAGACTTTTTTTCCTAGTATTTTAAATAGATATAAAAAATTCTTTTAGAAGTAAGTTTTTATTAATACATATTGGCATTTCTATTTTATTGTATGATATCTCTCAAAACAATTGTTTTTTCTAGAAAGGCATAAATGTACTTTGCATTTTTTGCATGAAATGCCGGATTTTCCCTTGCCTTGGATATTTGCATCTGTGCGAATAATTATTCATGTCGACCACAGGCAAGTGGTCAATACCGTCTAATCTGACCTCCATCAACGGCCTTGTTGCGGCAGGGGTTCTTCCGGATGATGAAGGAGTAGATGGTAATGGGCTTGGAGTTGCTGACGGACGTCCACGTTTCTTGCTTATTGGCTTCCCGGCCTTTATTAAGACTTCTGCTACATAGCTGCGGAAGTGAACAAGATCAAGCGTATCTTTTTTGGCAAGTCCTAAACAAGCAGCCCTCTTTCGATATTCTCCCCATGCATTGACTAAGGCAATGTCAATACCGTGTGTAAACATACGCAGTGTCCATTTTTTTGACCTTATAAAAGTTCTATAAATTGTTATAAGGAAATCCATTTTATCGACTCCTCCCATGTTTACATTATAATGTTTTACAACTTCAGGACGAGGCACTTCAATGTATTGCTTTGTGGCTTTGTCCCACCTCCTGCATCTATCCATATTGCCCACCCCCATAAAGTTTGAAGCCACAGTTACTGGTTTGTTATCAAACCATTTGGTCAATACCACTTCTCCGTCACCACTAACGACTTGCTCGACAGATCCACGTCCAAGTTTCTTCATGGTAGTATCAGAAGAAAGTGGAGGTTTACTGAACCTATTAATCCTTGCTGTACATGTTGCAAATATACTGTTACGTTTTTTTTCTTCTCTCAAATTCGTTAAAGGCTAGCCCCACGCATGGGAGCCAGTGTTTCATTTTCCTTAATTGGGCTTAACTAGCGTTCTTTTCTTAATACCTATATCTGACTCTAGAAGTTAGGGGTCAGCAAAACGAAGTCTTCCGACGTAACTAGGGGTCTATTCCTGGGGCAGAGCTATGAGAAATGGGGGGGTAAGTCGAAATCTGTTGGGGGATCATACTCAAACTAAAACAAATAGGCGCCACCAAGTCCGGATTTATTCACGCTAATGGCATGGCATATTTCTAAGGGCGGACGTGGAGACCCAAAGAAAAAAAGATCGCCTGCGCTGACAAGAAAAACTGTCTTAACAGAATAAGACGCTGTTCCTGTAAGAAAGTAAAATAATTAAATCAACATAGGATGGGAGCACTGTTTGTGTCCCGCAAATATACCTAAAGAAATATATAAAAAAATATTTTCTATATAAGGGTGGCATCAAAGTTCAACTCTTAAAGATATTAATTTTTCGGTGGTTAGGTTTGATCACACTTGATCAAAATAAAAACTTTAAGCTTGGATTAATAATTTACTAAAAGAATCTCTTTTCTTTAAATAAAATTCAATGCAACAGAATTAAATAAAACTTGAATTACTTTGTTAGTTTAAAGTAAGGTTTATCAACCTTATTCATGATCAAATATATTACAACAAGGTGTAACTTGTTACACAAAAATTCTCTAACCCACTCAGATCTGTTTAGGTCATTTACATTATAAAAATTAAAATACAAATTTTTTCTTTAAGTTAAATGTACTAAGTTCAGTTTAAAATAAAAAAGTTCACAAAAAATATTCTTGTTTTCAAAGGTGGTAATAACGCAGTGTTAAGCAGCTGCTATCACGGATCCATGTGTCAACAACATATTTCAAACAAACAAGTGACGTAGGTACACCTGTTATTTTATACTGAAGCAACGTGTTGTTTCTTACAAAATCAACTGAGTGAATTTTAAGTTTGATACTGGGAAATCCAGCTTAGCAATAGATGAAGTGAATAACAAAGTCGTACTTCTACATATCGAAACAAAATAGCGTGTTTCTAGAGTGAAACACAAGAGAATTTCTTAAAGCTACTACGAACCAAACAAAACTGCATTCCTAGACTGGATTAGGAAGTGTATCACCATGCGGAATTTACAGCTTACATTCTACCAAAGTAGTATCTTCGCTCGGAGCAACAAACGATCTTCTATTAGTTAGATCAGCTTTCCATCTTCTAAGTACACATTGTAAAATGAAGTGGTTTTCTTAACGTTGATTCTAGTATTCAAAGTTCTAACTGCATCGTAGATTGTAGATTAAATTCTTATCGCCTAAATTTTGTCGCCTACATTCTTGTCGCTTAGATTCTCGTTGCGCTAAACAAATTTTCCAAATTAAATAAGATAATATCGTATATACTTTACCAACCGCTATTCAGAAAATGTGCTCACTTATTCAAATTGATACGCAGGTTACTGGCCATCGTCCTTGCATACATCCTGCTGCTTCTTCTACCTATGGCCGAGTGCTTATTCCGCGCTCTCGGACGATCCGATGATCCAAGGGGGGGTGTCACCTTTAATGCGCCTGCGACTGACTGTGGAATACACCGACATCCAAAACACATAGACTAACGAACTAAGATGCTGTTTTAATGTAATATTTGAATTGTTAAACGTATTACGACTTTACTTAATAAAGGTGTTTTATTATTTTCGTACATTTAATGAAGAGATTTATCAACCCAGAAATAAAATTGTTACAATACGTTGATGTCGTAAATATTGTAGTAAGTTATAATTACTGAAATAATTATCAAAGTATAATTGAAAATTTGGTTCTGTAATCCTTTCAGCCAATTTTAAGACTACAGAAGCACCCAACCCAAAAACTTGCATGTGGTCTTCATGTAGTTCTGTAGCAGCCCCTTGGTAGATTACGAAATCGTACATGATACCACTGACACCACAAAGAGCAAACATTTTTACCCCCCAAGGTTTTGGCTTGTTTTTTACGTATTGTTTTACATTTAGGTGACCCTTGAATGGCACCATTTGCTCATCAATACAAAGTTTTGATTCCAAGGGAATAGATAAACATTTTTTTCTTATTTGATCATATAATGGACGAATCTTCCAAAATCGATCATTACTGTGTGTTTCATTTATATCGACAAAATGGAGATGTTGTCGAAGAGAATAAAACCTATTTATAGGCATACTTTGAGAAATTTGGGGTACATTTAGTTGTGTATCCCAATAAAATTTAACTCTAGGATAATGCAAATTTCCCATGAGTATATGAATACCAACGAACGTTTTAATTTCTCGGTATTTGTAGGAACAAATCGGGTACCTTTTGAACAGCATATAAGTTTGTGTTATAAGCCATAAGTTCGAAAAGGAATTGGTGAAATACTGTATAAAAAATAAGCAGGGCTTTCAAGTTCAATAGCTTCTTTGGGGACATCTTCACGCCAATTTATTGTTGTGGGAGTTTCAAAATTTTCGATCTTTTTCCAAGTTATATCGGATTTCAGTGTGAGTGCATAATTTTTTAAATATGTAGAGACATCTGCTTTACTCGTTTTCTTCCCAACACTTGGGTCAGGTTGAGGTTGCAAAGTAGACATAGAAGCTACGGGCTTGTCAACTTTATGAGGGATAGCCAGCCCTTCCTCTTCCTCATCGCTTCCGTGCAGTACACCTACTGTGTTAGTTTATATTATAAAACAATCTAAGTTGTTACTACAATAACAGTCATATCTTCAGTATCTCCCAAGGATTTGTTTGTAAAATCTTCCCATCCATCGTCATCAGCATCACTCATAGCCTCGATGTCCGAGAAATTTTCTATTAACTCCAAAAGCTCTGCATCTGTGAGAGGTCGTTTAGAACTCATTTCTAATTCTGAAACTAAAAAAAAAAACAATTCATATCACATGAAATACAACAGAAAGTTATAATTACCTTGTAATAATTTTTTACTCACTTGTCACTTTGACTCACAATGTCCTAAATTTATCACACGACTTTGAACAGCAACCGTTATAAATAAATAAGATAAAAACACTTCGCAAGTAAAACACTTCCAACTACTAACCTTCTTCAGCACAAATAAAATTCCACGTGCCTATAATTACCAGCTATTGTTATGAAATCTACTTTACCATTGAAACTGTTATGGAGAACAAAATTCTGCTACGCATTCTTTACTTTGTTTGTAACAATTTCGAAAATCTCGCAATAGATGGCTCCACCAACTTGTAATACGTTTAAATGAATGTCCTAAATTTCATACATCATAATGCAATGGGTAAATACCGTTCCTACTTTTCATAAAATACTATAGAAATACTTGTGTTAAATTTAGCACGCCAGTAGCTAAAGGGTTAACTCTCCAATTTTGCCCGACAAACTTCAAACGAACCGACAAAGCCTTCACATCTGTAGGAGGTGGATAGTCTGTGACTGTGCCGCCACCGAGATCTCCTAACCTCAAAAGTATTGTGTTCTGGATTAATTAACATCATTTTGTATTTACTTGGTTAACAAGCTTATGTAAACAACCCGATCGATAACCAGGGAATGTAAGATTAAAATAAAATGCGCTTTGAACATTTAACCAAGCCACGGAATAGGTAGAAGATTAGTGAAATATGCTTTTTCGATAAACAATTTATGTGATTATTGTGCTTCACGTATGTGGTCATATTCTCAAAGATTACTCTGTGTATGACTTTTGTACCACCAAAAACAAAATTATAATTACATTAAACGGTGACATACTAAAGAATATCTGCGACATGTAATTTATGTAACTACTTTGCATCCTATAAGAACTCGATAATATGTTCTCACATACTAACGAACACCCATTTACATGCTTCTTATGTACGTATTCAACACCTTCTAAAAGTTTGCTGAAAATTCATATACGAACTTATACTAAAGAACATCCATTCTTGTGCAACTTATGTAATTATTCTGTATTTCAAAAAGATAAATTGAAAATTCATATGCGAACACATACTAATGACCACCCATTTGCATGCTATTTATGTAATTATGCTGCATCTTCTAAAAGTAGTTTGAAAATTCATGTGCGGGTCCATATTAATTATCGCCCATTTGCATGCAATTTATGTAATTATGCTGCTCATAGTAAATGTAATTTGAAAAAGCATATGTGTATTCATACTACTGATCGTTCATTTGCATGCAATTTATGTAATTATGCTACATCTCGTAAACATGATTTGAAAATACATATGCGGACCCATACCAATGATCGTCCATTTGCATGCACTTTATGTAGTTGTGCTGCATCTTCTAAAGGTAGTTTGAAAAGGCATATACGGACCCATACTAATGATCGTCCATTTGCATGCTATTTATGTAATTATGCTACATCTCGTAAAGAGGATTTGAAAATTCATATGCGGACCCATACTAATGATCGTCCATTTGCATGCTATTTATGTAATTATGTTGCATCTTGTAAAAGTAATTTGAAAATTCATATGCGGACTCATACTAATAATCGTCCATTTGCATGCACTTTATGTAGTTATGCTGCATCTTCTAAAGGTAGTTTGAAAGGTCATATGCGGACCCATACTAATGATCGTCCATTTGCATGCTATTTATGTAATTATGTTGCATCTTGTAAAAGTAATTTGAAAATTCATATGCGGACCCATACTAATAATCGTCCATTTGCATGCAATTTATGTAATTATGCTGCATCTAGTAAACGTAGTTTGAAAAGTCATATGCGGACCCATACTAATGATCGTCCATTTGCATGCAATTTATGTAATTATGCTGCATCTAGTAAAAGTAGTTTGAAAAGTCATATGCGGACCCATACTAATGATCGTCCATTTGCATGCAATTTATGTAATTATGCTGCATTTCGCAAATGTATTTTGAAAATTCATATGCGGACCCATACTAATAATCGTCCATTTGCATGCACTTTATGTAGTTATGCTGCATCTTCTAAAGGTAGTTTGAAAAGTCTTATGCGGACCCATACTAATGATCGCCCATTTGCTTGCAATTTATGTAATCATGTTGCATCTTGTAAAAGTAATTTGAAAATTCATATGCGGACTCATACTAATAATCGTCCATTTGCATGCACTTTATGTAGTTATGCTGCATCTTCTAAAGGTAGTTTGAAAAGTCATATGCGGACCCATACTAATGATCGTCCATTTGCATGCAATTTATGTAATTATGCTGCATCTAGTAAAAGTAGTTCGAAAAGTCATATGCGGACCCATACTAATGATCGTCCATTTGCATGCAATTTATGTAATTATGCTGCATCTTGTAAAAGTAATTTGAAAATTCATATGCGGACCCATACTAATAATCGTCCATTTGCATGCACTTTATGTAGTTATGCTGCATCTTCTAAAGGTATTTTGAAAAGTCATATGCGAACCCATACTAATGATCGTCCATTTGCATGCAATTTATGTAATTATGCTGCATCTAGTAAAAGTAGTTTGAAAAGTCATATACGGACCCATACTAACGATCTTTCATTTGCATGCAATTAAAAAAAAATGGGAGTTTTATTGTTATTTAAGTTCTGAACAGTATTGGACGTTTCTTGTTTAAAGATTTAACACTGCAAGATTATATCAAGTTGTGAGCGATTGCTTCGATTCCTAAAACAAGCTAGTGTCATCAGGTCAAAAACATTGTTAAAGTGTATATTTTAAGTGCACCAGAATCATATAAAAATTACAATAAGACGTCGTTATTTTTCACAGAAGGCTGTAGAAGTACATTTATTTGCCACATTTCATATTTCAAATATGCAAAAACTTGTTGAGGCCGTTGTGAAATTTGCAGTTTTACATTATAATGTGAATAAACTTGGGCCGATTTTAATGATTCAAATAATTTGCACTGCTCAAAAGATTCTGATAAAAATGCATGTGTTGGCTTTGTTACAAAGCCAGATACTAACCTGATTGCAAAGTTCCAATTCAGTTTATTTTTTTCTACTAAGTTACAAGAGTTAGGTATGTGTTTGATGTTTTCATAAATTTCTTAATTAATATTCGACAGCATTTTCGAATGCAGTGTAATCGAAATGTAGATAACGATTATTTCATTTATGTATTTTTTACTAATGTACAATAATTTGATGGATTCTTATTCTTGCATAAAGTTTTGTATAGCAACTTTAATTCTCTACTAATACATGTAATTTTTAAAATAGGTGCATTTATTTTTGAAAGTTTAAACGTAATACCTACTGCAAATAGTATTTATAGGTTTCTCAGATGTTTTATTGGTGAATTTGTAAATAAGTTAGTTTATTAGCCCTAGGACAGTGCCCTAAATAACAAATCATTCAACCCTAATCACATACAAGGACATCTATTAAAATGCTGCTATATTGCTGATGATTTAGATGTTAAAATTTTAACCTTTATGTGCACCGTAAGGTACCCGGGTACCTTTTGCATTTTCAAGTCCTATTTTTTTATAACTTTTCGACTAGCTACGTTGTTTAAACTTTAGCCTAAATCAGTTCTTCTTATGTTCATTACACAATGATACGATCATACAACTCAATAAAAAATTGAGTTTTTATATAAAACAAAAGTTTACCCCTTATTAGCACAGTTTAGATAACGTGGTACTATAAACATTTTCTATAGGTTTATTCTACTTTTATGCATATATATATATATATATATATATATATATATATATATATATATATATATACAGGGTGCCCTATTTCTTACACGTTGTATGGGTAACTCTGTTATTTGTGACATTAGAGAAAAGGTCAAATAAGAAAAGTAGTGCAGTTTTTAATGTCGAGTTCAGCCATGAAGAGATATTTAACATACAGGGTGTAGCAAAAGCGTTATACCAAAATAACGAAATTTTGATCTGTTTTGTTTTGCTTCGTGGTTCATTTATTGCGATAGATACAGTAAAACGTTGTAGATGTTTTTTACATTATTTTAAAAGGAGAATAAGATAAACTTATTTGTTTTTACATGGCCTTGGTCATGTTCGAGTAAATAAGTGAGGTTATGTTTTTTTAAATAAAAACCATAATTGGCGGTAGTTCTGATAGAAAGGCATTTTTTTCTCTTTTCAGTGATGTACTACAGTGTACACGTTCAACTTAAAAATTTTTGAAGAAAATTTTGTTTTATGAAATACGAAATTTGGTATTAAATAATAAAATACTTACGCATGACGTAACAAAAATATCTAAAACAAATTATGATAAAAATTTTAAATATAATATCACTTCATAAAGGTGTTCAAAGTGCCCACCATTTTGTCGAAAACACAGCTCACATCGTTTTTTAACATTACGAAGTGCTTTTTCTATTGTTCGTGCATCAACGTTTGCAATTGCTGTTTGGATTCTAGCTATTAAATCCTCAAGCATTTGAAAAGTAGTAGAATACACTTTATTTTTTAAATCACGCCACAAATAAGAATCTAATGGCGTAAGTTGTGGTGAACGAGCAGGCCAATCAATTTCCATTTTGTTACCAATCACGTGCTCAAAACGATCAGTTAAATATTGCTTCACTGATGTACTACTGTGTTGTGCAGGGGCACCATCATATTGGAAATACTTTAGTCTGTAATGGATGTTAAGAGGTAATTCATCCAAATATTCTGCCAGTTGGTGTTTTAAGAAATTTAAGTAATTTGCAGTGGTCAAATTGTCGTTATAAAAAAAAGGTTCAATAATTTTTCCACAAAATATTCCACACCAACAATTAATACCAAATTGATGTTGATCTCTGGATTCACGTACGAGTTTAGGATTTTCTTGAGAATAAAATACTTTGTTACGCCGATTAAATATTCCGTTATTTGTAAATTTAGTCTCGTCAGTAAACATAATGGTTCTCCAAAAATATATATCCTCTTCACATTTATTAAGGTACAAACGACAAAATGTTATCCGTCTTTGATTATCCACTGGATACAATGTATTCGAAATAGAATAGTGATAGGGATGATATTTCCGACTTTTCAGAATACACCTCACAGTTTCCTTAGAAGTTGTTATAGTGCATGACGACTATTATAGTCTAAGGTATAACCGTTAAAGTCCCGGCGTAATTGATAAGAGCCACTACGACAGTTGGCAACATAATAAACACGTACATAATATTGCACAAGGTATTACGTCATTATTGCTTCTCAAATTGTATCACATACAAAAATATTTATTGTGATACCAGAAGCGCCTTAAGGAAAACGATAAAATGTACTCACGCAAAATGTGGAGCTCTTCACGACCTTGCGGTTATTCTTGCGGCAGGAGCCATGCTCTTCTTTGTGGATCTCGGCGTTGGTCGGACGTGGTTCAGGCTTCGTCCTCGTTGAAACCAGATTTGTTTTGTCGTCCCTCTTCTTTCTGTAGCGGTACGATAAAGGATCAACCAGGTAAGGAACGATAATAGGTACAATAGAAGAACCTACATTTAAAAAAAAAGACAAGATAGAACACTGGTGAACCTCAATGTTCGATGTCTCGTTCGTTAATCCAAGTCGTGTCGGAAAACGCGAAACTTCCTTCCCCACTCCACATCTGCGCATTCTCTGCGCCTACGCAACTGTCCCAAGTTACGGAAATGCACAAGTCCTTTTTTAAAATATTGGCGCGAATTCAGTCACATATTTAAAACTTGAACCAAAAATGATACATAGACGATTTTCGGCATGTAACAAAGTTGCACAGTGGTTTGCAATTTCGGCAGTAAAAGATTCTGGTTTATAGTTAACAAACGCCAACACATTCGTTTCAACAGTTTCTTCATATTTTCATAAGAATTTAGGTTTAGTAAATCCACCATATGCCTTAAGATTATTTTTAAGTGTGCTAAATATCCGACAGTGTGGTTGCTTATATTCCATGTATCTTTCAAAGTACAAATCCACTGCTGCACGTGAGTTACGATTCGAAGAATAGTAGCAAAAGAGCATGTCATTTTTTCTTCATTTGTATAGGAAATTCTAACTATTAGAAGAAAATAATGTACGTATAAACACAAAATAACAGTACTATTTAATTTCTGTTATTCAAACAAGTGAAATCTATTGTTATGTGTCGTATGGCTACTTGATTCCTAAAATCAGCTCAAATATTTAGATATTATGTAATACAAAGTTTCGTATTTTATAAAAACAAAATTTTCTTCAAAAATTTTTATGTTGAACATGTACACTGTAATACATCACTGAAAAGAGAAAAAAACGACTTTCTAGCAGAACTACCGTCAATTATGGTTTCCATTTAAAAAAACATAACCTCACTTATTTACTCGAACATGACCAAGGCCATGTAAAAACAAATAAGTTTATCTTATTCTCCTTTTAAAATAATGTAAAAAACATCTACAACGTTTTACTGTATCTATCGCAATAAATGAACCACGAAGCAAAACAGAACAGATCAAAATTTCGTTATTTTGGTATAACGCTTTTGCTACACCCTGTATGTTAATTATCTCTTTATGGCCAAACTCGACATTAAAAACTGCATTACTTTCCCTATTTAACCTTTTCTCTAATGTCACAAATAACAGAGTTATCCATACAACGTGTAAGAAATAGGGCACCCTGTATATATATATATATATATATTAATAGTTATTAAGATGAAATGAAAACCCAACTTTGTATTTAAAGTTGAATTACCATTTAAAATCGAACTAGTAATTGAAAACCACTAAAAGAACGGCTACAGCAGGATTTGAACCTGCAACCTCTGATTCTCCGGATCAGTGCTCTAACCAATTGAGCTATCTAGCCTAATTGTTTAGATGATGTTATACTTAATCCTACTGAAGCTTGGCCCTTGTTAATGATTTTCAATTACGTCTTGCATTTAAGGAAATTGAATCTAGTTATATACATAATTCATGTACTAATAACTTGATCATCCATTTTGCAACGTTCGGAATAATACAAACATGTAATTATTATTATATAAGAAGATAATCCACATTTGAATAATGAATGTTGTATTATATAATAGTTATTAAGATGAAATGAAAACCCAACTTTGTATTTAAAGTTGAATTACCATTTAAAATCGAACTAGTAATTGAAAACCACTAAAAGTGGATTATTCTTCTGTATTAATAATAATATAATTACATGTTTGTATTATTCCGAACGTTCAAATGGATGATCAAGTTAGTACATGAATTATGTATATAACTAGATTCAATTTCCTTAATGCAAGACGTAATTGAAAATCATTAACAAGCCAAGCTTCAGTAGGATTAATATAACATCATCTAAACAATTAGGCTAGATAGCTCAATTGGTTAGAGCACTGATCCGAGAATCAGAGGTTGCAGGTTCAAACTGCTGTAGCGTTCTTTAGTGGTTTTCAATTACTAGTTCGATTTTAAATGGTAATTCAACTTTAAATACAAAGTTGGTTTTCATTCATCTTAATAACTATTAATATATATCAGCATTCATTTGCATTCCAAATGTGGATTATTCTTCTGTATTAATATATATATATATATATTATATATATATATATATTATATTATATAAATAAATATACAGGGTGTTCTAAATTGAGTAGGATAGCATTGGTATTTTTCTTATTATTAATGATAGAGATCTGCTTAAATGGGCAAAGTTGTGTCGTTTGGATAGCTTATTTAAATTCTGCATAGATACAGTCGAAAATTCTAAACGGTTTAGAAATAATTTTAAAAAAACTGAAAACTGCCAATTTCTTCGAAGTCGAATATTTTTGTTATAATAAAAGATACGAAAATATGTTTTTTATAAAAGTTACTTAGTTCAATTGTATGCACTTAAAAGTGATATTAAAATTAAATTCAAGATGGCGGTTATCGAGATATTAGCATCAACTTTCATATTTTAAATGGACGCCATATTGGATTTTTAGATGGTTAGATAGCATATATTTTTCTCTTTTGAATGATGTATCACAACATATGTTTAAATGAAAAAATTTACTGAAAATAATAATTTTAATTTTTTATCAAGTAGGCATCAACACAAATCAGTTTTAATACAAATTAAACGAAAAAAAAAACATTAGAATAACATTAAACACCAACTCCCAGAATACAATACATTCTGGGACCAACTAATAAATCATAGCAATTGTTCAAAATGTTGATCGTTATTATTTAAACACAATCGGCAACAGGTGTGTGGGTCGTGATTACCCTGTTATCAAAACGGTTACTTAAGTAGGTGAAAACATCTCTAGCGTTGTGTGGAGGTGCGCCATCTTGTTGATACCAAATTTGATTATTTTGTGCCAAAGGTAGGTCGTCTAATAAATCTTCTAAAGATGTTTGAAGCATTTCCAAATAACGTTGAGAGGTTAAGGTTCCATCGAATATTATAGGACCAAGTAAACGGTTTCCCAATATACTACAAAAAACATTACATCCAAATAGAATTTGATTGCGGCGTGGAACTGTTATGCGTGGGTTTTGCTGTGCCCAATAGTGTTCATTATAACGATTAAATATTCCACATTTAGAAAATAAGACTCATCGGTCCACAAAACGCGATTGATTAAATCATCAGTTTCAGTAAACTACTAACACTAGTACAATTTTATGATTCTTGTTCTCGGTTATCATTATAGATTTACAAAATTTTATAATTGCGTATGTGTGAATTTATGGGCAAATAGAAATTTGATATTTAGCTGCATAATGGTAAATATGAATTTTTTTCTAGTAAACACATATAGTAGCACCAATTAGAGATACCACAAATATTCAGCAATGATTTCACTTCATTTTAACGGAGCCATAAAATAGTTTCAAATCATGAAAAATTTATGCAAAATTGACTGCCCGCATAGATCCAATCAAGCACCTAGTTGATACAGTACCTCTTTGTAAAGTACGTAACCTAGTGTCATCAGGAACATATTAAAACATAAAGCCATTTACTAATTAATTTTAAAAAAATACTACACACCCATCGCAACAAGAACAGATGTTGTAGTCTGACTAGTCACATTTAATGGAGTCGTAACTGATGTAGTTAAATTATTCTCTAACGGTTTATCTAAAATACAAAAGTTACATTATGTGAAAATGCATACAAATACAATACCTTCGGCGTGTGGTAACTTTCTTGATGGTATAGCTGTACATTTCAAATACATGTTTGATGATTTGTCGTCAGTTGTAAAGTGTTCATGGCAGACACGATAATTATTAAATACTTGATCTGGGTTCAATGTCGGCAACTTAGGGTTGCATACTACACGCAACCATTCCGCAAAACGTAATTTGTTTTTATTGGGATTTGGGAATCTATGCCTAGTGTACATTCTATTGTCGCAACCTGGCACACTGCATGGAACAACCATTTTGAAAGAAATGGCTACAATATATAACCTTTCAATAAAAAATCAGAGCTTTTGATCTACTTGCAGATACATAGATTTAGAGTTGTATACTTACTACATGTGGCAGAAATAATAATATAAAAAATGATACAAAAATGCACGGCTTTTTCCAAAGTAGTTAAACACCAATATCTTATTTGATAACAAGTAAAACGTTAAATGTTATTAAAGAGCAATCTGCAAAAATGCAACTAAAAGAACGCTAAAAAGTTAGGGACAGACCAATAATACAAGAGATGCGTCACTGTACAGAAACAATTACAATTAAGTTTAGCGCCATCATGCAGATTGAATCTTAACTAGTGATGAGCGCCATCTGGCGGAAAAATGCCACTAAATGCGTATTTAGCGGGAATTTCAAATGTATTGCGATGAAATGTATACAAATTAGGTAAATATAAAATGTAATATCATATTGTAATTCATTGAACACTGCTGTCGAGTACTATACTTGTTTAGTTAAATACTGTACTTAGAGTTTGTTCAATGTATTACATATCTGCACCACATTTTATATTTTACTAACTGTATATTCAAAATTGTTATAAGAAAGATCTATCAATTACTTATCATTCCATTCATTAAAAGGGGTAAATAAACCTGTGGTTTCCTTAAGAAAGATTTATGTTTTATGTTAAAATGTAGTCAAATCAATACGAATTTAAGTTTCACAAGTATATATTTAAATTTAAATATTGGTAAAATAAAAATATAAAGATGCTTATTAGAAACTACATACGTATTTTGACAAATATCCTCTGGAACATAATGAGCATGGCAAACTCGTAAATTTTTGTAAGATTTTTGCAAGATGCATTTTTTTCAGAGAAGCTGTTCCAATTAAATCCGTCCACTGGCAATAAACATACAAAAATTTCTTTGGATTGGGAAATCTATGGCGAATTGCATCCCTGTTTTCGCCATAGAAAACTGCACACTTTCTAAACTGTGATATTATAATACTTTTCGTCTGAAATTACTGCTACTGTACCAAAAATAGATACGGAATTGAAACAAACGTTGGTCGGTGTGGTCATCGTCATTTTGTGTAACGCGAGTTATGTATCCCCCAATTACATATATATATTGATATATTGAATCTAATAGGAATTATTAGAAATTGTTAAGTAAAGTAAAGTATAAGTTCAATGCAACATTGTAACACAAGGATAACCTAGAGAGGTTATCGACAGTTCATAAGAACGGAATGCAACTTTGCATCCGTGAGGGCAGTGATACTGCAGGTGGCAGGTCACAGGCGGTCAACAGACCGCAATTACTTAGAATTAAGTTGTTACATTGTAATAAAGTGTACAATTAAAGAGAAACGCAGACATGAGATCTGCAAGTTCTCACAGCCGTGTGAGGGGCAGGTTATTATAGAAAGCCCGGGAGCTCAATACCCGGCAGTCAGTCTTCGAACTCCATACTTCGTTGTTCAAGCTACTCAACCGAGTCAGTCTTCAAACTCCATACTTCGTTGTTTGAGCTACTCATCAGTACAATTAAATTATTTTTATTAATGTTATTAAGAACCAGTTATTCCAAATTCCAATGTAATTTCTGTTTAACTTAGTAAATAAAAAATGTGTTAAAGTTTCAACGTTTTTTAAAAAACCCGCTCCAAAGGCCCGAACTTTAACTGGCGCAGTCGTAACGGATGTCAAAAGGGCACTGAGAATCCAAAAATCGGAAGATTGGTGACCAAGAATTTTAATTCGAAATTTTGGCAGAACCCAAACCAAGTTGGACAAGGAACAAGAATCGTCTAAGGCCAACAAAACAAACCAAGGTGGACAAGATACAGAATCGATCGAACCCACCAAAGAAACAGATGAAACTAATGTAAGTTCATTTCCATAAAAATTTTTTAAACCAACAACTATAATTGATATATGCTAGTATTATAACTATTGATTACTATTGTTTTATGTATTTTATTATTATGAATATTTTTTTTTGAAAATAGTTCAAAGTGAATTATTTTCAAAACGAGACTGTATAACAACTTATGAGACAAATGTTAAAGAGATAAATTTTTCTTTAAAAAAGCAAATAAGAATTGAATTTAAAAAGAGATTTTCTTTTTAAAAGTAAATGAGAATTAATATTAAGAGATCCTTACCATAATAAATAGAACGAACTCAAAAATAATCCAAAAATAAACAGGCGCACATTCACTAACACCAAATTAAGAAACATCAACAAGCGCGATTCAAAAAAACGTTTTCAATCCGGCAAACTAGAAACACAGAACGCAATTTAATTTCAAAGCTAATTCGAACAAACAGTACGGAACGATTATTAAAACCATTGACCTCTATAATACTGAATAAATCACAAGAACATTCTGCATTAACCAAAAATACGGTAACCTAAAACCACCTAGATAAGATAAATACGCGAAGAAAGCATCCTTTATTATACAATTAAAACTCAGAGAAAATAGCTTTCAGAATCCTTTGCACAACACAATTTGCATCATAAGTACTAAATACATCACGGAATTATAGAAGCGCATGAAAATTACACCACAACACTCTATAAATAATTTGCAGTACAAAAACGGTATAAAACGCTCATAATTACATTACGGGAGATTCAATTACAAGTCGTGAACACCGAGATATTTAAGACGTAACACTTTAACAAAGCATTAGCAAGTAAATCCTATAACACCTTTAAGTGCAATTAACTCGACGTACGTGACAAAGTAACAAAGATTACATCCTTTAGTATACAATTTCAACAATAGAGTACAAAAGTAATTAACCTCAGGTCATAACTACGCAACTCAGTAAAACCCACGGAAGAGTATTAATTACGAGTTAACCGAACTGAACTAAAACAACGCTGAACGAGAATAAATCCATCCATTTAAGATTCCTTAAGAAACAGGAACTCAAGACAAAGTAAAAGCTGCATTAAAAACAGACAAATCCCAGACTACGGTAATTATTCTAACATTATTGAAATAAATCTCACAAGAACATCACTGCACTGTGTAATTAAATATAAACAAAGAACGACTACGATTTTAAAAATAACTTGACGCAATCCAAACGTAAAATTAATAAATCCAAACCCAAAATTAATATTACAAGTACGAAATTAATCTCAAATTTTTACCAATTTTCATTTCCACAATCTAAACTTAAAATTAATAAATCCAATACTACAAGTACGAAATTAATCTCAAATTTTTACCAAATTTTTATCCACCCAATCCAAACTGAAAATTAACAAATTCAAATCAAAAATAACGCCGAAAAATAGCAAAACCAACCCCAATTTTTACAAAATTCGAAATTGCTTAATCCAAAAGAAAAATTAATAAAACCAAAGCAAAGTCAACGTTTCAAATAGCTAAATCAACATTAATTTTTACAAAATTCAAAATTATTCAATCCAAAAGAAAAATTAATACATCCCAAGCATAATTAACATTACAAATAGAAAATCAACCCCAATTTTTACAAAATTTGAAATTTTACAACCCAAACGGAAAATTAGTAAATCCGAAGCGAAAATAACATTACAAATAGCGAAATAAACCTTAATTCAAAAAAAAAAAAAATTGAAATTTCCAAAAATCGAAAACAACCCTTAACCAACATGAGTAACACAGACTTACGTCTCTATTTAGAGACAATACAGACGTTTGATGGCACGCAGGCCCATCTCTCAAATTTCATTGGAGCATGTGAAATGTTCCTAAAAACCTTTTACAAACCCGGAGATGACGCAAGAAATTCATTGCTTATACGCTTAGTAATAAGTAAACTAGCCGGAAGGGCACTAATATTAATCGCCAGTACGGACGACTTACAGGAATGGGGCCAGTTTAAACAGCTACTAGTTGCATATTTTGGAGACCAACGTAATATAAAATGCCTGGTACGAGACCTAATAAACCTTAGAATGGAACACAATCAATCCCCCTACCAATTCGGAATGAAATGCCAAGATGTGAGAAGTTTAATACTAACCAAATTAAAAATCGAAGAACCCGACCAAAACGTTAGACATTTAAAAACAAAAATGTATGACGAAATGGCACTAGACACATACATAAACGCTTTACCAGAACGACTATCGGATAAAATCAGATTCCAACGACCCCAAAATTTAGAAGAAGCTATGAGCCTAGTAATAGAAGAAGAAAATGTAATGTATTACCGCAACAGACTATACAACCCCAACGCGAATAAAAGTTATTCACCAGTAAAAACTATACAAGCCACAAGACAAACAACCCCTCAACAAAAATTCACACCCTTTAACGCACAAACAAATCAACCGCGAAGTAACAACCCAAGTTTTAACAATACCAATTTTAATAATCAATATAAACATTTTTCAAAACCAACATTTAACCCAACTTTTACGAAACCAGCATTCTAACCAAGATTTAATCAAAACTTAAACCAACAAAGACCAGCATTCAACGCCAACCCCAATAGAAATACACCAATGACTAATACTCATAACAACCCTAACAATTATTACAAACCAACACCAATGGACACCTCATCTGGTAACACCAGACAAAACACAAAAATAACACATATCCGACCAAACCCTCATCAGAAACGTAATTTTACATCGGAAGAATTATTTCATCAAGAAATAGAAAAATTTGACACTGACCAGAATAATTACATTGAGACACCTACGAACAATGAAACAAACCATGCAGAAACTTACGAACGTGACGAACAATACGAAACTTACGAGGAGTATGATGAAGAAAACTCGAACTCAAATTTTCACATGGACCCATTCATAGACAACCAAACTTAATTAACTTAAATAACATAAATCACTTAGTATTACCATACATAGAAATACCCCACGCCGAATTCAAACTATTAATCGACACCGGATCATCAAAAACATTAATTAGCCCCAGAACCGTACAAAAACACTATTTAGATTATGTAGAAAGAGAACCATTTAAAATTAAAACAGCTCATCAAACGACAATACACCAATTCGTAGCAAATATACCCTTACCGAGAACATTTAATGTTAAAATGAAACATAAATTTTGTGTATTCGAATTTAACGACAAATATGACGGATTAATCGGAATGGACCTTCTAAAAAATTAGAGCCAACATTGACATTAAAAATCGCTTATTAAGGACAAAATACGGAAAAATCCCAATTAAATTTCAAAACACACAAGTTGAACAAAAATACACTATAGAACCCCGAACGGAAAGAAAAATAAAAATCCCAGTAAAATCTAACAAAAATTTAGGAATAATAAATCATATGACATTTCAGCAAGGAGTAGAAACCCCAATCGCCTTAGTGCAAATAAAAGACAATTTTGCAACCACAACAATATTAAATTCAAACGACTATCCCGTAGAATTATCATTGACAGACCCAATTAACGTAGAAGAACTAAATTTTAACGAAATGGAAATAGACGAAAATTTAGAAAATAATTACAACCCAATAGAACATGACGAAATGTTAAGAGAAAATTTAACTAACATCCGCTTCAATATCGACATCAATCAAGAAGAAGAAAGAGCAATTAAGAACTTATGTTTCGAATACCGAGACATATTCCACTGCGAAGGAATACCATTAACATTCACCAACACAGTAAAACATAATATCGAGTTAACAGACAATAAACCAATCTTTACAAAAGCATATAGACTACCTCATGCAAGCCAAGAAGAAGCTGACAGACAAGTAGCAGACCTATTAGACCAAGACATAATCCAGCACTCCAATTCGCCATGGAGCAGCCCCGTGTTAATAGTACCTAAGAAATTAGACGCAACCGGAAAGAGAAAGTACAGAATGGTAATAGATTATAGAAAGTTAAATGAAAAAACGGTAGATGACAAATATCCACTACCAAATATAACCGAAATTTTAGACAAATTAGGCAAATGTCAATATTTTACAATATTAGACCTAGCATCAGGATACCATCAGGTAGAGATGGAAGAAAAAGACATATCAAAAACAGCCTTCAGCACACCTAGAGGACATTACGAGTACAAACGAATACCATTTGGACTAAAGAACGCACCCGCTACTTTCCAGAGAGTCATGGACAATATACCACGAGGAATACACAATGAAAAATGCCTTGTATACCTTGACGACATCATAGTTTATTCCACATCATTGGTAAAACACATAGAAAGATTGAAAGAAGTATTCGAAAGACTTAGACAAGCACATTTCAAAGTACAATTAGACAAAAGTGAATTTTACAAAAGAAGTATCATTTTTAGGACATGTAATAACACCCCAAGGAGTAATGCCAAATCCAGACAAAACAAATGCAGTTCTAAATTACCCATTACCAAAAACAAACAAAGAAATTAAAGGATTTCTAGGACTTAGTGGTTACTACCGCAAATTCATTAAAGGTTACGCTCAGATAACCAAACCTCTGACAAATTGTTTAAAAAAGGGAAACAAAATTGAACACACCCCGGAATTCATTAAAGCCGTAGACAAAATTAAAAACATATTAACAAATCACCCTGTATTAGAATACCCAGACTTTACAAAACCATTTATACTGACGACAGACGCATCGAATGTAGCATTAGGCGCAGTATTTAGCCAAGGAAAAGTAGGTAGCGATAAACCCATCAGCTACGCATCCAGAACCCTAAACGAAACCGAACAAAAATATAGTACCATAGAAAAAGAATTATTAGCCATAATTTGGGCAACAAAATATTTTAGACCTTATTTATACGGAAGAAAATTTTACATATACACCGATCATAGACCACTAGTATGGCTATGCAAACTGAAAGAACCGAATTCAAAATTACAGAGATGGAGAATCAGACTCGAAGAGTATGATTACGAAATTATATATAAAAAGGGAATTTATAACAACAACGCAGACGCTTTAAGCCGAATCCAACTCAATGCATTAGAAACGGAATCCATTATAGGAAACGTAGACGATACAGAAATAAGGGAAGATCCAGACGAGATCGACACTATACATTCGACACAAAACGAAGAACCAAAAAACGCGATTAAAATTTTAAACGAAGCAATCGATATGAAACCCAACCAATTTATAATAACCGAAGTTTTAAATAACCCGAATCCAGTAAAATATACAAAAGTAGATAACAAAAAGATATATCAAATTCAAATAACAAAAGATGACAACGAGGAACAAATAATTAAAATTTTAAAAGAATACACCCCGAGAAAAACGATTTTATTTTTATTTTAACACCGAACATTTATACCAAAGATTTTCAGAATTATACATTAAATTATTCAATAACTCTGGACCTGAACTCATCAGATGTACTAGAAAACTAATAACACTAGACGATCCTGACGAAATAAACGATGTAATTAGAAATCAACACGAAGGAAAAACCAACCATCGTGGAATTAACGAAACAATAAAACAACTCATAAGACGTTATTATTTTAAAGACATGAAGGACTTAACCACAGATTTCATTAACCAATGCGAATTATGTGACAAAGCGAAATACGATAGGAAACCCCAAAGATACCCTTAATGTTAACCAAAACACCCGACAAACCATTTCAAAACTACATGCCGATACTCTAGTAGTAGAAGCGCAAAACTATCTAACAATTATAGACGCATTTACAAAATAGGCCAAGCAATACCAATCACATCCAAAATAGCATTGACGTGACCCAAGGATTTTTACAATATTTCACATTTTACGGAACACCCGAATCAATCACTTTAGACAATGGTAGAGAATTTAAAATGAGACAATACAAAACACGTTAGAACTTCACAAAATAAAATTCATTTCATAACGGAAAACCACCCTGAATCAACGGACTAATTGAACGATTACATTTAACCCTGTTAGAACAAATTTGATTATTAAGAATAAATTATAAAAAGGAACATATAACCAATTTAATGTCATACGCACTAATCGCCTATAATAACACAATTCACTCATCAACAAACTTTACACCCTTAGAATTAACCTTAGGACATTCAGATTCACGAAATCCCTATGACATACACTACAATAAAGAAGTATATCAACAATATGCGAAAGATCACAAACAAAAACTAAAAATAACTTATGACAAAGTAAAAGATAAATTAGAGAACGATAAAGAACGTATCACCACAACCCGAAACAAAAATACCGATTCAAATAAATTTTCAATAGGACAAACCGTATATGAGAAAAACTTTCAAAGCAAGCAACATAAAACAGCACCCAGAAATTTAGGACCATTTAAAATTAAGAAAATATCAGATAAAAACATAGCAGTAGTAGACAACGGTAAAATAACTAAATACATTCATTTGAAAAAAACCTAAGACACCCTGTAATTTCAAATGGACAGTCATCACCCTTACCGTCAACCTCCACCCAGGTAGAACGGACAACCAAGTAATAAAATATAACATATAAAAACAACCACGGTATACTACCAATAAACTAGGCAGTATACAAATTACAATATTTACTCAAATAATATCCAACCTTACTTTAATGTAACAAATTTTAGCAACATTAAGATATTTTTAATAAAAATTCCAATAGTAGAAAGTAACAATTATCATTATTATCATTTATTTGCTTTTCCAACAAAGGTTACTAGCACATACCAAGTAATCATACCCAAAACCAAATTCCTATCCCTAAATGAACTGAGATATGGTTATACAAACGAAAAATGTACTGAAGTAACACCAAACCAATACTTATGTCAATCGATGACGACAACAACCATTAAAGAAGACAGCCCTTGTGAAGTACAACTATTAAAATTCTCAAATCATTACGAAAATTGTGAAACCAAACAAGTGCAAATAACTAATATGAAAATTCAAAAGGTTACAGATAACAAAGGGATAGCAATTTTCCCAACAGAAGTAATAGCAACCATCCACTGCAACCAAGATGAAAATAACCAAGCATTAATCGGAAGCAAACTAATTACCCTCAAAGAAGACTGTTATGTGAAATTGAAAGGAGAAGTAATCAGAGTTTATCAAGATCCCATAGCAACAAAGAAACTTGCAAACCTACCGGAACTACAGTTCAAGATACAACAAGAAGACGAAGAAATAATAAAGAAACCTATGAAGCTAGAGCATCTAGACTTAGACGACCTCAACCACGCCGTGAAATTAGTGGAAAGTTATAAAGAACAATTAAATGAACTCAAAACGCCAAAGTTACATTATAATAATATAAGTGTGTGGACAATTGTATTGATCATTTTAATAATTTTTGTAATCATGTATGTATTATACAAAATGTACCTTAGATATAAGAATGAAGGAAACAGTTCTAGATTTAAGGAAACAAAGAAAAATAAAGAAACGACAAGTATACCTTTAGAAATAATGAATTTTAAATGAAATTGAATTATGTATTTTATGTATTTAAAAATTAAGAAAAACCTTAATTTTTCATTTACGGTGGAGGAGTTATGTATCCCCCAATTACATATATATATTGATATATTGAATCTAATAGGAATTATTAGAAATTGTTAAGTAAAAGTATAAGTTCAATGCAACATTGTAACACAAGGATAACCCAGAGAGGTTATCGACAGTTCATGAGAACGGAATGCAACTTTGCATCCGTGAGGGCAGTGATACTGCAGGTGGCAGGTCACAGGCGGTCAACAGACCGCAATTACTTAGAATTGTTGTTACATTGTAATAAAGTGTACAATTAAAGAGAAACGCAGACATGAGATCTGCAAGTTCTCACAGCCGTGTGAGGGGCAGGTTATTATAAAAAGCCCGGGAGCTCAATACCCGGCAGTCAGTCTTCGAACTCCATACTTCGTTGTTCAAGCTACTCAACCGAGTCAGTCTTCAAACTCCATACTTCGTTGTTTGAGCTACTCATCAGTACAATTAAATTATTTTTATTAATGTTATTAAGAACCAGTTATTCCAAATTCCAATGTAATTTCTGTTTAACTTAGTAAATAAAAAATGTGTTAAAGTTTCAACGTTTTTTAAAAAACCAGCTCCAAAGGCCCGAACTTTAACTCGCGCTGCTCATTTTGATTGACAGTTACAGATATCTGTAAAATTTTCAATTTTTACTCAGTTTCAATGCGGTTGGTGGCGCCAAAAACTTTATTTTATTACCGCCTATAAAGTGACCACCCCCTGAAATTAGGTTAGCAACAATCAACAAAACCTCACAAATATTAAGCAATATAATAAAATCTCCCATGAAAATAGACCTACAGAGCCATCTGTAGAGATGTGATAAAACTAAAACACACAACAGCCGATCCATTTACAGTGCCTACACCCTGCCCAGAGGGTACCTAACTTGTATCAAGCAATACATTTGAAATTCCTGCTAAATACGCATTTAGTGGCATTTTTCCCCCAGATGGCGCTCATCACAAGTTAAGCTTCAATCTGCATGGTGGCACTAAACTTAATTGTAATTGTTTCTGTACAGTGACGCATCTCTTGTATTATTGGTCTGTAACCCTGCCTTAAGTAGTTTTTTCTTGAAGTGGGGCGAATTAGATATTTATTGATATAAATTCCACACTTCCCCACAAATTTCTATTTCAAGTGACCTATGTTTTGTTACACTTATACTTAGCAACACTGTTCAGTTTTATTTATTATGTCAATTATGCATACATAATGAATAACTTCAAAATATATGTAACAAAACATTGCGGTTAGATTACTGTTAGTAACATTCTGGTAGATTTTATTATTCACATTCAAATTTCCCGCAAAAAACCTCTTATGTAATGGCGGATTGCGTTCAAGGTTACAGAATTTTGCCCGACAAACTTCAAACGAACCGACAAAGCCTTCACATCTGTAGGAGGTGGATAGTCTGTGACTGTGCCACCACCGAGATTTCCTAACCTCAAAAGTAATGTGTTCTGGATTAATTAATATCATTTTGTATTTACTTGGTTAACAAGCTCATGTAAACGACCCAATCGATAACCAGGGAATGTAAGATTAAAATAAAATGCGCCTTGAACATTTAACCAAGTCACGGAATAGGTAGTTGATTAGTGAAATATGCTTTTTCGATAAACAATTTATGTGATTATTGTGCTTCACGTATGTGGTCATATTCTCAAAGATTACTCTGTGTATGACTTTTGTACCACCAAAAACAAAATTATAATTACATTAAACGGTGACATACTAAAGAATATCTGCGACATGTAATTTATGTAACTACTTTGCAGCCTATAAGAACTCGATAATATGTTCTCACATACTAACGAACAACCATTTACATGCTTCTTATGTACGTATTCAGCACCTTCTAAAAGTTTGCTGAAAATTCATATGCGAACTTATACTAAAGAACATCCATTCTTCTGCAACTTATGTAATTATTCTGTATTTCAAAAAGATAAATTGAAAATTCATATGCGAACACATACTAATGACCTCCCATTTGCGTGCTATTTATGTAATTATGCTGCATCTTCTAAAAGTAGTTTGAAAATTCATGTGCGGGTCCATACTAATTATCGCCCATTTGCATGCAATTTATGTAATTATGCTGCTTATAGTAAATGTAATTTGAAAAAGCATATGTGTATTCATACTACTGATCGTTCATTTGCATGCAATTTATGTAATTATGCTACATCTCGTAAACATGATTTGAAAATTCATATGCGGACCCATACCAATGATCGTCCATTTGCATGCACTTTATGTAGTTATGCTGCATCTTCTAAAGGTAGTTTGAAAAGGCATATACGGACCCATACTAATGATCGTCCATTTGCATGCTATTTATGTAATTATGCTACATCTCGTAAAGAGGATTTGAAAATTCATATGCGGACCCATACCAATGATTGTCCATTTGCATGCAATTTATGTAGTTATGCTGCATCTTCTAAAGGTAGTTTAAAAAGTCATATGCTGTCCCATACTAATGATCGTCAATTTGCATGCAATTTATGTAATCATGCTGCATCTAGTAAATATAATTTGAAAATTCATATGCGGACCCATACTAATAATCGTCCATTTGCATGCACTTTATGTAGTTATGCTGCATCTTCTAAAGGTAGTTTGAAAGGTCATATACGGACCCATACTAATGATCGTCCATTTGCATGCTATTTATGTAATTATGCTACATCTCGTAAAGAGAATTTGAAAATTCATATGCGGACCCATACCAATGATTGTCCATTTGCATGCAATTTATGTAATCATGCTGCATCTTCTAAAGGTAGTTTAAAAAGTCATATGCTGTCCCATACTAATGATCGTCCATTTGCATGCAATTTATGTAATTATGCTGCATCTCGTAAAAGTAATTTGAAAATTCATATGTGGACCCATACTAATAATCGTCCATTTGCATGCACTTTATGTAGTTATGCTGCATCTTCTAAAGGTAGTTTGAAAAGTCATATGCGGACCCATACTAATAATCGTCCATTTGCATGCACTTTATGTAGTTATGCTGCATCTTCTAAAGGTAGTTTGAAAAGTCATATGCGGACCCATACTAATGATCGTCCATTTGCATGCAATTTATGTAGTTATGCTGCATCTTCTAAAGGTAGTTTAAAAATTCATATGCGGTCCCATACTAATGATCGTCCATTTGCATGCAATTTATGTAATTATGCTGCATCTAGTAAAAGTAGTTTGAAAAGTCATATGCGGACCCATACTAACGATCTTTCATTTACATGCAATTAAAAAAAATGGGAGTTTTATTGTTATTTAAGTTCTGAACAGTATTGGACGTTTCTTGTTTAAAGCTTTAACACTGCAAGATTATATCAAGTTGTGAGCGATTGCTTCGATTCCTAAAACAAGCTAGTGTCATCAGGTCAAAAACATTCTTAAAGTGTATATTTTAAGTGCACCAGATTCATATAAAAATTACAATAAGACGTCGTTGTTTTTCACAGAAAACTGTAGAAGTACATTTATTTACCACATTTCATATTTCAAATACGCAAAAACTTGTTGAGGCCGTTGTGAAATTTGCAGTTTTACATTATAATGTGAATAAACTTGGGCCGATTTTAATGATTCAAATAATTTGCACTGCCCAAAAGATTCTGGTAAAAATGCATGTGTTGGCTTTGTTACAAAGCCAGATACTAACCTGATTGCAAATACTCCCAAAGAAGCTTAAGAAGCTGATTGCAAAGTTTCAAATCAGTTTATTTTTTCTACTAAGTTACAAGAGTTAGGTATGTGTTTGATGTTTTCATAAATTTCTTAATTAATATTCGGCAGCATTTTCGAATGCAGTGTAATCGAAATGTAGATAACGATTATTTCATTTATGTATCCTTTACTAATGTACAATAATTTGATGGATTCTTATTCTTGCATAAAGTTTTGTATAGCAACTTGAATTCTCTACTAATACATGTAATTTTTAAAATAGGTGCATTTATTTTTGAAAGTTTAAACGTAATACCTACTGCAAGTAGTATTTAAAGGTTTCTCAGATGTTTTATTGGTGAATTTGTAAATAAGCCAATTTTGTTAGCCCTAGGACAGTGCCCTAAATAACAAACCATTCAACCCTAATCACATACAAGGACATCTATTAAAATGCTGCTATATTGCTGATGATTTAGATGTTAAAATTTTAACCTTTATGTGCACAGTAAGGTACCCGGGTACCTTTTGCATTTACAAGTCCTATTTTTTTTTATAACTTTTCGACTAGCTACGTTGTTTAAACTTTTGTTTAGTCTAAATCAGTTCTTATGTTCATTACACAATGGTACGATCATACAACTCGATAAAAAATTGAGTTTTTATATAAAACAAAAGTTTACCCCTTATTAGCACGGTCAAGGTAACGTGGTACTATAAACATTTTCTATAGGTTTATCCTATTTTTATGCATATATATATATATATATATATATATATATATATATATACAGGGTTGGGATAAAGTATGGAACCAAGTGAATATCTTTAAAACGAAAAGGACGATATTTATGAAACTTTGTAGATAAATGCAATGAGGCAAAATGCATTTTTTTTGTTAATAATGTACTTCCGGTTTAGCCGGAAATGCCCCCAATTTTTTTTAATTAAATGGGACACTATATTTTTGCAGATCTTGATAGATCTTGTTATTTCGAATTCATACATATCGGGGTTAATGGAAATAATCTGTAAAAACGAGACACTAAAGCACTTTAGTACAATCGCTTTTAAGTTTTTACGCATTAGAATAAAAACCATTTAGATTAGCAAATTGATGTTTACTTTGTATTAAACATGTGCTGTTTAGTAAAGTAGCTGTTGGAAAAATGTCAAGACAAACTGTCGAGTTAATTGTAATTTACGGTAATAAATTGTACGGTTAAAAATGGTACATTTAAGTGAGAAAGATCGAATTGAAATATTAATGATGATTGGTTTTGGCGATCGTGTTAGAACTAGGTAAGAAGTTTATCATATTTTTAATGATTTGCATTCTTAAAGAAATCCTATATCACGTTCAACAGTTACTAAAACATTACAACGTTTTAATGCAACAGGAATGGTCAAAAATTTGCCAAAAACGGGAAGACCACAGACCGCAACGAACGAAGCTATTAGAAAAACATTGCTATTGAATTAAAGGAATCCCCTCAAACTTTTACCACAGATTTGGCACTAAACCACGGTATAAGTCGACGTTCTGTAGGGATGGGATGATATTAAAAAGTGAAAAATATCATCCGTATAAAATACAATTAGTTCAAGAATTGTCTGATGATGATTTTGACCGACGGCTGGAGTTTTGCGAACGAATGATGGATATCTGTAATGTCGACGAGCATTTTGCAAATAATGTAGTGTTTTCGGATGAGGCATCTTTTTGTTTAAATGGAACAGTTAATCGACATAACTCAAGGTATTGGTCAAATAAGAATCCTCATTGGATTTAAGAAGCCCATACCCAACATCCACAAAAGTTGAATGTTTGGATGGGAATTGTGAAAAATAGGCTTATATGCCCATTTCTTATAGACGGAAACTTGAATGGTGACAAGTATTTAGATTAACTAAATAACCAAATTATTCATGCACTCCATCAAATTGGGCAGTTACCACAAAATGTTTGGTTTCAACAAGATGGAGCGCCTCCTCACTATGATAGACGGGTTTTGAATTTTTTAGATGCAAATTTTCCAAATCGATGGATTAGACGTAGAGGATTTGTAGAATGGCCTGCTCGTTCTCCAGACCTCAGTCCGTTAGATTTCTTTCTTTGGGGTTACCTGAAATCACATGTATACGTTAGACGACCAACATCCCTGCAGGAATTGAAACACAGAATCATCGATGAATGTGAACTCATCCATGGAGAAGTCTTGGAAAGAGTAATTCAGGAATTTATTAATAGACTTGCATATTGTCAGGAAATAAACGGCGAGCATTTTAAACATTTAAAATGATTTTGTTAAAAAAAAATTTAATATTATTCTCATTCTCGTTATAATAAAATTTATTATTGAGTAAATGTAAAGTGCTTTGGTAACTTGTTTTTACAGATTATTTCTAAGGAAAAGTTTATTATTTGTTTTTAACGACAGTGTTGGTTTGTGAGTGTATGTGCATGTAGGTGTGTGTGTGTGTGTGCATGTGAGGTTGAATGTGTTTGTGTAATTTTGTATGTTTGTGTGTGTGTGTGTCATAATAGTGATTTAATTAGAATCTGTGTTATCAACAATTGAGTATATATAAATGTAAAATAAACAAAAAACAAAAAAGAAAGAAATAAAAAGTGGTTGAAGGTGAAGGGTTTGAGTATTATTGAAGACATTTAATGTTTAAATTTTAATAAATATGAATATATGACGCTTAGGTTGTCAATGTCCGTTTTTTTGTTGAAGTTGTTTGGGCTTTTATAGATGTAGCACATCTCCAAGAAAGTCCTTTTAAAAAGATTTTGTTCCACTTTTAATAGTTTTGGATTTGAAAGATCCATTTTGTGATTTTGGTTGAGGGTGTGAGTTGTTAATGCACAAGCTTTTGGTTTTACTCGAATGTCACTTTTGTGTTGGGTAATTCTTTGACCAATATTTTGTGACGTTTGGCCTATGTAACACTGATCACAATCTAAACAGTTAATTTTGTAGATGGCATTTCTTTGAAGTTTGACTGGTGTTGCATCTTTAAGTTTGGAGTGTAGATTTCTTATTGTTAGTAAATTCTTTTGGCAATTTTGACATTTAAGTTTTGAATACTTTGCTTATTTTAGTAGTTAAATTTTGAATAAATGGTATGGGTGTATAAATTTGGGGTGTACTGGATTTTGGTGTATTGTGATTATTTTTTGTTGGTGTTGTTCTGTGATTATATAGAAGTTTCTTGATCAATATTTTTGGATAATTGTTATCTAATAATATGTTTTCCAAAAGTAATAAGTTTTTTGTATGTAGAGAAGTGTGTGATAGCCTTTTGACTCTGTTTTTGAATTCTAATATAAAGTTTGTTTTCATTCTCACTGTAAGTTTTTCTTATCTTTGTTCATCCTTTATAAAGCGTTAATACAGTTGTAGCCTGTGATCAAGCATAAAAAAATATATGCGAAAATTTAGGCCATAAAAAAGAGTATTTATTTAAATCCAGCAGACCTAAAAACCTACAAAGAAGAAGTATTATTCCTGCAAGGTCACCAAGAATTATAGTATTTATATATATATATATATATATATATATATATATATATATTATAAGTGTTTTTTACACAAGGTAAGTTGATAAATACTAACGTATTGCAATTAATAAGATGAAATAATAACCTACACTTTTTAAGTAAAGCCCAAATGATCATTTCAAATTGAGCTAGTAATTGAAAGAAGGAAAATATAAGGCCTTGGACAAGATTTGAACCTGCATCTCAGTTTTGCCGTGGAACCTCTGAAAAATTTGAAGCTTCACCAGGGTCAACATATAATTTTCACAAATTAAAAAATTTCAAAAAAAAAATCCTTACCTTTTTATTTCTACTTCAAAAGCTTCTGCAGCTTCCCTGGCTAGCTCAGCTGTGCCTCTTCTCGAATACCTAAATTTACAACCATTCCTCCTTCACACTCGCACACCATTCAATAAAATCACCAAATAATACACCAATCATACAACCTTTTATTTACAGCTCTTAACAGATAAATTATATTCATATGTGTTAAAACAGTTTGATACACTAATTACAAAACTCAAAATATGGTATGTTTTTAAAGTCCTTGATTTTTCTAATTATTTTCAAACAAATTCGGTAAAATATAAGTAGATGGGTTCCTTATATTACCCTAAATTGACTGTACACTGGAGTATGGTGAGCTCATAATAACCCAGTTTAGTTTATACATACCTTTTACACCTTGCATAAATTAGAACAAAATTTATAGACCCGTTTACCCTTTACAATCCAATTTATATCCAGAATAAAATGTTGTAAGTTTTAAATACACCTTTTTTTAATATTTAACCTTAATAAATTGCCCAGTACATGTATCTTTTTTAATAAGTTTATACAACCATAAATAAAACCCAAAAAGTCAATCACACAGCACCAAAATTTCACAAATGTTTATCAAACAACAGAAATTTCAAATAAATTACCTGGTGAATTCTTCAGGCTTCCATTCCTTCGAAGATGATCTCTAAAACGCCTCGCTTTCGTTACCATTCGCCGTGATACTCAGCGAATCCACAGACGATAACACCATTTGCGAGCCAAGAGCCTCGTCTCACAGAACCACTCCATATATCAGCATACAATCTTGGTTATTTGTAATGCTTACCCCACATGTATCATGCTTCCATTTATTGATTTTCGTGCTTTGTATTGTAGTAGCCGGACCTCTATTAATTTTATATACACTACACGTACACCGCTACTACTGTGTTTTACACTTGCAAGCACTATATTTCCTGTATTAACAACACATACAATACTCACAAAAAAGCTCTACTGATATGATGATCAGCATTCAGTACTTTATCGAAGTAAAGTAATCTAGATGCGAAGAAAAGACAAGCGAGCCTTACTAATTTAGATCAAGTATTTATATCGTTTCAAAACCCCACCCGGACCCACTTCAAGTGAAAAGCTTATTTTTAAATCTAAATTATAAAATTTTGAATACAACCGTCTTGAAAATTTCTGAAATTTACTCCGGGCTACGTACCGTATATATCCGAAAGCGCTCTCAATCATTACATGTGTCCACGTTTGGAAAACTCTGTTTTTAACCAATAATAAAATTCTCTGTCATCACAAACCCCGCCTGAACAATATTCATCTCTGTCTTATGCACGTCTGCTGTCGCATTCAAAACCCCACTTGAGTTACAGAAATCGATATTGATGACAGCTTATCTCCACTCCATGTGTATATGGTACGTGAATTTTGAACCTCAACGTTTCTCTACCTGTCTCTATCTGTTGTATATAACCGATCGTGCATTTCGCTCGCTCTTTAAGAAGTTTGTTAGCCTTGCTGTTTATACCAACTGACGGTTGAAAATATTTCTATGAAATCCTATTTTATCACATGCTCGATTTCTTCGAATATAACCTTTTACAACGCAGGTGTTTGTTAATTATCGAACGTTTAACACAACAATTCCTAGACTTTATCTTTTTTCGTATTTGTATAAAACGAAATACATTCGTCTTGGAATTATTGATTTTGTTACGCAAGCACATTCTCTTATGTTTATACGTGTTGGATTAAAATAAATTAAAATTAATTATGAACTTCTATTTGCTTTAAAACTGTTTCTTCTTTATGTAATTTTTAACATATCATTATTAATTATAAAAATACGTCAATACATGTCTGTTTTCCTTAAATAACTCAAATTAATTTTGCGCATAAATAAATCGTTCTTTTCTATATACAGGGTGGTTGAAATTTTATTGTTTCCCACTGATTTAACTCTTTGAATCCACAACAATACATATATATATATATATATATATATATATATTGCCGTATACCTCTATAAAGCCTCGCCAGCGTTAAAAAAAATATTCGAGCCCCAACGTTGGGCCGTCATAAATTGCCGTGTAACTCCTATAAGCTCAGGACCTCCCCAGTTAAATCAAAAATTCTTAATTTACAAAAATCGAAAATTTCACAAAATAGAAAATTTTCAAAAAAAATTTCTTACCCGGATTCCTGCTTTATTACATTACTTTTTTTAACAGCTCCTTGGCTAGCTCAGTTGGGCCTCCTCTTGGATACCTAGATTTACTATCATACACTTTACCGTTCACACACACACCATTCAATAAAACCACAAAATAATACTACAATCATAAAATATTTATTTGCCACTATTTACAAATAATAATTCAAGATTATGTACATTTCGGTGCTCAAGTTACACCTCAATAAATGATATCTTTGTAAAGTCCTGGATTTTAAATTGAAATATCAAGCACATTTAATGTAACAGGAGTAAATGGGCCCTAAATAATACCTTATTTATATTTTTTTCTAATTATTACCCTCTAGAGTATGGTGAGCTCATGATAACCCAGTTTATTACTTGTATGCTTTCTACTTTACATACTCTTATTACAAACTCAAAAAAACCCATGTACTCTTAACAATAAAATTTTAAATTCATGAGGAACGTTAATAAGCTTTACGTACACCTTTAGATTTATATTCAAATATCATAATGAAAGTTACTTATGCGTATTTTTTTTAATACGCAAAATAACAAAGAAAAATACCATCCAAGTTCACTCTCACACATCACAAATAATCTCCACAGTTTATAAAAAAACAGCAAATTCTAATGCATTACCTGGAAACTTGAAGATTCTAACTCCGTTGACGATGTATTAAGTTCCTGAACCCTTGGCCTAGTGGTAATGCGCTGCTTGCCGCCTCCAGCTATTTATAGATGAACACCATTTAAGTTGTGCTGCATGCTACTCATTCAAGATCCAACTCAATATCCAAATCCAAGTATATTACACTTCTTTGTTATTGCATAATTTAATTTAAATTACGAGCTTGTTACAGTATACGTTGTACCTTAGTTAAATATAAACTCGACACTATCCGCGTTCAAAGTATCAGGCCACAACCATCTAACACTGTACTATTTAATTTATAAATTTTAATACTTACAAGCTCGTTAGTAGATTTTTGGTACGTCGTAAGCGATGCAAATTAACGAAGTCACAGAGTCATAGAGCAATTTAATAACTCAACTCTCGTATTTATACAATTTCAAATGTAACCTTTCCAACTTTCTTAACGCGAAATATTTAATTGAACTCACTCTTTCTTCAAATTTTGTATAACCGTTTTCGAACTCCCTGAATTTTACCTCGTCGCTACGCTATTTTCCGAAAAATTCGCATTCATCTGTCCCGTGCTCGTTTGTTGTACAACTAACTATTTCGACCAATGATATAATTCAGTGACGTCTTAAAATCCCGCTTGTATTCGCTCTATTCCCCTCTTATGCATATTGGATGTTTCCTTCTACCCTTGTTTGAGTGGTAGAAAATCGATATTACTGTACGCGTGATATCTCCTCCACGTGGCGTTGAATACGTGCCTAGCGAAGTGAATGCTATTATGCCTGTATTCTTCGAAGCTTGCTTGTTATCTACACAAATAAGGGGAACATGACCTTTCTAAAACATGCAGGTGTTCAACTAACGATCGTTTTAAAATAACATTTCTAGGAGTTTGCGTTTCAAGTATTTTCCTATATTCGACATATGTTTGTTTGTTAGTAAAGCGTTTCGTCTTGGAATTATCGATTTTTCACGCTTTGAGGCGTTTTCTGACGTTATAACCCTTTGAATTAAACTGAATTAAATTAATTAATAATTTCTATTGGCTTATACAATTTATTTTCTTTACGAACCTACGAATTTTTAATCCCTAATTATTAAATTACGGTAATACTTGTTACTTTAAATTAAATGAATGAAATAAATTTCGCACTTATATTATGGTTGTTTCCTCTATACAGGGTGTTTGAAATTGCATTGTTTATACCCAAATTTAACTATTTAAATCCACTACAATATATATTTATATATAACACTATTATCTGTAACTAAGATAACTATTCGCAAAACAAGAAAAAAAGTAATATAAAAAAATTTATTGCTCTAAAAAAATTGTTTATTACATATAACCACGACTTATAAATTACAATAATAACATTTTGTTATTGTTACACAATGTTCGTTACAAATCAGCCGTTCACATATTTCACGACATTTTCGAGTCTTCCTTTGCAATAACAATGTTGATCTACACACAAAGCAGCTGTCTGCATGTTTGGTGTGTCCAGAAGCATCCTTTGGTGGTGGCTCTGTAGAGGACTGTGAAGGAAGCATAACAGGATGGCCTAGTATGGCCTCTATTCCAGATTTAGTAGCAAAATGTTTCAAGAACTTGCTCGTTTTTAAACACATTTCAATTTTAGGCATGGATAATTGTTTTCCCAGATCCTCAAAAAAATTTCGCCAGCTATGTGATAACTTGCGTGTTGTAAAATTGTTTTCGAAATAAATTATATAAGCTGCTAGGGCAGCTACGTCTAACATATTGAAAAACATTGCTTGTGGCGAACGAAGTGTCTTTTTTTTTTGTTGAATAATGAGTAACCATTTTGTACATATTGTCAACACCCCCTTTAGTTGCATTGTAATACATAATAAGGTCGGTTTTTTGTTGTGTTCCAGTAGTATTTACATTGTTGTGCATTGTTGATAGTAAAGTAACAATGTGTTCCTTCTTTGGAACATAAGAGCAAATGGTAACTTTACCATCTTCACTAAATCCAATCATAGAATACTCTTCCTCATTATCTTTACTCTTTTTCATCTCCTGTGGGATGTATGGCTTATTTTGCTTTAGTGTTTTAACAGAAAGTAGATAGATCATTAACAATAACTTACAGACAAAAATTCTTACAATTAGCTGCATTATAGGAGTTCCTGGAATTCATTGACTTAATGTACTCTCGGTCATTCCTCTCCCATGCATCAGATCTCCTGTTGACTTCAATGACTTACACAAGTTTCTCCAAACTCCAGATCATCATCATCATTATTGGGTCTTCAGTCCTGATACTGGTTAGACGCGTACCATCATTGTTTCCTATTCTAAACTAACCTATGGATTTCCCCGAAATTTGCAGACTGCATCTATAACTGTCTGATCTAGTCTACATCCACCTCTTTTTTCCTATCTCTGCTTGTAATATATCCCATACTATTCCCCAAAAATGCCTTAGAACGTATTCTACCCCTCTATTTCTCATATTTTTTTCCAAAGATATCCTTGTTTCCTTACTGTTTCTATAACCTATTTGTTATTACCTTTGTCTGTCCAACCTCATACATCTGAAGCATGGCATTTCAAAGGCTGCTACTGTTCTTCTGTCTGCTTTTCAGACGGCTCGTATTTCGTAGGCGTACTGTCTGTGCTGTGCTCCTCCCATACGCTTTCAACAACTTTTTGTTCTATGTTTGTTGTCTTTCATCATAGGCGCCATTCTTTCTTGTTAGATGCAGTTCGGTCCCCTTCTATTGTTTTACAATTATATACCCTATTTCTCCGACATTCAGTGGTTGCGAAGGGGGGGTAAGCAGCCTGTGGCTGCCAAGTTCCCCCAGCACTTGAACATTTACTGATTTAATATTTTTTCCAATATATCTTTTCGCACAGTCAACATTAGTTGCAGATGTCTCACTACAAACAACTAGTTGTTTATACTAATCATCAGATTTATCTGCGCTTATTTTTTCGTCATTGGGTTTCCCGTCTCAAAACTGGTTGAACATGTACCTGCACTTATTTATTTTTTAAACTAACGTACATAGTGCCCTGAAATTCTCACACAGCAATACAGCTTGGTTCCCCTTATATTGTTTTCTAATATTATGCACTATTTCACTGAGATTAATTGAAGGGGGTTAAGCAACCTGTGGCTGCCGAATCCCCCAACACTTAGACATTTGCCGAAATAATAGTTTTCCAGTAAATGCTTTCACGCAATTACCATTATTCGAGAATATTGCCCATCCAATGCTTGTAGTTGTTTATAATAAATTTCATGTTTAAGTGCAGTTACTTTCTTCGTCATTAATTTATCCATCTTGGGACTGGTTGGATGCGTACCTCCATTGATTTCTATTCTGAGCTAGCCTACACATTTCCCTGAAACTTCTACAGCCTACATCTTTCACTATCTGTGTGCAGTAGTTTAACCTAGGTCTACTTCTTCTTCTCTTTTTTCCTATCTCTGCTTCTAGTATATTTCGCACTATTCCCTCATGCCGTAGTATGTGGCCTATCATCCTATCTCTCCTATTTTTTACCGTTTTCCACATATTTCTTTCTTCCCCTACCATTTTTAGTACCTCTACGTTCTTAACTTTGTCTGTCCATGATATCTTCATCAATCGTCTGTAGCGCCACATTTCAAAGGTTTCTACCTTTTTCTTGTCTGCTTCTCCTACTGTCCAGGCTTTACAGCCGTAGAGTACTGTGCTCCACACATGTTTTAAGCAATCTTTTCCTTGTTTCTATGTTTATGGTCTTTGAGCACAGTAGTTGCTTTTTCTTGTTAAATCTAGCACGACCTTGTGCTAATCTTTGTTTTATATCTTTTGTGCTTTTCCCATCTTGCGTTATTAGGCTTCCTAGGTAGCAGAAATCCTTAACCTCTTGTAAGTTCGTGTTAAATACTTGTATTCTTGTTTTTGATTTATTTTCCCCACCTTTGCAAACTAGAACTTTAGTTTTACTTTTGTTAATTTTCATACTGTATCTCTCTGTTAGAACCGTTTCCATTTCATTGAGAGCAGCTTCTAACTCTTCCTTGCTAGATGCTAATACCGCTATATCATCTGCAAATCTAAGCATATAAATTTTTTGTCCCTGCATAGTAATTCGAAATGTCTTTCTGCATTTGACAGTATTCATTGCTTCTTCAATGTACAAGTTAAAAATTAATGGGGATAGGGAACATCCCTGTCTCACCCCTTTCCTGATGTTTCTTACGGTATAAAATTCAAATTCTTACACTTAAAAGTTCATAAATACATCGCGCAAGCGCGGAAAAAGCGACGCCACGGGCGGTTGGTAACGCTAATCTTGTACAGATTTTGGCGCGCCCATCTGTCAATGACGTCACCAATGCACAAATTTAATACGCAATTATCGGAAAATATAAATTCAAGACAATAGTTTACTTACATAAGAAATCCGACATCCTGCGGGGTTGAGTTAAAGTTGGCTTCTGTTGAATTCCATCAGGGCTACTGATGGCCCTTTTAAGGCAGTTAAAGATGGTGACTGCTCCGGTGCTGTTGGCGGAGCATGGGCATCCGGCTCGTTCTAGGGTCGTGGACTCGGTTGCCCTAGGCGGCTTCAAATTGTCTCCTACCTGTGTAGAGAATAAACAGGAAAACCAGGTATAGGAGCGACAAACAGTTAAACAAGGCAAGGAAATCTACATAGATACAAGATAAAGGCACGATACGATACCTAACACGACCACACTTCTTGAAGTCCCAGGCAAAAATGCCACATTGAAGCGTCTCACGGAAACACTTCTCCCAGTTTTTTCTTTCACGCGTCGGCGCGAAGTTATTCGTCCAACCCACTTTTGACGTGACGGAAATACGCGCACCTAGTCTTTTGAATTTATAGCGCGAAACTCCCGCACATCAAAATTAAACTAAAACAATGTTTAGTGCCACTTTGGCACGTAACAATCGCGACAAAGCCACAAAAGAAAAAACTTAAAAAAGAAAAAGTCTGTTAGCACAGTAACAGCTTAAAATCTAAATCCTAACTACCCTACATAAAACCTAACTTAAAACATACAAAATGTTTATATAAGGCGCCACCTGGTTTTTTCGACCGATAACACGTCTACCGAATTACCAGGAAACGGAAAATGTAGCCCCATCGTCTTTGACTACACTAATAATCGACAGCACAAATTTGTCGGGGAGCATGAAACACTACTTAAATTAAAACGGATGCGACATGTTGCCTAACCTATCTAAACTAAAGCTAATATTAAAGTTTCTTACGTGCAAACACACATGAGCGCTGCATCAAAACTGTTCTTTGTTGGCAAAAAGTGCCCAAATTTAAAAATGTTCACAGAGTGAGTCACTCTACACTCTTGCAAATTTTGTTACTGGTACTTTGGTTTACTAACGATACACATCAAAACTTGTCCATGACATAGTTGTGAATCAACAAATTTACCAAAAGTACCACCCTACTAAATCCTTACATCGCTAACCTAACAAATTACATTTCTACATCAGGTTAGCTTTTTCACTTAGATTTCAAGAAAAATAATTCCCACGTCTGGTCATAAATACCAAATGTTAGGAAGATAAAAAGATAAAACAAGATCTCAAATTGTTGTTAAATATAATAGATAAGATAACGATATTGAGCTTAAATTGTTATCATCAAAGGTAATAGATAAGATAACGGTATTAAGCTTTAGTTATTGTTTGAGATACCAGGTAAGATAACGCGATATTAAGCTAAAGTTATTATTAGAGATTGTAGGTAAGGTAACGCGATATTAACCAAAAGTTATTACTAAAGATAATAGGTAAGATAACGCGAAATTAAACAAAAGTTATTACTAACAGCAGTCGGTAAGACAACGATACTAAAACTAAGGGTATTATCAAAGATAATAAACAAGATAAAGATATTAGCTCAGTTATTATCAAAGACAATAGATAAAGGTAGCGATAGAGTGGCTCCTTGGAACCGTTAAATAGGGATTTTCTCGTACGCTCTAAAAAGAGCGACCTGTGAAGCAGGTCCGTTTACAAGAAACGGCACTAGGGACCGGCAAAGGCATTTGGGTGCATCCCTGCACCCGGCGTTAATCGATATCGGTGATACAATCACCCGATACCCACACGATATATATCGACATATATATACACATCCACTCACACATTCACACACTCATACATACTTTCACTGCCAGAGCCCTTGCGCTGACAGCGGCACCGCATGACCTCACGAAAGATTCCCAGAGACGTGGTCCAAGTGTCTGTGAAAACCTCCCGCGCAACCACACGGTGACTAACGGAAATGAAAAGGCAGAGAAACAGGAACGGTAAAAAGAGGGAGGTGGTTATTTGGAATGCATAAGAAGCACTTCCAGGTAGAAGAAAGTAGAGAAAGAACTCGCATTGAGCAAAAGAGACAGAAAAAGGTGGATAGCAAAGCGCTACTCAACCAGCCAATGTGGCCAATAGCCCGGAGTGAGGGAACATCACTCTTATGTGGCAGACGGGTGTTCCGGGACAAGAACAGGTCCACCGAAAGAAGAATAAGGCATAAACGGAGACAGCGGGATAAGTAGAGTTTTTGGACAAGCGTCCGAGAGAAGGTAGAGAGTTGTCCCTATTTAAATACAGCGCAGTCTGAAGGACCACCTGCGATATTAATCCGACAAGATAAGGTATCATACGTTAACAATTCACTAGACTCTTAAGAGAACTAGTACGATCATTTTCCTAACGAGTGCATCATTACGATAAGAAAATCAGACAAAAGTTGACACAACAACTCAAAAGTATCATTACAGATACATTCACACAAAAACAAACTGTTTTAAGGTAGTTTTTTAAAACGGTAGCACCCTAAACACACAAAAATGCCTAATTATAAGCAGTTAAATACAGGTACACTGTCCCAATATGCTAAAACAACCGAGAATTTAATAAGATATCAATAAGAAGCAATAGCGTCTCACCACGAAGTTCAACAAAAAACAATGAAAAAAAAATGTTTATAAGTTATGGTGATTTAGTATAAAAAGAAAGAATAAATGATGAAGTATAATGTGGGCGACTGTAATAATTCAGAGGAAAAACACATGGAATAGACAATCCTAGTTTTTTGCAACTGCGAATATGAACTATTTCTTACAATGGCATAGGCCGCGGCTCCTATGTGAGCCCAAAGAAAAAAATCATCCACTCAACATCAGCTAAAACCAATCATAAAAATGCAATGAGTTATTGCAACCAAAGTTACGACAATTACCACACAATTAAACGATGTAAGAAAAATACTAAAAACCAAATAATATGCTGTAGGAAAACTTCAAGAATTAACTAAATGAAACGACAGAGTTATATTGGGGGTGTAGAGAATAAAATGATATACAAGTAACGATACGATCAAAGAAAAGTCAACCAAAAGCAAAAGGTTTAAGGTAAATGAGTTAAACGTATAAAGGGTAGGTGTATAAGAGAAAGAATAAGTAATTAAAGATACTAATTGATGGTGAGAACAAAAAAATATTAGGTAAATCGTAAGGGGAATGGAACGTGAAAAGCATTTGGGTCAGCAGAGAATGGCTTAAGGTCTTTAATATGCTACCTGCCTTGGCGTTTTCCTTCAGCATCCTGAAGTTCGTAGATAAGGGGACTAATGACACGAATGACCTTAGAAAGAATGAATTTAGGGGCTAACTTTGAAGAAAATTTCTTAGATGCATCCGATAAGACATAATTCTTTTTCCAAACTTGTTCGCCCAAGGCGAAGGAAATATTTCGTTTACGTAAGTTGTAGTGGTCCTTACTCTTTTCGTAAGCTTTTAACAAATTTTTTCTAACGTCGTTAAAGATAGAAGGTAATGACTGTTGGTCCTTGTCCCAACGTACTTTATCGTCAAATTCGATTACGTTAGTATCGTCAGGCACTAAACCATAGTAACTCCCATCGATTGGGGTATATCTTCCAAAAACAAGAAATGACGGAGTGAATTGGGTTGCTTCGTGTTTAGATGTACGCAAAGCTTGAGCAATTTCAAAGATATGTTCATCCCATGTAGTATGGTCTGAATCAATATAAGAAAAGATAGCGGTAACTAAAACTCTATTTACTCTTTCGGTAGGGTTTACTTGGGGATGGTATTTTGCGTTAAACCAAATTTTTTATACTTTGTAACTTTTGACGAAATTTTGAAAATCTTTAGAGATAAATTGTGCCCCATTGTCACAAAGGATAATCTGAGGGACACCAAAGATAAGAAATACATTTTGTTCTAGGAATTTAATTATTGCAGCGGAAGTAGCTTTACGTAAGGGTTGCACCATAACAAATTTAGAAAACCAATCGGTAACAACTAAAAGATATTGATTACCTCTTTTCGATCAGGGGAGAGGTCCTAATAAGTCAAGCGATATTAATTGAAAGGGATAAGATACACGTTTAAAGTTACCCATTAAACCAGGACGAGCGTCTTGCGAACTTTTATGAGAACCACAAATTTTACAGTTCTTAATATAGCGACAAACAGATTGCTTTAGTGTGGGCCAGTAATATAATTCAGATATTTTAGCGAGAGTTTTTGTAACACCAAGGTGCGCAGCTATGGGGTCATCGTGACATAATTTAAGCACCTCACTGCGGTTAGCTGTAGGCACGACAAGTTTCCATTCAGGAATATTAGATATTTTATGAGGGGAAGAAGATACAAATTTATATAGTCTATTATTAGTTACGCGAAAGGTAGGAAATTTATCGGGATTGTCAGAAACTTTTTTAATCATATTAAGATACTAGGTATCAGAGATTAAATTTGGAATGTTAAGACAGACAACATCACGAGATAAGGCATCAGGTACGATATTTAATTTGCCAGGCCTATGCCTAACATCAAAAGTAAATTGAGAGATACGCAAGTTCCGTCTTGCCAAACGACCTGCGGGTTGTTTTAAGTTATTAAGCCAAGTGAGAGCTGCACAATCAGTGATTACGGTAAAATGTGTACCTTCAACATATCCTCTAAATTTCTCGATGCCAAAGATAACGCCCAATAATTCTCGTTCAGTAGCTGAATATTTTTGTTCGGCAGAAGTTAAGCGCGACTTGCATAAGCGATTGAATGCTCTAAACCATTTCTTACCTGGAACAACATTGCACCTAAACCAGTAAGTGAGGCATCGGTTTGTATATAAAATTTTTCATCGAAATTGGGTGAAATTAAGATAGGTGCTGAAGTAATTAATGTTTTAATTTGTTCGAAAGCCTGTTGAGATTTTAAATTCCACTCGATAGTTTGGGATTTATTTTTATTTTTAAAAGCGGTAATGGGTGCAGATATAGTTGAAAGGTTGGGCAGAAAGATGCGATAGTAGCTAATCATTCCAATTAAACGTTTGATTTCGGTAACAGTTTTAGGTGTTTTAACTTTAGTAATAGCGTCGACTTTAGCAGGATCTGCTCGTAGGCCAGTTCCATCGATAATAAAACCAAGAAATGTAAGGGACGAACAACAAAATTGACACTTTTCCCAGTTTATCTTAAAGCCTGTTGCGTTTAAACGTTCTGCAACCTCATTTAATGTGGCGATATGTTCATCAAAGTAACTTGAGATAACTAAAATATTATCCAAAAATACAAAGGCACGTTCCTGATGTAAGATAGGACCTAACGTTTGGTCCATAGCACGTTGTAGGGTTTGTGGTGCGTTACAGAGACCAAATGGCAAAAAATTATATTCGAAAAGACCTCGGCCTCGAACACAAAAAGCAGTTTTTTGACGAGAAGATAGGTCGAGAGGTATCTGATAAAAAGCTTGTCTAAGGTCGATAGATGAGATAAATTTTGCGTTTCGAAACCGGCTTAAAATAGAGTCAGTTTTTGGTAAAGGGTAAGCGTCAGAAACAGTCACGGAATTCAACTTTCTGCCATCAAAACAAACACGCCATTCGTCATTCTTCTTACGAACCAATAATACAGGAGACGTCCAAGGTGAATTTGAGGAAAGATAACACCAGATTCTAACATTTTATCTATTTCAGCATGCAAATGCTTTTGTAATGCAGGTGATAAGGGATATTGACGTTGCTTAAAAGGGAGGGCATCACCTGTAGAGATAACATGTGTTGCAGTAGTAACGCAACCAAGTTCAGAGGTATTAAGTTTACGAAATTTGTCGATTGTGGAGTTAAGAATTACATTTTGGGAATCAGTAAGAGAAATTTTGTTAGATATTCCTGTAGATGCACAGGAATTTGTTTTAAGAGAAGTTTGCCATGAAAAATCCTGGAAGTAAAGCGACAGATTAAAAAGTTTACAAAAATCCACACCTAGTAGAAAAGGATAAGCTAATGCTGGGACAATCAAAAATGAAACGTCACGTTCAAGTGATTCTACTCGAATTTTTAATTTAAGGGAATCCGTTACTTATATTTGATTATCGTCAGCTAAATTTATGGAAGTTTTTTCGGGAACAATTTGAATTTTAATATTTTGTTTAGATAATTGATGTAAACCTTCGTTATTTATAAGGGAGCATGAGGAGCCTGTGTTCAATAAAGCTTTTATATTTAAGGAACCAATCGAGATGGATAAGTGTGGACGATTATCAAAGGGTTTCTTAACAAGTTGTAAAGCGGCAGACTTTTTATGATAAAAGGAATTAACGGTTTGTAGCCAATTAGACCACTCTGATGGAGTAGTATAACATAATTCTTCTAATGAAGGTAAGACATTTTGTACATTGACAGTAGCGATATTATTGTTAGATAAATTTAATAACGGTACGGCGTTAGAGGTAGTTTTATGGTTTAATTTTATTGACGTCTGGGTCCGTTGAATGATTGGTGATGAGGACGATTTTGATTCCTTGCGATATTCACGCCTTGAGTTGGAATATCTCGACAAGAGATTACAGTTCGTGCAATTAGATTTATAGATATTTGCACGACCACAACCATAACAAAAAATATTTTTGGGGTATGTGCAGACATCATAGTTATGTCCACTTCTCTTACAGTTCCAACAGGTAAGTGAGCTATTTATTGCGGTAGAAGGAACATTAAGGGTAGATACTTTATGAGAAGCTCGAGTTTGACACGCTAAATCTGGTTCTAAAAGGCCAGATTGTTTTTCTGGGGGAGGACGGTATTTATCAATTCTTAACTTCTCTCCCTGAAGAGAACGACATAGATCTTTAAAGTGGGCTAAGGAAGAGATGTGTTGTAAGGCCAGACGTTCAGAGAATATTTCAAATTCTGCCCTCACCTCTAGTTGCCTAACTTCTTCTACTTCTCATTCTACGTTCTCTTCGATACTTCATTCATGTTCTCTCGCTACTACTATCAAAACATACCCTTCTTCGGCCAATATAACATCGAACAAAATTTCTTCCGTCTCTAATTCTACCTCTTACTCTGCTACTCCTTCTGCTCGCCCTACTTATTCACTCTAGCCCCAAAATGTGCCTCCACCACCCTTACCACCCATGCTTCAAATCTGTGACTTGCAGCTAGCTTCTTAAGAGTTTGTTCCCGCTTTCCTAAACGATTCTACCAAAGGATTTTCTGTTGTGTCTGTAAGCACAAATGTCACTGAAGTGACAATAACTTCTAATTCAGTCTGCGAAGGTCCTCCAAAAGTCCATGGACCTGTATCTTTAATGCCTCCTGCCGTTGTTGTTAAAATTTTACCTGTTCCTGCTTTTCTAAACTGTTCAACTCAAAAAATTTCTGTCGTGTCTACAAAAACAGCCGTAGCTGAAGTGATGATAACTTCTAATTCAGTCTGCGAGGGTCCTGTTGAAGTCCATGAACCCGTATCTTTAATGCCTCTTCCCGTTTTTGTCAAAATTTTACCTGTTTCTGCTTTCTTAAATTCTACTACTCAAGAAATTTCTGTTGTGCCGGCAATCACAGCCGTAACTAAAGTGAAGATAATTCCTAATACGGATAGAGAAGGTCCTGTTAAAGTTAATGAATCCGTAGCTGTGATGCCTGTTGCTGTTGTCGTTAAAGCTTTACCTGATCCTGTTTCGTTACCTACTCTTACTCATTTTTCTCATGCTGACAAAATGCTACTCACTCCTGTTCTTTTAACTAAGGTTGGTGGCATCCTAGCTGATGCTGTGTTATCTAATGCTGACGAACTTCGACCTGATTCTGCTCCTTTTCCTAAGGTGGATACTTCCACAGCCAATACTGTCTTCTTTTCTAACTGTGATACTTTTAGTCCTGCACATAAAGTCAATGAAATTTTATCTACTTCTGTCCCTTTCTCTAACGTAAGTGAAGTGTGTTCCGCTTGTGTTTCGTTCTGTCCGGTTGGTTCTCGTACAGTCAATCCTTTTTCTTTTTCCACCATGGATAAGCTGACAACCCATGATGTTTCCTTTTCTGCCGTCGACCTTCCTACCACCTATCCTAACAATAAACAACGTTCTTCTATGACGCGTTTTGAGTTTTCTAAACTACCTTTGTTACCTCTAAACTTAGTGCTGTAACTACTATACCCCCTGCTATTCCTATTTGGCAGAAAACTGCCCAAAATAGACAGACTTTATTCTATGCTCCTCCTGAACTTGAGGATATAGGTCGGCGATATCCTAATGTTCTCGATCTTCTTTCGTTCTCTTTTTGACGGCGTAAAAGCCTTAAGCCTAATACCTAGTCCTCGTGCTCCCGATTCTGATTACGACTTTGCTATCCTTCGGCCATGAATTTTGGATTTACGATTTCGTTTTCTTCCCTGTTTTGCGGGGTTTTCTTTCGTTTTCCTTTTTTTTCTTCTTCACCCGTGTGGGTCCGAGAATAGAATAGTCCCACTGTAAGACCTGCCTGTCGTAAGAGGCGACTACAGCGGTCCAACACATACACATACAGACTTCATATACACATACACACACTCCATAAACGCACACACTTCATGCATTCACTCATTTCTGTTTGGTTCTCCTTCGTTTGTTCTCTTCTTGGGTTTTTTTCTTTTTTACCCGTGTGAGTCCGGGAATAGAATAGTCCCACGGTACGACCTGCCTGTCGTAAAAGGCGACTACAGCGGTCCAACACATACACATACAGACTTCATACACACATACACACACTCTATAAACGCACACACTTCATGCATCCACTCCTTTCTGTTTAGTTCTTCTTCGTTTGTTCTCTTCTTGGGGGTTTTTTTCTTCTTCACCCGTGTGGAGTCCGGGAATAGAATACCCCATGGTACGACCTGTTTGTCGTAAGAGGCGACTACAGCGGTCAAACACATACACACACGCACATTTTATACGCGCATAACACATACACACACACGCACGCACACGCCCACACTTACTCATACATAACTACACTGGGATTCTGTTTTATTTTCTCTTGTACGATTTTACTTTGTTTTTGGGTTTTATACTTAGTGTTGGTGTTATTCTTTTTGATTTTTTTTCTTTTTCTCTTGTTTCTTTTGTTCCACTTTCCTTTCCCTATCCTTTGGCTGGTCTTCTTTGCCGTCGGTCTCTATACCGATTGTGTTTCGTCTATCCGCTCCTGTTGTAGGTGCTTTCTAGTCCGTCTTTCTTCCTTCGGGAGCCACGACTCAGTCGACTGTAGGACTAGTCAGCATTCTTTTTCGTCAGTTTTTCGTTTGTTGCGTTTCTTTGCTACCACAGTTGAGAGTACATCGTTTCCTTTTACCAGCGTTCCTCCTCTCTTCTTCTCATGCTCCCTTGTTGTTCTTTTTTTTTTACTTGAGACTTGACACCTTTGTCATTTTGGTTTGCACTGTTGGTTCTCTTCCTTGTTCCGGTTCTTCTTTCGAGGTTAATAACCTTTCCTGCTTCTTTTTGAGATACATCCGTCCTCTGACGACTTTTACAGTGTCCATGCCATTCCATCTTTGTCCTCGACGATTATAACCTTTCTTTTTCCTTTTCCTATGTCCTTTTACATTTTTGGTTTTGATTCGGATTCTTGGTCCGGCGAGCCGGATGAGAATTCTTTTTAGTTTGTTTGTTTGTTGTTGTTGGAGTGTTTTCTTTAGTTTTGTTTTATTTTGTAACGAGTTTTTTTTTAATTTCCAAGCGAATATTTTTTGTTGGTCCTACTCACTCCCATTATTTTGTTTCCCGACCCTGACCTTTTAATTTTGCTTGGGGGGGGGGGGCGATTTGTTACGCTCATTTTTGTAAATAATTGATTAGTTTATATGCAATAATTTTTACCTTAAATTCCTGGGCGTTAAACACGAAAATTTATTCCGTAAATTAAACATAACCCTTTCGTGTATTAAAAGTTGTATTGTAATTAATAATAAACATTCTATATATGTCACTTGATAAATCTTTCTGCTCATTGAAAATAAATATCCTTTCTAAGAATTTCGTACCGTGAAATTTACGCCAAAAATAGATAGGCGACTTCCCAAGTGCTTTTCTAATTAAGGCTGGTGTGTTTTCCCGTTTTAAAGAATTCCACGAAATTATTTCAATAAAATGCGGGTTTTCCTGTTTTATTTTTTTGAGCTTTGGTGCTTTAACTAAACAAATGTAATATTGACTCTCTGTTCGACTAGCAACCAGAAAACATCCGTCCTGTTTTGCTTCGTTTCGTTTACTTTATGCGAATTGCTGGCACGCATTATAGTGTGGTGAGTATATAGGGGCGGCTCCGTGGCGTAGTGGTATGTGTGTGACTACTACGCCCAAGGTCCCGGGTTCAAATCCCGACACGGTCCGCTTAAAAAATGTTAGGCGAGCATTTTTCACAAAAATACACCCTCGTTCGGATGAGAGGTAAAATGGAGGTCCCGTGTGTGAGTGTTGTCACGCACGTTAAAGATCCCTACCTTGCTTGGTGCAGCAAGGGTTTGGCAAAATTCCAAATTTTCCAGGTAAAAAAGACTCCTGGCCAATGTAATACCTTCGGGTGGAGCATTGGAAAATCACATGTAAGGTGAGTATATAGGGTTTATAAAACAATAGTTTTCGGCTTCAATAAATTAATCTATTGTTCGTATTTATTCTAGCTTCCTACGGGGCACACGTTAATCCCTTGAGCTGTCGTTTCTTCTGGTAATGCGAGGTCAAATGCGCTCTGCCTGGACGTAAGTCTGCCTACTCGCTGACGTAGACCAGCGACTGGTTCCACCCTGATGCTAGTAACTCGCGGGTGAGTTTTTTTTTTGTATGCGCTTCTGACTTCGGAACCAGAGCGCCTGGGGTTTTACCGTTCAAATATGGCATTTCCAAATTTAATTTTTATACATGAAAATTATTGAACTATTACCTAATTACCTATTACCTAAAAACTACAGCTCGCCATTTTCCTGGATAATTTTTTTGAATGTTTGAGGGTTTCTCATAATGTATATATAAATTGGGGACATTGACTTTTTTTGGGGTTGAGTTTGGGAATACTGTGTTCTGTATATATATTTTGTTTAATTATAAGGTCTTTCTTTTTTTTTGTATGTTTTGTTCTGAGTGTGAATGAGTGAGTGTTTATATATATATATATATATATATATATATATTATAGTGGTTTTAAAAAGATTAAAAATAAATATAAACGAAGCAATTTCAGTACACCCTGTATAGAGGAACAAACAGAATTTACGGGCGAAATTTATTCCAGTTAGTTCATTTTTAAGTATCAGGTATTAACAAAATTTTACAAACAATGATGAATATTTAGTAGGTTTCCAAAGAAATTGAATGGTAGAAGTCAATGCCATCAATTTATTAATTTAATTTAATTTAATTAAACGATTATTGATGTATAATATGCATAAAAACGTTCCTAACAGACAAATATATCGGTGGGATTAAAATACGCTAAAATACAACTCGGAGAAATGTATTTAACACGTTCGTTACAATTGAACACCTGCGTAGTTTGGAAATGTCAAGCTTCCAATTATTTTTGTAGATAGCAAACGGTTACAGAGAATATCGGGTAAACCGTCGCTTATATTCTCTGGAAATGCTAATGAGCGGTTTGTTAAATCACGTAGTAAGTCCACGTGTGGTAGACAGTGCACAAACAAGAATATCGATTTTCTACCACTTAAGCAAGGTTAGAAGGAGACGTAGAAAACGCATAAGCATGAGACTACGGTAGTATAGGAGGGATTTGAGAGACGTCAGTGGGTCTACGATTGGTCGATATGTTTAGTTTGACTTGATATAAACACGAGGATAGTGTAGCGTAATTTTCTAAAAATAGTGTAACAACGTACTGAAATTCGCGGATTTGAATATTGGTTTGAGTGCAAAATTCTGGGAATGTGTTGTTGTGAGCAGGAGATTTCAAATAAACGTGGCCAGGAGGTGGCAGTCTAAAGATATAAATAGTTTACGAGAACATTATTAAAGCCCTTATTATTTCTATCGTCCCAAACGACGTATGATAGTTAACACGAGTTGTAAATATTATAAAATCATTTAAATTGTATTGCATAGTGGTAGCCTCTTAATTGGTACGCGGTTAGTGTGCCGAGATTATAATTTTAATTGAGGTATCACCTATAATTTTTAACCAACTCGTGTCGGGACTTTAAGTAACGTATATTACAGTAAATATTTGTGAAAGACGTATAATTGAAATGGAATTTGGAATTTGGTTACACCGTGAAGGCAGCGTTAGCAGTTCAATTTAGATGGAGTTCGTCTAGTAACAGCGAGAAACGGCCTGCAGACCAGATAGAAGAAATACCTACCATCATCTACAGTGCGAAGATCTTCTAGAAATTTTCAGGTAACGATTTGAAATTGTGATTCCTATAAACTGTAAATATTGGGTGACGTATAATAGTGTTTTTCAAGGTAGTGTGGGTTATTTACGTATTGAACATAATACGTGTAAATAACTTTATTATGGTATTCAATTAGAAATTTGAAGGTGCCTATAAAGCTTTTAAACGTTCCATCAGAACGTGAAATTTTTGTGAAGAGTACAAGAGTACAAGAGTACAAGAGTACAAAGTAGAAGGGCATACATTATGCATAATTAGCTGGGTATCATGAGCTCACCCTACCCCAGAGTTTACTTAGATTAAAAAAATTAATAAATAAATTATAAAGAAGGAATTTTAGAGAAAGTATTATTCAAGGCCCATTTACTCCAGGTATATTTTATGTGTTTGATGATTTTAAAATAAAATACAGGACATTACAAAATAAAATTTACTGAAGTGTAACGTGAACAATGAAATATGGACAATATTGAATTTCATTTGTAAATAGTAATAAACAAAAGATTGTATGTTTGTTGTATTTTGTGGTTTTATTGGGAGTCTGCGTGAATGATAGAATATGAGAGTGAATATAGATATCCAAAAGGAGGTCCAAATGAGCTAGCCGGAAGCAGTTAAAGAAGGCCATTCAACCGAGGAAGAGAGGAAAACGGGTAAGAAATTTTTTTTGTATTATTTAATTTTGAATTTTCGAGTTTTGAAAATTTTATAAAATTTTCGAAAATATTTTTGTTGGTGAAGATTTTATCCGAGTTCCATGACAATTTATGGCGCCCAATTCGTGAGGCACGATTATTCTTATAGAGTTACACGGCAATTTTTGACGCCCAATTCGTGAGGCTCGATTCTTATAAGGTTACACAACAATTTTTGGCGACCCAAAAGTGGGGCCGAATTCCAAGTAAAATTTTAGTGATTTTATTCCAGGAAACTGGCGATCCGAGGAGAGAGAGTTTCGGTTTTTTCTGTTTTGTTAAATTTAATAGTATTTTAGTATGTGTGAGAGTGATTTGAACGTATGCAGAGAAAGGAGTGGTTAAGGAGCCAAGGAGTGGAAATTGGAAGTGACGATAGTGCCTTGTGTGATAAAAATTTGAAAATGGAGCAAGCTGGAGGTAGTAGGGATCAGTCGAAGACGGAATCGGGAGAAGCTGGAAATGAATTAATTTTGAAAATGCTAGAAAGAATGAATGAAGAATCTAACAGGACATTAGAGGAAATGAGATTAAGTAGGGAAGAATCTAATAAAAAGTTGGAGTAAATTAGTCTGAAAATCGATAATTCAACGAGAGAACTTTCAGAATTTAAAAATAGCTTGACGGTAAAAATGGGGAAAGTTGAGAATAGGGTTAATAAAAATGAGCGCGATATTAGAGGTTTAAATTTGGAAATGGGACAATTAAGGACTGATGTAAGGATTTTCTGTGAGGATGAGATTAATGCGAAAATGACTGAGGTAACGGAGTCGTCTAAGGATCAGTTAGGTCGGGTTGAGAGAGAAGTGACCGGGATTAAGCATAATGTAGCGACTTTAATAGGGGATGATTCAAGGTTTGTAACAGGGAATGTGTCTTTAGAGCAGCAAATGAAATTTTATGGGGATAGTAGAGTAAACCCGCAAATATTTATTAATAACGTTAGAGGGTTAATAAATAACTTATACGATGAACAGGCAAAATTAAATATTGTAAAAGCTTTACTAAAAGACCATGCAGAAGCTTGGTATAATTTAATAGGACAGGAAATTGACACCTACACGGACTTTGAAGACAGATTTTTAAAGCACTATTGGAGTGACCACAGACAAGACCAGGTACGAGACGACTTAATCACGGGGATATTTAAGGGAGAATTTTTAGGAAGTGGGGAGCAATATGCTATACGAAAGTATAGCATAGTAAAGCAACTTAACCCACCACTGACGGACCGACAAATTATAAAATATTTAGCGCGACACTTCGAGGTTGAGGTAAGACAACACGTTGCACTACAGAACATAGTGGACAGAGAGATGTTTTTGGAATACCTGCAGAGGTACGATGACGTAAGTAGTGGACGACCTCGGGAACATAGGGAAAGACAGATCAACACGGTTAGGTTCGACAATAGACGGGACAATTATGCAAGACGGGGGAATAGTTATGGATACCAGCGACAGAATTGGGAACAGCGACGACCATATTTTAGAAGTAACAGTTTAGGAAGGGGACCTGCACCGCGACCGGGACCTACAAGACAAAACAGTTCACCGGACATAAGGGGGACTGCTAATACAAACACGGAACGAGTGGAAACGCCTAGGACATACGCTGAGGTGACGGCTAGACCACGTCCGAGTAGGGAAAACAGACCTGGACAGGATTTTTAAAGACGGACAAACCACTAGACATCACTGTGTACAAACATCCTAGGAAATTTTTGAAGATTGAAGAAGAAATTAAGCCAGAAATAGTAGAAAAATTTTGTTTGCCCATAATTGAAATTAAAATATTTGAGAAAAATTTAGGAGCTTTATTAGATTCAGGAGCTGAGGCGAGTTTGGTATCGGAGAAATTCGTCAATGAAATTAAAAATAAAGTGTGTGATAAGATAATGCCAATAAAAAGATGTCACCTGGTTGCGCCGAATAAAAAACGATTTGCTGTTACAAATAGCGTAGTTATTTTGAAAGTAGAGTTAGGTTCAGTAAGCTGTGAACAAGAATTTATCATTGTACTTGGGTTAAAGTTTAAAGGGATATTAGGGGTCGATTGTATGATGAAGTTAAAGGTTATAATAGATATGGAGAGGAAAATAGTTAGGATTGGGGATAGGATATTGCCCTGGAAGGCAAGTTATGATGTCACAGAAGATGACATGGGGTTACGTATAAATAGTATAGAGGGAGATGATGAAGAAATGAGAGAGATTGACTCAGGGGAATATAGTGAGGAAAAAGTAGATGAGGTACAAGTAATAGTGAAAGAAGAAGCTGAACAAGTAGAGGTAGAGTCAGGCGCAGAATTAATAGTGGATAACAAGGCAGAAATAAAAGGGTTAGAAGTAAAGACAGCATTAGGTGACACACAAGTAGTAAATATAGGCATAAGTGAGTTAAGGGGCAAAAATAATTTTGGTAATTTGGATTTGAATTTAAAAGATTTTTGAATTGAATTTTGTGAATTGAATATTATACATGAAGGGTCTAGAAGAGTTGAAAAGTTTTGTATAGTGGGGAAAGATAGAGATGTAGAGGTAGTATCATTTGGTTTGTCCACAGAAAAGGAAATAATAATAAATGAGAAACAGTATAGTTACTGAAGAAGAAGAAATATTTAAAAGTCAGGAGAAACGGCTTGCAGAACAGATAGAAGAAATACATAGCATCGTCCACAGAGCGGAGGTCGTCTAGAAATTTCCAGGTAACGATTTGAAATTGTAATTCTTATAAACTGTGAATATTGGGTGACGTATGAGAGTGTTTTTCAAGGTAGTGTGAATTATTTACGTATTGAACATAATACGTGTAAATAACTTTATTATGGTATTTAACTAGAAATTTGAAGGTGTCTATAAAGCTTTTTAACGTTCCATCCGAACGTGAAATTTTGTGAAGAGAACATGGCTTTGTTTTTTTAGTGCAAAGTAGAAGGGCATACATTATGCATAATTAGCTGGGTTATCATGAGCTCACCATACCCCAGAGTTTACTTAGATTAAAAAATAAATAAATTATAAAGAAAAAATGTTAGAGAAGGTATTATTCAAGCCCCATTTACTCCGGGTACATTTTATGTGTTTGATGATTTTAAAATAAAATACAGGACATTACAAAATAAGATGTACTAAAGTGTAACGTGAACAATGAAATATGGACAATATTGAATTTCATTTGTAAATAGTAATAAATAAAAGATTGTATGTTTGTTGTATTTTGTGGTTTTATTGGGAGTGTGCGTGAATGATAGAATATGAGAGTGAATATAGATATCCAAAAGGAGGTCCAAATGAGCTAGCCGGAAACAGTTGAAGAAGGCCATTCAACCGAGGAAGAGAGGAAAACGGGTAAGAAATATTTTTTTTTGTATTATTTAATTTTTGAATTTTCGAGTTTTGAAAATTTTATAAAATTTTCGAAAATATTTTTGTTGGTGGAAGATTTTATCCGAGTTCCACGGCATATATATATATATATATATATATATATATATATATATATTTCTATTTATTTCAGGTTTCTTTTTGATTTAGCCATAGGTATAAGACACCGCCCACTCACCGATTGAGCCCGGCCATCCTTTCTTTCTTTTGCTTGGTTTTTTTTATGTTACGTCAATGTACGTAGCAAACACAATTCACCTTTGATTTGAACAATTCTAAAAGATTGTTACAAATTTCTTATTACTCCATTACACTTCCTTATTATTTTAAGGTTATAAAAAATTCAAACCCTTAAATCTAAGAATTCCAGTCCAATGGAAAGCACGTATTTACTAAAATGACAAATTCAAACTATAAAAGTTATTAAATGTTTTTTTGAAAACGGAACAATTACTGAAAACTGTACAAATTCAATAAATTATATGTTCAAAAATTAAAAGAAATAGAAAGTACGTACGAATAATATAATTTTAAATCCATTTTCAAACCTAACATATGATTTTATTGTAAGTGTACAATATTGTTTGTCAAACACAATGTAACCCATATCCTAATAGCGCATTCTTCTATTATAGTACATCTTTGCTTGTTACTATTTTTGTATATACAATTTAATTGGTTATTTGATAGCTGGCGTATATCGTTGTGATTTGAACTTAGTTTATCATTACCCGAATTGTTCATATTTGTTTAGTGTTTTATCTTTGTTTAACTTGCACTAAGATGGGATCGTTCTTTATCTGTCAAAATAAAGCGAGCTGGAACTATCCAAATAGAAAAGAAAGTTTACTAAAGAAACAGAAATGTCAGAAAAATGTCGACGTATATTTTTGTAAAAAATTAATTTACCTGCAATAACTTATATTTCAGTATGTAATTTGTAAATGACAGCATTTATGATTTGTGTAAATAGAAATATCCAGGAATTAATTGAATAGGTAAGTTAGCTGCATTATCATCTACCTATGCATCATCAACATTATCATACTAGAAAAACTGCTCTTTATTATTGCACCTCGTAAACGTAAATTAAACGAATTGAATAACCTTCTAATTGTCATCTTGTAATTCCAAATAGAGTGTTTAGAACTGACCTATAATTTCCATAGTGAATCAAATTCAAGGAAATCGTCCCTGAATTACTTCTTATCTATGATAGGTGTTTACTAACCGAAAATGATAAGTTTCACACTATTGATAAAGGTGATTTAGTCGAAGCTCGTTATAATATTGATTATTTGGCAAATAGGTAATAATTAAAAATGCCTGGACCACCACCGCCACCACCTCCTGCTGCTTTACCACCTATGTGTCCACCACCCCCTGCATTTAATCTCGCACCATCCAAAGGAGATTCTCACGGGGCTCTTTTGCAATCAATAAGGAAAGGAACAAATTTAAAAAAGGCTGTAACTAATGATCGAAGTGCACCTGTTGTTGGAGGTAAGTACATAATCTTAGTATAGATATAGGTGAGTGTTTTATGTACTGAGAAAATTTTGAAGTGAGTTGGTGTTGTTTGTCACATTAATTGAATAGCATATTTTAGTTTAAAACAGTTTGAACTTGAAACAATTATTCTGGTTTATAATTTTATATTTAAAATTAAATTTGAAAAGGATTTGAATTCGTTACGTGATTAGTTCTTAATAACAACTCGTACAGGGTTCTGCGTCTAATTTAAGAGATTGATAAATTGAATAAATATGAGCTTTTTATTTTGTTAAGGTTGCGTATAGATTTTATCTATGTACAAATTTGCCAGCACTACCAACTCAGTAGATTTGTGATTTTTCTACTACTACAATCTTGTATTAAAAGTACCTAGTATTAAAAATCTAGTTCAGACAATTTCTTATTATATCAGTATGATAAGGGGGCTTCATTATTTTCAAATTTTTTCATGACGGTATCAATTAATATGTTTTATTTTGTACCGTGAGTTTCCACAATTTAACGGATGTACTGGAAACTACTAAAGTGATGTCAATATGTCTATATTTTAGTAGTTAATTGTGCCATCGCTGCATAACATATTAGCAAGAATCCATTTAACACGCAGTTGAAGTTAATTTCAATAATATTAATGACATATAAGCTCATGTTGGCTTATTTCTTAATCATTACATATGATTTTCTAGATTACAAAATTTTTGATGTTACATATTCGAATTTTTCTGTAAAATATTGTTGCCAGATTTTGTTAGACAAAACGTGTTATGTAACAACTAACTATTTTATTTAATGATGCAACAAAATCTAAGATACAAAAGAACGACTGATAAATGTATGTATAAATGTGTCATCATTAAGTCTTTGGTCCTGGAACTCCAATGTGTCCTATTCCGAGTAGTTAACCTACACATTTCCCTGAAATTTGCACAGTCTGCAACTGTCACTGTTTGCATGCAATAGTCTGATCTAGGCCTACCTCTACCTCTTTTATTCTATTTCTACTTGTAATATACAGTGTGTACAGTATAAAATGCAGTACATGGGGATCTTGGAAACTGTAGGAGATACGATCTTGGTTAAATGTGACAAAAGTTGCATAATCATGAGGGTATCTCAGATCGGTTTTCAAATTTCAAAAATTTTTCATAGGTTACTAGATAGAGGCAAAAAACACAAAATTGACGATTTCTTTATTTGCTCGTAGTTAGTCTACTAATTGAAATAGAATGTTCAAATTTGGTACATCATGGTAATTCCCCATTGCGCTTCACATTTTCAACTTAGATTTTGTCTAGGGCATCTAGATTTTGCGTGGCGATGTTCAACTTTTTATTTTTAAATAGCCGCCATATTGGATTTTTACATTTTTAAAATGCTGACCAAAATCCCTTTCCAAAGAGGTATAACATGTCTATGTTTGATTGAATCAAAATACTAAAAATCACATAATTATGTTTTGGTCGTAGTAGGTTTTAATTTCCAGTATGACAAAGAGAAACAATTGCCCTAAAAATTTTAAACTCAATTTTCAATGGTAATAAAAACAGTAAAAAACGTAGAAAATTGAAAATAAATTTGTATTAATCAGAACTTACATAACTATGCATTAACAAAGAATAAATACAAACTAGCATCTATTCAATACAAAATATTATTTAAGCTGTTTTTAGTTGTCATTCATGTTCAGACAATTGCAAATTAACAATCAAGAAAAAAAATATAACAATAGTCAGCCACATGAATTCATTATTTATTTTAAATGTCAAATAATCCCTCATTTTGTTGAACACACAACCGACACCTTTTATAAACATCTTTACAAGATCGTCTTATCATAGTTGGAGTTATTTTATTTACGGCCTCTTGGACTACTTGTTGTAATTGGCCTACATTATCATACGTTTTTGAGTACACACAACTTTTTAAATGACCCCCATATAAAGAAATCTAGAGGAGCTAAATCCTGTGATCTCGCCGGCCGTTTATTTACTTTTTTTTCCAATGCTCCACCAGTAGGTACTACATTGGCCAGGAGGCGAGTTTTTTGTTGCCTAGAAATTTAGAATTTTGCCGAACCTTTGCCGTTTCAAGCAAGGTAGGGATTTTTAACGTGCGTGACAACACTCACACACGAGACCTCCATTTAACCTCTCATCCGAACGAGGGTGTAATTTTTGTGAAAAATGCTCACCTGCCATTTTTCAAGCAGTCGACCGTGTCGGGATTTGAACCCAGGACCTTGGGATTCGTAGTCTTACGCTTACTACATTGATCCACGGCGACGCCTTGATCTCGCTGGCCACTTAATTGGTCCCCGATTTCCAATCCAGTTTTCATTATACTCAGAATTAAAAAATTTCTAATAATCAGAGCATTATAGGGTGGAGCGCCATCATTTTGAAAAATCATATTTTGCAACGGAGCGAGTGGAAGCTCCATTAGTCTATCTGCCACATTTCCCTGCAATAAATCTAAGTATCTCGCAGAGTTTAAATTTGCATCATAAAAAAACGGACCTATAATGTACCTTCCAATAATACCAATCCAGACGTTGAATCCCCATTTAACTTGATGTCTAACTTGACGATTCAAATGTGGATTTTCATCTGACCAAAAAATTGTATTTTTTCAGTTGAACATACCATAATTCGTTGTTACGTTAATTGGAGCCCGTGCGTAACACAAAGAAAATCAAAGAAATGACCAGGCTCAATCGGGGAGTGGGGGGTGTAGAGAGCAGACTGACATATAATGTATGCGGCGGTAAGGAGTTAGTGATAATACCTGCAAGAAAATTAGTTAAGCAAACCTGAAAAAAAAAAGAAAATAAGCATAGCAGCAATGAAAAGTCTAAGTTATTCAGTACTTTGTAGAATGTAAATAAAACTGTTTAGATGAACTATATAATATAGTCACGATAAAAGCATTACAAAAATTTTTATCACAAAGTGAGGTAATATTGGGCAGTAGCAGAAACGTTTCCTCACACACCAATTAAACATAAAGCAGACAAAATGTTAACAAAAGATAAATAGGTAAGTCACAATTGATATGAGTAATTCAGTAGTATTGATTTTTTTTTCTTTCTTTTTCTTTTCTTAATAGCAGGCAAGTCTATTATAAAAGGTATCAGAACGACGAAGACATGGCAAAACAACGGATAGATATTTAAAGTAATAACAAGTAAGAAATAGTTCAACTTACAAAAAGTCCTTCAGTAACGCTTCCTTGCAATTGAAGTGTGGGATTCACGATGTCCTGCACTAACGAAGCACTTGTAACGGGCATTTTTTGTAGTTTAACATTTTACGCTTCCTTTCTGTTAACGTACTTAAAAATACATCGTTTCTTTGGGATCGCTGTTTGTATAAATGAAATACTTCAGAATAATTCAGATTTGTATGCAATTTAACTCGTGGGTATTACTTTAAAAGTAGATAATTTGAAGATTGATTTTCATTAATAAATATATTCCAATGAGTGAAGCTTAAACAGCTTGTAATTAATTATAGATTGCATCGTTCTTGTCTGGCCGTCGTATAAATTTAGTTCCTTATGTTATTATCGAACTGGAGATAATTTACGATAAGGTGTTGGAATAGCAACGAGTTTTATATGAACAGATTAGAGTGCAGAGTTGGAGTTTGTTCTTCGTTGCTATATATATATATATATATATATATATATATATATATATATATATATTACTCATATTTAGACCAGGGTAGAAAATTAAATAGTCACATCAAATAATTTTAATCACCGTGTATAAGGAATTTTATTAGATAATACGCTTTATTAAAACACCGTGGAGAATAAAAATTCATTCGTTTCAGTAAAAATAAGAGATTTAAATCATGTACAAGACGCTTTATATCAAAAGAAACAGTATTAACAAGCTCTACGTGTAATGTATTTATTCCGAGGAAAGAAACAAATGGAAATTACGTGCAAAATTTATATTAATTAACCTTATTTTAAGTAACCGGTATTAAACAAAGTGTACACATAATAATTAACATTTAATTTGTATTCGCTAAAAATGAAAGAATAGAAGTCAATTTTAATTGGAGTTAATTAAACCATTATTAATAATAAGCATAAAAGTCTGTGAAAATCCAGGATTATAATACCAGAAAATAAAGCTCTGAGAATTAATATTATGTTTGAACACCTGCGTAGTTTAAAAAGCTCATTCTGCGTAAAATTTGGCAGATAATTAATGGTTACAAAGAATCTTGGAGAAACCGGGGCTTAATATTCACGGGAAGGCGCGATACGGGGTTATTTAACCCAGATAGTCCACATGGACTGAAATAATCGATAGTAAGGAATATCAATTTGCACCACTAAGAACAGGTTAGAGAAGGAAAGATAATGTGCGTAAGACAAAGACACTAATACTTAAAGGCGTGATATGAGCAACGTCACGAGGGTCACGATTGGTTGAAAATAAGATGCACATATGAGAGGTAGAAACAACAATTTCTGTACAAAATTAATTAGTTATTCTCGGACATGTTTGCGTGCCGTGTGAGAATTTCTGAGATTTTCAACTGGCGAGTGCAAAATTCGTAAAAACCGACGCGCGAGCTACGGAATGGGAAACGAGAATGCGAAATTCTTTAGAATTGTCCATTTTGGGGAACAGACCGACAGACAGGCTAACTTCTATATATACCGAGGTGAATATAAACAAGCTCTCTTACATCCGCGACTTGATTCAAGATGTTAAACAGTGCATTTTAGTTTGATAAAATAATTTAAAGTTTGCTCGTATTATGTGATTTAAAACAGCTTGTTCTTTACGTGCTACAATGAATGTACGTTAGTGCACTTAGAAAAGAAGATACAAGGTAATAAAGTTTAGTATCACTGTACCAATTGGTAAAATTTACTATGACAAATAAATACACAAAAGTAGGCAGTTTTGGCGTATCTTGGTGAAAGAAGTATGAATTTCTTTGTTATTTTTCGGGGGTATTAATACTTAAATGGTGCATAAACGTGTCTGGATCCACGAAACAAGGGTCAGATATACACAGAGGAGTTCCGGAAAAGCCCTGAAACAACTTTAAATAAATGGTGATGGAGAAAATTTTTAAAGCGTTGAGAATCAGAAGCCGTAAATATAACCCAGTTGGAATGGTGTGATTAACAAAAGGGACGATGTACATTGAAGTTACGAGTGCAAGTAACCTTCAGGTAAATTATACTATTTTGTTTGAACTTTGAGATTTTGGTGTGTGTTGAATAACTTTCTAATTTGTTTATTTAAAATGGACAGTAGTGAAATTGTACTAACAATAATATTTTAATTTTAAGGTGAAATTTGCTTGTTTAAGTAGAAAGGGGTATTTAGTATTGATGTTCTGGATTATGATAAAAATATGGGTATGTCTTTGAGCTCAATTAGACGAACCTGGTTAATTAACGTAAAGGGGTGGTAGATGCTCCTTTTGTACTCTGCATATATTGTTATAGTAATTAGTAGGCATCCTACAAGGACTTTAATTCTGGATGCACATTAAAATGATAATAAATTTAATTTTGAAATTTTCCGATATTAAAATTTATGCTGAATATTAATTTTGAAATTTTAATGTATTGTGAATATTGATGTAAATAGAGTTAACGTTGATGTTTGTGGTAGGAATGTGTTTGTTTTTTTTATGTATGAGGATGAAAGCTATCTAGAGGAGCAGCCGAGGCGATTAACAGAAGAAAATCAACAGACCAGGTAATTCAAGAGGTTTCACAGCAAAATATATATATATATATATATATATATATATATATACGTTAAAAATACTGTTTCCTTGTTGCTTTACTAATTGTGTTTTTAGTTGTTTTTCTTGTGAAATAGAAGTTGTTTATTAACTGTAGAGCAGTGTAGTTCTGATGGCGATTGAAGGAAAGATGCTTTATAGGCGAACGTGTTTTACTCGACCGCACGTGCTTGTTTTACGGAACATTATTTTAGTGATACGCTTTGCTTTACTAATTGTGTTTTTTGTGGCGTTGTCCTTTTCTTATTTGAGTAGTTCATACTTTGGATTATCCAAATACTGTTGATACTGTAGTTTCTGAATATTCTAACCCCAAAGAATCTACAACAGATCTTTGCTTGTGCAAGTTTTGTGATTTACGAGATATAACAGATTACCGGTTTACAAAGGTATTGGTTGAAGTTTCTCACTGTTTTTGGATGTTTGTGAAGATAATATACATTTGGTCTCAGTTGAAATTAAACTAGTGCTACAACATATTTCGAAATTATTGCCTCAGGAAATAGAAGTAACAAGAAATTTATCAATGCTACATAGTTCCGTCGCGTGATAATGTCTGTTGCTAACACCAGTGAAATACGTAGGTGTGATTAGGGTAACGTGTGATAAGTTCCATCAACACCCTCCCAGTAAAGGGTGAAGTGCTTCGTTAGTGCAGGACCTCGTGAATCCCACACTTCAAATGCAAGGAGGCGTTCCTGAAGGACTTTCTGTAAGTTGAACTATTTCCTACTTATTATTACTTTAAATATCTATTTGTTGTTTTGCCATATCTTCGTCGTTCTGATACCTTTTACCATAGACTTGCCTGCGATTAAGAAAAAAAAAAGAAAGAAAAAAAATCAATACTGCTGAATTACTCATATCAATTGTGTCTTATCTATTTATCTTTTGTTAACATTTTGTCTGATTTATGTTTAATTGGTGTGTGAGGAAACGTTTCTGCTACTCCCCAATATTACCTCACTTTGTACTAAACATTTTTCTGTATTGCTTTTACCGTTGTTATATTATATAGATTATCTAAACAGTTTTATTTACATTCTACAAAGTACTGAATAACTTAGACCTTTCATTGCTGCTATGCTTATTTTCTTTTTTTTTCAGGTTTGCTTAACTAATTTTCTTGCAGGTATTGTCACTAACTCCTTACCGCCGCATACATCATTTGTCAGTCTGCTTTCTACGACCCCCCCTACTCTCCGATTGAGCCCGGTCATTTCTTTGATTTTCTGTGTTACGCACGGCTACGTGCCAACGTAGCATAAATTTGGCGCCCAACGCGGCTGCCGCGAAATAACGTAACACACTTCACCCTTGACTGTGAGGGTGTTGATGGAATTTCTTACACTTTACACTAATCACACCTACGCATTTCACTAGTGTTAGCAGCAGACATTATCATGCTGATGGAACTATGTAGTATTGATAAATTTCTTGTTCATTCTATTTCCTGAGACAATAATTTCGAAATATTTTGTAACACAAATCGAAAAAAAATATGGTAATAAAAACTTAGAATCACGGGCGTTCAAGGCACGATGTAATGCATTAAACTAACAGTAACGTGAGGTGTTTTATTTGCTATCTATGGTAACAAAGAAAAATCTAATGCTTTTAAATAACGAAATTTGCGCAAACAATGATCTATTTTAGATTCTTTGGGGTTAGAAAATTCAGAAACTACAGTATCAACTGTCTTTACATGTGAATGAGATACATGTTTATAAGAAGCAATTTTTTTTGTTTAGTAACTCCCAAGTTTAAAACTGTATTTGGATAATCCAAAGTATGCACTACTCTGATAAAAAGGACCACGAAGACTAGATCGCAACTAAAAAAACACAATCAATAAAGCAAGGCGTATCACTAAGTCAATGTTCCGTAAAACGCACGTGCAGGTCGAGTACAACAAGTTCTACCACTTTTATTTCCAACAGAAAAGCAACACAAACAACCAATTAGTAAAGCAACGCGCATCACTAAGTCAATGTTCCGTAAAACGCACGTCAAGTTCTACTACTTTTATTTCCAACAGAAAAGCAACAAAAAAACAATTAGTAAAGCTACGCGTATCACTAAAACCGTCAGTCAATGACCTTAAAACCGCGCTTGTGGTCAATCAAACACGTTACATATAAAGCATACTTCCTTCAAATGCCATCAGAACTACACTCTCACTATTTTCAAAGCAACAAGGAAACAATATTTTTAACGTAATTAATATATAGGAACGAAGAACAAACTACAACTGTTCATCTGTTTATATTAACTCGTTGCTATTACAACCTCTTATCGTAAATTATCTAGACTTGTATATCCACATAAGGAACAAAATTTATATGAATGCAGCCATCATATCTACTAATTAATTACGAGCTGTTTATCATTTTTGATAAGTTGGAAAGTAATTTACGAATAATCCTATTTAGAATTTGTTCCTCAATTTATTTATTAATGAAAATCAATCTTCAATTAATCTATTTTTAAATTAATACACACGAGTTAAATTGCATACAAATCTGAACTATTCTGAAGTATTTCCTTTATACAAACAGTGATCCCAAAGAAACGATGTATTTACTTATTGGGAAAAAGCATAAAATGTTAAATTACAAAAATGCACGTTACATCGTAAATCGACTTTCGTCAGACCACAATATTGTATATGCAAAATTTGAATTTTCGTTGCACTTTCTGATGTACCAAGCACAAAATTCCATTCTTTGAATTTGATCTTCAGTACGTAATCCCTGACATGATCGTTCATGATATGGATGGTACTTGAAACGTTTTAAAATAGCTCTTGCCGTACAATGAGCAACACCTGTTATATTCTGAATTTGTCTAAGAGAAGTACGAGGATTTTCGACAACTGTTTGTAAAACGCTGTTTTCATTATCTTTTTTAATTTGCCTATTTCTCTTAGACAAGCCAAAACTACCATAATTTATTAAATTATTTTGTAATCTCCGAAACATACATCTGTTTGGTTGATGTTTTTCTGGGTATTTATTTAAATACAATTCAGCGGCTTAAACATCATTCCTTCCAGAAAGAATAAAACATTCTAACATTTGATATTTATCACGGTTAGTAAAGCGATCTATTTCAAGCTTTGCTTAAATTTCTATGTAAATTAATTAACTGTTTTTTGAAACTGCACTACTTGAAACATAAAATAAAGGACAAACTTTGACGTTTCTCAGATGTTGAGCAATTGTTTCTCTTTGTCATAATGGAAATTAAAGCCTACTACGACCAAAACATAATTATGTGATTTTTAGTGTTTTGATTCAATCAAACATAGCCATGTTATACCTCTTTGAAAAGGGTTTTTTGTCAGCATTTCAAAAATGTAAAAATCCAATATGGCGGCTATTTAAAAATAAAAAGTTGAACATCGTCATGCAAAATCTAGATGTCCTAGACAAAATCTAAGTTGAAAATGTGAAGCGCAATGGGGAATTACCATGATGTACCAAATTTGAACATTCTATTTCAATTAGTAGACTAACTAAGAGCAAATAAAGAAATCGTCAATTTTGTGTTTTTTGCCTCTATCTAGTAACCTATGAAAAATTTTTGAAATTTGAAAACCGATCTGAGATACCCTCATGATTATGCAACTTTTGTCCCATTTAACCAAGATTGTATCTCCTACAGTTTCCAAGATCCCCATGTACTGCATTTTATACTGTACACACTGTATACTGTACTATTCCCCACAAATGCCTTAAAACATATCATGTCCTTCTATTTCTCTTTTTTTTTGTTTCAGACAGATTTTTATTCCCCTACTATTTCTGTAACCTCTTTGTTATTAACTTTATTTGTCCATGCTGAGCATAACATGTTATGTGCCAAATTGGCCCTTAAACATTTTGTTAGGTTAATTTTGATGTGCGGAAGTTTCGCGCCATAAATTCAAAAGACTAGGCGCGTATTTCCGTCACGTCAGAGTGCTTTTGCGCCAGATCGCGCGACGCGAGTGGAGTAGGGACAAAGTGGGGACAAGTGTTTCCGTGACTTTCTGTAACGTGGCTTTTTTGCCTGAACCTTCGAGTGGAGTGGACGTTTGAGGTATCATATCGTGCTTGTTTTTATCTATGTAGATTCCCTTGCCTAATTATCTTTGTTTGTCGCCTTATACATGGTTTCCTGTCCATTCCCTACATAGGTAGGAGGAAATTTGTAGCCTTGACCGAACCGCTTCCACGCCGGAGCAGCCCACGACCCTAGACGAGCCGGATGTCCATGCTCCGCCAACAGCACCGGAGCAGTCACCATCTTTAATCACTCCGGGATGGAGCCCTGATGGACTTTAATAGAGGCCAACTTTAGCTCAACCCCGCAGGACGTTCGGATTTCTGATGTGAGTACTCCATTGTTTAATTTGTTTGCCATATAACGATTGTCTTAAATTTATATTTTTCCGATAATTGCGTCTTAAATTTGTGCATTGATGACGTCATTGGCAGATGGCCGCGCTAAAGCCTGTGTAAAGCTGGAACTACCAACCGCCCGTGACGTCGCTTATTCCGCGCTTGCGCGATGTATTTATCGATTTTTAAACTGTAAGAATTCGTTTTTAAATCGTAAGAAACATTTCAAAAGTCTTCCTTTTCCTGTCTGTTTCTCCTACTGTCCCTATTTCATAGACGTACAGTGTTGTGCTCCACACATATGCTTGAAACACATTTGTCGTTGTTTCTGTTTGTTGTCTTCGAACATAGCCGTTGCTCTTCCGTGTTAGATGCAGTTCGGTTCCCGTTCTATTGTTTTGTTAATATAAACCCGGTTGACCGATATTCAGTGGATGTGAAGGGGGTTAAGCAGCCTGTGACTACCAAGATATCCAACACTGGAACATTTGCCGAATTAATAATTTTCCAATAAATTCCTCTGCACAATCAAAATTAGTTGAAAATATTGCAAAACTGACAACTGTAGTTGTTTATAATAACAATCACGTTTAAGTGCAATTATTTTTTGTCATTAGGTTTTCTGAGCTAGCCAACACACTTCTCCGAAATTCCCGCCGCCTGGATACAGCTTGGTTCCCTTACTATTGTTTTGTAATTATGTACCTTATTTCACCGATATTCAGTAGTATGTGAAGGGGGTTACGAAACCTGTGGCTACCAAGATCCCCCAACACCTATACATTTACCGAATTAATAATAGTTGTTACATGCCAAAATTGATGTTACGATGGTAGGGGGGAAGAGGCATGAACAAACAAGGTAACCTCAAAGGAACGAACTAAACCGTGGCTCGGCTGGCTGCAGTCGTGATGGGCGGGGTTAAAATGGGGAGGAGAGTGGTGAGTAATAATAGTTATCTTGACTAAGCCGGTGAATTCTGGGCACCACCCTTATTTTAGTAGAGTTCTGCCTAAAGTGGCATGGATTCCCTGTCTTTTATAGGAGAACGGCAAAATGAGGGAAAACTTATTCTTCTCGAACAAGAAACCCATATGACAAAATATGGGAATGACACTATTTCAAGTTATTAGCCAAGTTGTTGTACACCTCCTGGCTGTTTAAAAATGATCAATAATAATAATGCACAGTTTAACACTAACTTGTACTTGTAATAGAGTTATCACTTAAGTTATTTTGAACTAGGAGGATTGAGTCTTTAAATTAAATATACTTGATCTGAATCACTGTTCACAGTATTACTTAACTTCTTTATAAAATTATAATTTTAGGATGACGGAATTTGTTCTAATATAACCATATAGTTGTCTTTAACTGAACACCAAATCAACCTTCCTCACACCTCTAAATTATACACAACTCTATAACATTATCACGTGACTTAATTTAAAATTACTGGTTGGGTTAACTAGTTAGGGGTTATTTATATATCCCCAAGTGTGACCAGTAACCTTTAAGGAAGGATTTCCTTAAAATGATGGAACGCAAAATCTTCTGACTATGCTAGTGGTCTATTCCTTGGGCAGAGCTTATGAGGATTGGTCGTGGTTCTTTTTACAAACCATTATTTTATTACTAGGGCTAGATTCTCAACAAAACAGGGGTTTGAATAGGGCGCCACCAAGTCATTAACTTTAAACACAGGGTTTCCCTAAGGGGGACTTGGGCGTCCTTAGGGAAGAATACCGTATTAACTGCTAACGCAGGAGCTGTAAAGAAAATTTAATTAAATATACAAAAATGAAGATACAAGAAGTATTCTCTTGCTACCTCATATAAAAAAACAACAAAGATTAATCAGGCAATAAAAACATGAACACCGATTTTATGCTTCAAATACTGAAAAGGCTATTAAAGCTTCTTGTTAAATTGGGTTTACCACTTTACTGTATTTGATCGTATACTTTGTTACCCTACTTCTGAACGTACTTGTTCAGAATAAAACAATTAATTAAGAAAATTAAATGTTGCTTCTTTAATTAAAATTGGTCTTTCATCAAAATTGTAAATATAAAATTCATGTTTAAGAAAAGATAATACAAGTTTCATCTACTCATAAGGTAGGATTATATATTCAAAGAAAAATATCAAAAACTTTAAATGTTGCTTTAGTTACAATAGTTTAACTTGAATTTATACCAGAAATATCAGATCTGCTTTTTCTGTTTACATATTTATAAAACTAACTACTTTGTCTATTAATTCATTATTCAAAAATTGTAAGTGAAATCATGCGTATATGAAACATCAATAAGAACACTTAAAGTTTGCCTAACTTCATAAAATTTAATGACTGTAATTATACTGAACTAGTATTGACAACAAAAATTTACTAAGGTCCTTCTTAATATGCGAAACGGATTTATCAGAATAGATAGTTACAAAAATATTTTCTGAAGCAGCCTCGTATCAAAGATCACCAAATGTAGACGTGATGCAAGAATAATTCTAATCTCTTACCTTGACCCTGCAGGTGTTCTTTACATGTTGTCGTCACAACATGTTAGGGCAGGTGTTAATACATACATTTTTCAGAAAACAAGTGACGTAAAATCCACATGTTCCACAGAACACGAACAGCTGCGTGATCCTTGGACTGGACCATTCTAACTTCTATGCGTTTTTGTTATACGCACAAACTGGACCAACCAAGTTCCAATACTAGACTTAGATTTTCTACTGTGTGTAAATCATAAAAATTTCTACATACTTTGTAGAACGTTTCCTTAAAATTCCAGCTTATTATTTTCTCCATAACATTACATAAAATCCAACTATCCATCGTACGGTTGCAGGGCGTTCACAATGGATCGATACCGTATCGCAAAGTTGACATGAATGAATCATAAGTTGATACTCGCAGGTGCAAAACTAGAATTTTATCTTCTTTTAAATACAGCATACTCGCTACCTTAGTTTTATAAAATCAGATAATACAAAACTACTTCTTAAAGTTGAGAATTATAATATAAAAATCTAATTGAGGACTTCCTACGAAGCGTTGAAAAACATGTTTTATCGTACTTTTACGAAATCATTAAAGGAATATTTTATGTGTTATTTACACAAATGTCCAAAGAATTATTAAATGAATTTATCTAAGGAATTATCCAAACGAAGTTATTTATTAGAAGTCATTTTAAAAACGTCTTTAAAAGAAACGTTATAACAGAAGAAATGAAAAAAATACAAAAAGAAAAATTACGAAAAGAGTGCTACAATAAAATTATTTAGTTGGTCTAATTAATTATTATTTTAATTCTTACCATCATTAAAACATCAAGGCCTAGTGTTCAGCGCACTAGGGTTCAACTACCGCACAAAAACCCAGACGCAAGTTACATGCCAGAACCCTTGTTAGTTCCATTATCGTTCTCGACGAGGGCTCTAGCTAATGTGAGTGCAAAAGTACTATCACGAAACAGGAAAGCTGCTTGACCTTGGTAATAATTGTATTAACATTCGGCGCCTGATGTCAGCAACCAAACTAGCATTTCTGTATGGCGGTTAGCACATACTATATCAATACTGGTATTTATTTGTTTAAAAATGATTTACATGATATTAATGACTATACTAGCGCTATTAGGACTAAAAATTCGTTGATGTTCTACTGTGGTCAAAAAAACTGTTACAACATGTTTCTATTATAACCAATATTAATGTGTTGAGCAACAAACAATTCAGGTAGGTACATTTAGTTTTCATTAAATCCGTCTACCAACCCTAATGAATCCTCCTATCTCTGTATCAACAATGATTAAATTTACTAATTAAGTCAGCGTAAAATGAATATTTTAAAATAGTTTTATCCGTACGAAATTGAACATTATACGGAATTGTAAACAACTTCACTTTATAAAATAATGTGGCAATAATAACTTACAAAACAGATGGTGAAACCACCGCAGGAATTCAGTTTTCAGTCTTCAGTTTACCTTAATTAATTTCGGACACAGTTGTACTCCAGGCTGGTACATCAACCATCATTCATCATCATTTTGTTTTCGACCTTACTTAAGGTCGGTTTGACGCAGCTCTAACTTCTTTTCTATTCTCTGCTAATCTAAAAAGTTCTACATACCCATCACAACCTAAATTTCTAATAGTTTGACTAATATAGTTTGGTCTAGGTCTTCCTATATCCTTCTATCTTTTTCCTACCCACCTGGCTCTACATAGATATTAGCAACCTGATGGTTGTTAAAGAACCCTAACATGTCTACATGATTACCATTTATAAGGAAATGAAATATAACCTGGTTATCCGCTTCAAAAAAGGAAAAGTGTTAAATTATATGTTATGGTAAGGCTTGAGCAACGAATCGCTACCAACATGCCAGACCGCTACCTAATTGTGAGTTATGCCATGGTGACATTTAGTTAACTGATTTTTATTTACTTATTCTTTTTGTTTTGTTTTCGAACTTACTTAAAGTCGGTTTGACGCAGCTCTAAATTCTTTTCTATTCTGAGCTAGTCTAAAAAGGTCTGCATACCCTTCACAACCTAAATCTCTAATAATTTGACTAATATAGCTTTGTCTAGGCCTTCCTACTCTATTTTTATTTGGTAGTCTATAATCTAAGACTTTACTAAATAGTCCCTCATGTCTTAACTGGTGCCCTATCATTCTATCTCTCCTGACCTTCAATTGTTTCCACATACAGGGTTCCTCATCTATCCTTTTATAAACTTCCTCATTTGTTACTCTATCTGTCCAACTAATCTTTAACATTCTCCTATAACACTAAGTTTCAAAAGCTTCTATCTTTTTCTTATCTACTTCTTTAATTGTCCAAGTCTCACTACCGTATAGTAGAACGCTCCATACGTACGACTTTAAGAAACTTTTTCTATTATCTAAACTAATACTATTAGCTATTAGTAAGTCTTTCTTATTAAAGACATTTTTCTAGCTTGAGCTACTCTAGCTACTATATCCCTTCTGCTATGTCCGTCCTTTATAATTATACTACCTAAATAGCAAAATTCATCTACCTCCTCTAACTCGGTATTACCTATTTTTAATTTTAGTTTAGAACTAGGCTGTAACTCACTTGTCATTATCTTTGTCTTTACTGAGTTAATTCTCATACTATAGTTACTCTGTAGTATCTCATCTAAAATATTTAAAAACTCTCCTAACTCTTTTCTAGACTCTGCTATAATGGCTATATCATCTGCAAAACGTAACATGTCTATTTTCTGTCTCTGTACACTAATACTTATCTCTTTTCTCTCTCCAGCTAAGTTTAAAGCTCCCTGTATGTTTGTTGTGGTTTGTTTAGCATTCTTCTTAATCTTCTTTGGGAATGAAACCACTCATAGTTTTTAAAATTTATTTTATTTACGTTTCGATCCATGACCTAGGATCGTTGTCAAAATAATAAAAACTTCAAGTTTGACATTTATGACAAATTGAAGGTGACTTTGATTTATTGAAATATTTGGTTTGAGTACACTAAGCAAAAATTCTTTTTATCTAATCACAACCACCCAGTGAAGTTGAATGTTAATATTTTCAACAGGCGTAATAAACTAATACAAATATGAAATATTATGGCCACTCGTGGGCAAAATAATTTTTGGTGTCCTTATATTATAAAGCAAATATATTTTGCAATTCGGTTTAGTATCAAGGTTGTAGTTCCCTTTTTATCTAAAGGAAGTGTATGCTTCGAATGATAAATCAAGTTCACATTGAATGCTGCCATATTTGTTGTCAGTTTAGTGAGGAAGTAAACAATGATTCATGTATAATAATCTCCATATAAGACAGAATTGACTGGGTGTTGCTTATTATGATAAGAAATCCTATTTTTAAAGATCATGTTTTAAGTATTCTAAATATGAAATGATTCAGTTTTCTTTAACTTTAAAGGAGCTCCAGGAAATGCATAAAATAAAAATGTTCAATTAAATTGAGTTCTCTCTAGCAGAAAGTATTTAATTGTAATTTATAAACTGTGTTAATTATTATACATCTGTAGGAAATAAATGTGTTTGTTGATTGCAAATATTTTAAGTGTGGTTTTATTACTACATTTTTTAAATAAACAGGCATTTTAATGTATTATTTCAAGTGGAAAAGTATAAGATTCGTCAATAATAATTAGATATGCACTATTTATGTAATATACTGTTGTTTACTATTATTCTCCTCTATAAAGAAAGTTTAATACGATTATATGTTTTGAGGTTCTACGGAAATTGATTCGTTACCATACAGAATTATACAATGAAATCATAACTAAGCTAAAATTGAATGAAATTAGTCACGTTTGCTTGCTTAATAAAGGCAACTTCTCTGAATTAAAAAATTTGTTTTAAATATCTCCAGTACTTATTTATAGTCTTGAGTAATAGTTAGAAATGTCAAAATGAATTTAAATATCAAACAGATTTAGGGTTAAAATATTAAAAGTTATATTGCTTTCCGAATATATTTATTGTTTAATTTAACTTAAAGAAATATCGACTAATTTAGCCACATTTATATTTTCAATAATTGTGAGCAACTTTGTGTATTTTAAGACAGATTAATAACTTGATAATTGCAATGTTTAACAAGCCAAGACAATGCTCCTATTGGAAAATGGCACAAAATTTGCAAAAATTATTTTTTAAAAACTAATTTGTAGGACGCTATTTTCTTGTTAAAAATTATTACGTTACATAGTACTCACAATTAATTTTTTTTTTCTTATGGCGGCGGGTTTCTATCTCGGAATACAAGTTTTATATTTTTGCCAACATTGTTCTAATTTCTTACTCAGCAGGCCACAATTTTAAAGTCAATTTGGATAGAATGGTAAAGTTGACCAAAAATAACAGGAGATATGAGTTAACTTTTAATATCAGGCAGAAGCATGAAAACAGGACGAAATTGGTCTTTTTTAAGTTCTGTGGATAAACTATTCAAATTATTATTGGTATTACTATACTCTGTTTTTAAACTATGAGGAGCAAATGAAAAGCATGATTTATACTGTAAAAGATAACATGAAAAATATCACTAGATTTCATTTTTCGGCAAATTTGAATCTAATTTCAAAACAGAATCGGCCTCATGATTTAAGTTATGATTTAAATCAAGTGATTATTTTTTTTAATTAAATTGAATATTGGATACCTTGACCATAATAAAGTTTCTGCAAGAAGTAGAAAATAAATTGCATTTTTTCCTCTTCATCTTTATTTAAATTTTAAAGTATATATTAAGATCATAGAAATAAGAATATACTAAATTTTTAATCGTCATTTTGATTATAGTACTTCAAAAGAAATACTAGCTTACTTTTTCTACACCTAGTTTATTTCTTAGTTTGGAATGTACTAGTCCAAACGTTCGTTCCACAGATGGGAAGAAGCTATTGCACACAGAAATTGTTTTACAATATGTAAATTCTTTGATACACCAGGTATCTCTTTTTGCGATAACCGCCACTGCCGACGAGTTATGTTGATCAATACTTCATCAGTGAACATAATTTTTTTAAAAGTTTTGGATTGAGCCTGAAGTTTTCAAATCAATGTTAATATATCAGTATCTCTCTCTATATATTTCTTAGTTCTATTAAGCATGCTCCCTTTCATCAGCAGTTAAGCTATAATTGTTTTTGTGTAATCTAACAACAGGGTGTCCACAGGTACGGAAAATCCAGAAAGTACTGAAAAAGTGCTGTTTTTGTAGAGCAAGTCTGGATATGCGGAAAAAGTGGGGAATTTATACTTCACGTATGGAAATTAAGCGTCTGCTTTTAGACATTGCACCCTTCCTTTTAACAGGTAGGAATGGGTGTACTACAGAGTCTAAACAAAACTCTGGCGGGACTAGCATCGATATTTTGTGGCTGCGGTAGATTGCAAAAGACTATATTCCAGGGTTTTTTACTCTTAGATATTTTGAGAACAAAGTTAAATTTCACCCAGACTAGTTACAGAGAGGCAATTTAGAACATGACAAAAGAAAATACCTTAATATAACTTATATATTGACATTTAGTAAATAGCATTAAAAAAAACAAAATATATACAGTTATTTTCTTACAACAAAATTTTCATGCGACAAAATCGCTAAATGTAGTGTATATATATATATATATATATATATATATATATAAATTGCCGTGGAACTTCTCTTTTAAGACCTTTTAACATCGCCAGTGTCAAAAAAAAATTATTTTCAAAAATATAAAATTTTCACTAAAATTTTCTTATCCGGATTCTGCTTCATTAAATTAATTTCTTCAGCAACTTCCCTGGCTAGCTCAGCTGTGCCTCTTCTCTGATACCTAAATTCACTATCATTCTCTTTACCATTCACATGCCATTCAATAAAATCACAAAATAATACAACAATCATACAATATTTATTTACCGCTATTTACAAACAATAATTCATAGTTATGTACAGTTTGGTGCTCTAGTTACACCTCAATAAATACTATCTTTGTAAAGTCCTTGTCTTTAAAACTGTAATTTCAAACACATTTAATGCAACAGGAGTAAATGGGCTCCAAATAATACCTTATCTTTATTTATTACTGCACACTGGAGTATGGTGAGCTCATGATAACACAGTTTATTAATGTATGCTTTCCACTTTGCATACTATTACTACAAACTCAATAAACCCATGTACTCTTAACAATTAAATTTAAATTCATCAAGAAATTTAATAAGCTTTACGAACACCTTTTGTGTTATATTCAAAATACCATAATAATAGTCAGTTATACATATCTTTTTCAATACGTTAAATAACGAAAAATAACCATCAAAGTTCACTCACACATCACAAATAATTTCAACAGTTTATCAAAAAACAGCAAATTCAAATGAATTACCTAGAAAATGCATCCAGAGTCCATCTCCGTAGATGATGCGTTATATTCCTGAACCCCTCGGCTTCGTGATTATGCGTGCTGCTCCACCAGCTATTTATAGATGAAAACTCAGTCTAAGCTGAGTTTTGTTCTACCAATTAAAATCAAATCCAACATCCAAATCCATGTATATTACACTTGTTTATTATCGCTTTATTAACGTACGAACTTGTTAAGGTATGCGTTGGACCTTAGTTAAATTTAATCACTCGCCACTACTCGCGCTACTAACTATAAGGCCCCAAATAATCTAATACTATTTTACTGAATTTTACAAACTTTTAATACTCACAAGCCTTGTCGGTTGATTATTATACGTCGTTAAGCGATGCAAAATTAAAGAGAGCCCTATTAATTTTCTTCCCGTATTTATACAATAACAACAGACCCCTCTTGGCCACACTTTACTTGAAATTCTAATTGAGAATATTTCCGCAAATTTTGTATAACCATCTTAAAACTTACAGAAATATTCCCTCGTCAACACGCTATATCATCAAAACTATCGCATCCACCTGTCGCGTGTTCGTCTGTTCTAAAACTATTTCGACCAATGACCTAGTCCTATGACGACATAAAACTCCGCCTGTAGTATTGTATATCCGTCTTATGCATATTGGATGTTGCGTTCCACCCTTGCTTGCGTTGTAGAAAATCGATATTGCTGACCGCGTTTTATGGACTCCACGTGGAGCGAATACGTGCGTACTCAATCGAATGCTTTTATACCCGTCTCATTCTGTAGCATATTATTGATTGTGCATCCCCTCTTCTCTTCAAGTAACTCTTGTTACTGTTTATGCGAAACCATTGACGGTTGACCAATATTTTCCTTGAAGCTCGCCTTGTTATGCTCACAAATAAGCGGAAGATGACCTTTCCAACATGCAGGTGTGCTCAATTAGTGATCGTTTAAAATAACAGTTCTCGGAGTTTACATTTCACAGTATTCTATATAACCGATGTCTGTTTGTTCGTTAAGAAAGCTTTTCGCCTTGTTATATTGATTTTTCATGCTCTGATGCGTTTTCTGACGTTATTATCCATTGAATTAAAATAAATTATGCGTTTCTATTGGCTTATAAAACTGATTTTCTTTATGAACTTATTACCTTTTAATCCCTGATTATAACAATACGTGAATGCTTGATAATTTAAATTAAATAATTGAAATAAATTTTCTACGTAAATATTATGTTTCTTACCCCAAATTTAACCCTTTAAATTCACTACAATATATATATATATATATATATATATATATATATTGCCGTGAACTCTAAGATTTTATGCTCTTAAAATTCTCGCCCCACGAATTGGGCCAACAAAATTTTCCGACCAAAAAATTTTAAAAAAATTTCTTACTTTTGCTTTTTGAACGCCTCCTTATTCTGCTCGCCCTGGCTAGCTCAGCAATCGATTTCTTCTTGAATACCTACCATTATAAGTACATACCTTTCTCTCACACACACAGTCAAATGAAATTACCAATCAAATAATACAACAAACATCCAACCTTTTTATTTACACATATTAACAAGTTTTCATTATTAATAAAATATTTACACCTTGGTACAGACAGTTTGCTAAAACTGTTACCACCTCAATCATTAAATACTTTAAAGTCCTTGGTTTTAATATATTTTAACAAATTATATATAATACGAGTAGATGGGCCCCACATGCAACCCTAGTTTGACTTTATTCTGGTCTATTTTGAGCTCATTATAACCCAGTTCCTCTAAATGCTTTTACACCTTGCATTTTTATTAAAAACAAATTGAAAGACTCGTATACTCCTTACAACAACATTTTATAGCATGAATACACCTTTATATATCATCAATAAACCCTTTTTTAATAATCAAAATTAATTGTCCTGCACATAATACCTCTTTAAACAAGTTTTATGGTAATAAATCCACCCTCAATGAGTCAAAACACTCTAACCCGAAAATATCAACACAAATGTTTATACAAAAAACAGGAAATTAAGTTTCTTTACCTGGAGTCGCCTTCGTTCCTCGTCACCCCTGAAGATGGGTTCCAGAAACCCTCGTTGTTGTGTCCATTTACTTCGGCTATGCCAGGATCCAACTGATCCCCACCATCCAAATCTCGGCCACCACTTCTATTCTTCTACCCAGATAATTGTTTTGTTCAAGTGTAACATTCCATACCAAATATACTTCATGCATACAAATTAAGCTTTAGGCTTTGCTTACCCAAGCACCAACCCTGCATTTAATAGAGTCGTTGTAGTAACAGCACCTTTTATCTAGACAACAGCACCAACTCGTGCAATATCACTTTTACAACTTTTGCGGTACGCTACTACAGCTTTGCATAATTTCAAACCGCATGTTGTATGCAACTTTACTGAATACACAATAATTAATACCCGTAACAGCATTTACTATTATTACGTTGCAGATCCAAGCACGATCTCAGATGTAAAAGGAAAGAGGACCTCAATATCTTTGTTCAAGTATTTATACGCTTTTCTAAACCCTTTATGGAACCTAGTTCCATAGAAAAGCTTATTTTCTAAACTGATTCTTAAAATTTCAAACGTAACTAACTCTAACTTCTGAAAAATCCCCCGTTCATTGTGCTGTTACATAGTATTTTGTTCGATACCCTCTACAGACACGGGTTTCTCAAAAACTGCTAGCCATCGACCAATGATATAATTTTCCCCCATTACAGCGCTCCACCTATCAGCTATCTATCTCCTTTCCACGCATATTTGTTTTCTTCTTTAGAACCCCTCTTAAGCTACAGAAAATCGATATTGTAGTTGGCCTTCACATTTACTCGTGTATTTCATATGTGACTTGTATCCAACGCTTTTTTATACGCTTCTCTGTCTGTTTTACATTATCGATTGTTTATTCCACTCAGTCTTCAAGGTACTTGTTATTGTATCAGCTTATACATTGATTGTTGTAAACAAAATTCTATAGAACTTTGTGCTAACATTCGTTTAAGTTTCCATGAACCAGACATTTAAGCAACAGGTGTTCTTCTAAGCAACCGTCCGTTTAAAATAACAATTCCTAGTTTAACCATTCTTAGTATTTGTATAAACGAACGTTGGCTTTTATGTAAATGGAAATATTTGCGTTTAAAATTATTGATTTTCTGTACATGCAACCTCCGTTATTCTATCCCATGCGCTTGATTTACAATTATTATTATAATTACTTATGCGTATCCTTGAGTTTTTATGTTTATATGTTTATGTTTATATATATATATATATATTGCTGTAATTATAGGGTTAATTTAGGAGTAGGTTAAGTGATTGGGGTCGTAGAATAAACAAGGGAAACTCCCAAGTAACAGAAACATATAATTATAGATATTAGAAGAGTAAATAGGTTATTATAAATAATATTAGTTGCGAGCACACTGTATATAGCAGTACAAACGATTAAAACACATGCAAGAGTAGCTACTAGCAAAGAGTAGAATTTAAAAGTGTAACTAAACGCATTGAAATTAAATCAGTCAAAAACCTGCATGAATTGGCTAGATAAACATTCAAAAAGTATGTTACGATATCATCGTAAACGCACGCAGAAATTATGCATTATTTAAAAGCGTACGTGATCTAAAAGAATCACATTCGTTCAAAAATCCAATTTATTAGGAAATAAACAAACACCAAATTTATTCCATTTAGATTAGAATAAGGCCAACAAACAATACTACGTGATCGATATGAACGAAAATTCCTGGAATTTCTGAAGTAGATGTAACGTATAACATTTAAATTACGTGACTTGAAGCACCGCATCATGCAATTAAAATACATACAATTGGTAAACTTTCCAAAATAACAAGTGATAATACGCTTGCCCTCGCCTAGCACGTGAAGCCAACGAATCACAAACAAAAAGGGGACGATCCTATAAATATCTTGAAAATTGAATATTGAGTTAGTATACTTTGAAACTGGGCAGTTACTATACTTGAAAGTGCTAAATATTTACGTGAATAATAAATTAAAGTAACAGTGAAATTCTAGAGTGTATAATTGTGCAAAAAGTGCCGTACTTCTGAGACGGCTATCAATTACCATCTCAATTACAATCTGAATGACAATCTGAATAACACCCGAAAACTACCATTACAATCTTAAATTACGATCAAAATAATGTTACGATTCCTGTTAGAACTTTAAATAACGAGCCATTACGATCAGAAATACAATTTTGGAGAATGCTGCCTGTTTAAGCAAATTGATGGTAAATATTCTATTGCGGAAATGAAAAACCTTTCATTGGAATAAACGCACCAATAACGATTTGGATATCGACTTCAATTCTTAGGAGCACCTACAAAACCACTTCAGGTTAGAGATTTTGGTATGACTTATTTTTAAAACATTTATCTCAAATATTTTGGATATGATTTATTTTTTAACTGTTTATCTCAATAATAATTTAAAGTGTAAGAGCCGACAAATTGGGGTTTCTTGTGTAAATTTATGAAAAGCATAGACATCTTTAAAGGTAATAATAATAATAAAATCTCGTTTTGCTGGCTTGATTTTCTAGAAATTTGACAAGTGTATATGATTTAAAAAGGGAGAAGATATTTAAAAGGGTTGTGAATATTCAATCATTATACTGTGTATTGTAGAAGTGCTTTATTTAATTGAATCAGCTAGTCGAGGCAAAAGTAAATTATAAATTAACATTTTCACAAGTGCTTGAGTGGTATAAGAGTATAACATGGCATTTTATTGCACCCAATTGTAGGGGCTGTGCGAGTAACACAGCAATATATACATATCTACACTCTCATAATTTTAAAATTGTCTTAAATTCTACCAGATACGATATTAGAAAATCTAAAATTATTATTGTACTTAGACACAAGTCAAGTTAATATCCTAAGTAAAAAGAAATCATAAATACTCTTTGTTGTATTTAACTTAGTTAAGAGAATTTGAATTAAACATTTAAATTGAACATAACCTCAAAATCCACAAAAAGGTTTCATGGAAGCTTTTATGTTTACACTTGTAAGGTTATACCAGGAAAACAAAGGTAATATTAAATTAGTTAAGATAATAGGTAAGTAAAAGTATGACTTCATATTTTACATGCATTATTTTTCTAGATATTTGAGATTTAAAATATAACACATACATATTGTTCCATCACAAAAGTAAATAAGATAAAACTCATACCTGTATTCGTGAAATATGAAAAAAACGTATACTTAAGTATCGAGCTCCGGCTTGTATAGAACTATAAAGGATTCAGTTTCTTCTTACTGCTTGTTAAGACGAACACCATCCATATTTAATTTGGTGTTAACCTCAAATTTCAAATTTGTAAGAGCCCAACCTTTGTTCCACAGTTATATGTTTTGTTAACGGACATTTAATTTGCTTTAGAAGGTAAATATATGGCAACATAAAATTCTTGTACGATAATAGATAATATTTGCAGCTAGTAGAATAAATGTATTAGGCTTAGATAGCCTAGCATGTATAGTTATTAACTCCACCAGAGAATTTTTTACCAGAGGATACTTCACCAGATAATACTTCTCCAGATAATATTTTATAGAAGGATACTTCACCAGAGAAGGCTTTACCAGAAGATACTTCACCAGAGAACCCTAGAAAATAAGCATGTTAGAAAAACGAAGTATTGTAATACACCACGAGAAACTGTCTGAAAGTTTGATCTGTAATCAACTTACCATTCTTAAACATTTTGAATGGGTTATTCAGGTCAGCTTTCTTCATATACATATACTAATATTCTAAAACGATATTTTTGTACTTCAACAAGAATAAAAGAAAACACATTGTAGCTCAGTGGTTCGAGATTGAGTGGCTGGAAGTAATCAACGGTATGATCACATTCACAACCTTGTGTAAGTGAAGAGAAATTTTTGTTGAACGAGGAGGTCACGGTAGACCTAATTTAAACGAGTTGCCTTCACTACCGATGTAATGGAAGCAAGAGCATAGTGGACTGTATATCGAGAAGCTTACGAAGTTTGTTGCGATTAATAACACTGACATACAGAAATAATAACGATATTTATTATTAACTGAAAACCAATGTTACAATTGCGGGAGCGCGTCTTTTGCATGCTTACTCTTTCGCGGTCTAATAACGTCTCCTAGCTTTATCATTTCCCGGAGGTGGGGCGAGACTGGTAGTGGCGCGCAGGCCGTCTCAATCAAATGTTTGTAAATATACATATTCCTACTCGTGTCGTAACAGACACCTTTTACATACCAGGTACGACATCTTGGCCTTAGAAAGGACATCTTTATCTGGAAACAGCATGTGCACTTGAAGGCAGTCAGATACCGAGAGAGCCGAAAATTTATTCTGGTTTGAAGATAACCACACATTTTGAGAGAGGGACAAACAAGAAAACCATCCTAAATGACAGATTCATGTATACACCAGTTGTGTATTCATGGACATTATTCAGAGGTTTACCAATTAGAAAATTACATGTGATCATAATTATTTATATTGCTTCAAAAGGAGAAACATTAAATTAAAGCTAAAGATCAATATATTTAGTATATTATTTTATAATACTAAAGGGAAATGTTACACAAATCAAAACTAACTTGTGATTGTAAACGTGATTGTAAACGGTATTAATCTAAAATTAAGATAAAGAAATACTTGTATAAGGAAGGAAGTGGGACCTCAATGTAACACGGCGAGAAAACTACGAATTGACATGTTACACACTGGGCAGAAGGAAACCGAATGTTAACCTACGTAAATCACATGACATCACAAGGACTTTCCTGGAAGGGCAATTCCATGTCAAATCAATCAACTCGATAACTTCGACCGAGCCAGATTTTGATTATTTTAGTACGTCATAAGTACCTAACATAAGGATGAAAACTGCAAAATTCTAATTTTTTTATCGTCAGTTTTCGAATTATCCTTTAATCGGCTGTAGCTCCCAAACTATTTGACCTAGAGAGCTGAAGTTTGTGGAATTTTATTCAGTTTATAATGGCGTTTAATAAAAGATACAACATGCCAGGTTGCATTAAATAATAATTTTAACAAACTTACGAATCTACTTTTTTTGAAAATTCAAAATCAGATTTTTTAAGTTTTTTGAAAAAAATATATTGTTTAAGAGTATTCTAGGCTACAAGTGTACCAAATTTCATGATAATACTCCAGTGGTAGCCTATTTAAATTGATTTTTTGTCATGGTGTACACTCAAAAATTGTATAGGTATGCCTACATGATTAGTGCTCACTTTCTACTGTATGCAAGAGGAACTTAATATGGTATTTTTTAAGTTATCTTATTTGCCTAATTACTTAGCAAGTTTAAGATTAGTCTAATATTCAGAAAAAACTATCATGCATAAGTGCATATCTGCAGTTTTGTAACAAATAGATAAATAACAGTAAATGACATCATTTTTACAAGCATATTTAAAAAAACTCAACCCAATGACATTGAGAGTTATAATACTAACTGGAAGTGGTTTCCACCGAGTTGTTTTCGCCACGACCCCCTTTGACACCGGGCACCTTTTGCACCGGCTACTTTTCACAGCGACCCCCTTTTGCAGCAGCCCTCTTTTGTAACGGCTACCTTTCACCCAGGCCCCTTTTGTCTCCGCCCTTTTTCGCCCTGGTCCCCACTTAATTCAAGAAAATAGTAAAAATACTTGCAGTAAGTTTGGTTTTTAATTTGACGCTTCAATAATTGCAACTAATTACAGAAATCTGTAAGCAAATGTCACAGCGTAATTATGCTCTTTTGAAAGTGTTACATTAGTACGTCCATTTTTGTTGTATGGTTGAATCGGAACATTTCAAATCAGCTTTATGGCGGTCTTGAATCAGTATGGCTTCTTTTGCTACTGTTTTTCGAGGAATACCATCTAAAAAAGCGAAATGTAAGAAAATGGTAAAATAATCGCTGCATTTGTCGTTTTTATTTGGACTCTCTATTAATTGCAAGAAATTTTTCTCATGCGGTGCATATTAAATACAAAAATTTAAGCCAAAAATTTTTTTCATATCATCCAGAATGTCTACATTTAACAGTGCTGATCAACATGTGCTTTTCAATTATGTACACTCTCAGTTTCGTGATATTGTGGACTTATTAGGAACTGTGTACTCGGGAAATTTTAATTGAAACTCATCTTTCACTTGTTTGTAATATTTATACTTGCTATAAGTCTCAATAATAAACATATGTTCCTCTATGAAAAACTATATAGTTGACACAATAGAAATAAATAGATACGGAACTAGCACTATTGCATGAAAAGGACATTTCACCTGTTACAAGTTGTTAATCTTGAGTGTATGTTGCCAACAGACATGCGGAAGAAATAAAAATTTACATATGCGTAACTTTTATCTGCCTAATTTTAGGGTTGCATGTTTTTTGAAATATCCGTTAATTGGCATAGTAATACTTCTGAATTACAGACTTAAAATTCCGTATGTGCTATGCATTCATCATGACTATGCTCATCGGAACGACAATAGTATGTTTAATTTTTTTTAATTTTAACAATAAACTGACTTAGCTTTAATACAAACTTTAATCCATTCGGCTACAAAGAACGAGTAATGACTAGTTTTTTACTAAATATAAAATTTGAAAGTTGCATTAAACTCTGGCAATGGCAATTTTGAATAAATCTTTTGTAGCTATATAGGTTTTACTTGGTTTATTGTACTAATTGTTCATTTACTATATAATTTATTACAGTTGCAATTTTATTCTATTAATGATTATCTAATGGATTATATCTATATAAATGTATTTATACTCCCTTGTCCTAATCATTATGTTTTTACTTTTAGTGTATTCATTATTAAATATTTGTCTATAGCAGATAAGAGATAACATTCTTTTTATATTGCCGATCGAAACCTTGCATTGCCACAGGCTAATAGAATTATAATTTACAATTATTTTTATTTATATAGGATCAATATATTTATACAGTGAAAAACGGGTTCAATTAACATGGTATTAATGGCTTTTCTTACAATCGAGATAATAAAATAATAATTACTCTTATTAATGTACATGGTGGCAATAGTTTCAATGTGCAGAAAGGGATCTCAGAAATTGCAAAAGATAAAAGTTTGCTAAATTACAAAAAATTGTGCAGTAATAAGCATAATTTAAAACTAAAGGCAATTTAAAAATATTTCAGCCCATTTGTAAAATATAGAGTAGCAACCAAAATTTTTTCATTTTTAAGCCACTACAGCTATAAACGTGAAACTTTGTTTACATGAATTGTTTGTTGCAACATAACCAATCAGTGAAGATTTTCCTAAGCCTACTGTATTCAGAGATATGATTGTCAATCTTTTTTAATTATTATTCAATTTTTTACAGTGTCATAGTGAAAGAAAATATACAAATGCATTGATATGCCTAGATTAGACCATTGCAGACATATAGTGAAAGATGTGGGCTATGGGAATTTTAGGGAGATGTATAGGTTAGTTCAGAAAATGGTGGAGGTACGCATCCGACTAGTTCTAGGACTGAAGACCTAATGATGACGATGATTAATATACCACACTACAAACTTGTCTTTAAAATGACCTCAATATGGTTAATTTTTCACATCTAATCGCTAGATTATGAAAATACGTGAAAACTAAAGTTTTGTCATCAGTGAGTGGGGTAGTAAATGAATTATTTTATAATTACTAAAAATAAGAATTTTTAATTTGTCGCTTTACCTTATTTCTATAACAATAGATTGAACATATTATATTATGGAGAAATTTCTTTATGTATACTATTAACTTCCCCACTTAACTTTTAATTGGTGGCAAAATTATCTCTAAAATTTGAAATTGCATGTGAGGTCGAGGGGAACAACATTTTAAGTCTACTTAAATTCTCTTTTGAATGGTGCTTCTTTAATAAATGATAGTCTTGGAAATAATGTTCTATAAAGCTAATAAATGCAATTCGTTTATATTAATATGTGGTTAATATTCATTGGTAATACACATCCTGGAGAATTTTGAGAGCATGCATTGTGACATAGTTTGCATTTTATATAATGCCAAATAACATACCGGCCATGAATGTTTTGCTCCATATTTGAGTAGAATTAAAAAGAAGACAAATGCTTTTTGTTGGTTTTGCCCAAACGTGGAAGACGATGCAAATCACGCATTGTTTAGTTGTCAAAGATGGCATATTGAGAACCCCTGTGAAGTTGGCACGACATTCCTTAAATTTTAAAAAAACAATGATAGTTCTAGTAGCACTTTTCATAGTTCTAGAGTTCCTGATAGAAAATAAAAAGAGTTCCGCATTTTTAATACAAAAAAATAGCAAATGAAAAATTGTCGTGCTAACTTCGGGAATCTAGCACACCAGTTACTCCTGTAATCTATAAGAAACCAATAAATATCGCAACTTTTAGCAAGATGTCCCGTTAGTTCTAATTGAGTTGCATCTCTATATGTAATTAAAATAAAAAAATTGCAACCATTAGGTTATTTGCATAAACGGCGTATATTGTACCCAGCACGACACTCGACGAAAAAGTGTCGTGCTGATTCTTTCTAGCAAATTTTTCGATATATATCGACAGTTCTACATGAGTTCTAACAACTACGACCACTTTTAGCCTGAGTTCCAGTGTCTAACCATTTTTAAATAATCCTTTAATTTTTGGTCTAGCACGACACTCGGAAAAAGTTGTCGTGCTGATCATTTCTAGCGAATTTTTCGATATATATATATCGACACAGTTCTACATGAGTTCTAACAATTACGATCACTATTAGCCTGAGTTCCAGTGACTAACCATTTTTAAATTTTTTGTCTAGCACGACACACTCGGAAAAAAAGTGTCGTGTTGATCATTTCTAGCAAATTTTTCGATATATATCGACAGTTCTACATGAGTTCTAACAACTACGATTACTTTTAGCCTGAGTTCCAGTAGCTAACCATTTTTAAATAATTTTTTAATTTTTGATCTAGCACGACACTCGGAAAAAGTTGTCGTGCTGAACATTTCTAGCGAATTTTTCGATATATATTGACAGTTCTACATGAGTTCTAACAACTACGATCACATTTAGCCAGAGTTCCAATGACTAACCATTTTTAAATAATTTTAAAAATTTTTGTCTAGCACGACGCTCGTAAAAAAGAGTCGTGCTGATCATTTCTAGCGAATTTTTCGATATATATCGACAGTTCTACATAAGTTCCAACAACTACGATCACTTTTAACCAGAGTTCCAGTGGCTAACCATTTTTAAATAATTTTTTAATTTTTGGTCTAGCACGACACTCGAAAAAAAGTGTGCTGATCATTTCAAGCAAATTTTTCTATATATATCAACAGTTCTACATGAGTTCTCACAACTACGACCACCTTTAGCCTGAGTTCCAATGGTTAACCATTTTTGAATAATTTTTTAATTTTTGGTCTAGCACGACACTCGGAAAAAAGTGCTGTGCTGATCATTTATAGCGGTTTTCTCAATATACATCAACAGTTCTACATAAGTTCTATCAACTATGACCACTTTTAGCCTGAGTTCCAGTGTCTAACCATTTTTAAATAATTCTTTAATTTTTGGTCTAGCTCGACACTCGGAAAAAAGTGTCGTGCTGATCATTTCTAGCGAATTTTTCGATATATATCGACAGTTCTACATGAATTCTAACAACAACTATCATTTTTAGCCTGAGTTCCAGTGACTAACCATTTTTAAATAATTTTTTAATTTTTGGTCTAGCACGACACTAGGAAAAAAGTGTCGTGCTGATTATTTCTAGCGAATTTTTTGATATATATCGACAGTTCTACATGAGTTCTAACAACTACGATCACCTTTAGCCTGAGTTCTAGTGGCTAACCATTTTTAAATAATTTTATTAATTTTTGGTCTAGCACGAACTGTTGGTATATATCGAAAAATTCACTAGAAATGATCAGCATAAACTTTTTTCCGAGTGTCGGGCTAGACCGAAAATTAAAAAATTATTTAAAAATAGTTAGACACTGGAACTCAGGCTAAAAGTAATCGTAGTTGTTAGAACTCATGTAGAACTGTCGATATATATCGAAAAATTCGCTAGAAATGTGTTTAAAACGCCAAATTAGGCGCAATCGATATAGTGGACTGTAATAATTATCGCTGTGCTTAATCACGTTTATTAAACAAAAGATCACACTGGAATGCAAAGCTGATATACAAGTTATTGTAATAGTAATCAAGCAAGGTAACTTTACATATTAACACAAAACTAGATGTTGACACGTTGACCGCTGTTATCCGCCTCTGAGGGGTTGAATCGGCGCATGAACTATACCCTTAGGCTTCTTTGAAATGAGCACGCTCCTTCATCCTGATGTGGCACGAGTTTGCAGGTGACAAACTAAATCCAATTCAAGGGCACTGGATTCTTATTTAATTTATCAATAATAATTGTCCAAAATGATCAGCACGACACTTTTTTCCGAGTGTCGTGCTAGACCAAAAATTAAAGGACTGTTTAAAAATGGTTATACACTGGAACTCAGGCTAAAAGTGATCGTAGTTGTTACAACTCATGTAGAACTGTCGATATATATCGAAAAATTTGCTAGAAATGATCAGCACGACATCTTTTTCCGAGTGTCGTGCTAGACCAGAAATTAAAGGATTATTTAAAAATGGTTAGACACGGGAACTCAGGCTAAAAGTGGTCGTAGTTGTTAGAACTCATGTAGAACTGTCGATATATATCGAAAAATTTGCTAGAAATGATCAGTACGACACTTTTTTTCCGAGTGTCGTGCTAGACCGAAAATTAAAAAATTATTTAAAAATGGTTAGCCACTGGAACTCAGGCTAAAAGTGGTCGTAGTTGTTAGAACTCATGTAGAAATGTCGATATATATCGAAAAATTTGCTAGAAATGATCAGCACGACACTTTTTTCCGAGTGTTGTGCTAGACAAAAAATTTAAAAATTGTTTAAAAATGGTTAGTCACTGGAACTCAGGCTAATAGTGATCGTAATTGTTAGAACTCATGTAGAGGTGTCGATATATATCGAAAAATTTGCTAGAAATGATCAGCACGACATCTTTTTCCGAGTGTCGTGCTAGACCAGAAATTAAAGGATTATTTAAAAATGGTTAGACACGGGAACTCAGGCTAAAAGTGGTCGTAGTTGTTAGAACTCATGTAGAACTGTCGATATATATCAAAAAATTTGCTAGAATTGATCAGTAAGACACTTTTTTTCAGAGTGTCGTGCTAGACCGAAAATTAAAAAATTATTTAAAAATGGTTAGCCACTGGAACTCAGGCTAAAAGTGGTCGTAGTTGTTAGAACTCATGTAGAAATGTCGATATATATCGAAAATTTTGCTAGAAATGATCAGCATGTCACTTTTTTTCTAGTGTCGTGCTAGACCAAAATTAAAAACTTATTTAAAAATGGTTAGACACTGAAACTCAAGCTAAAAGTGATCGTAGTTGTTAGAACTCATGTAGAACTGTCGATATATATCGAAAAATTCGCTAGAAATGATTTGCACGACACTTTTTTCGAGTGTCGTGCTAGACCAGAAATTAAAGGATTATTTAAAAATGGTTAGACACTGGAACTCAGGCTAAAAGTGGTAGTAGTTTTTAGAACTCATGTGGAACTGTCGATATATATCGAAAAATTTGCTAGAAATGAACAGGACAACACTTTTTTTCCGAGTGTTGTGCTACACCGAAAATTAAAAAATTATTTAAAAATGGTGAGCCACTGGACCTCTGGCTAAAAGTTGTCGTAGTTGTTAGAACTCATGTAGAACTGTCGATATATATATCGAAAAATTCGCTAGAAATGATCAGCACGGCACCTTTTTCCAAGTATCGTGCTAGACCAAAAATTAAAAAATTAGTAAAAAATGGTTAGACGCTGGAACTCAGGCTAAAAGTGGCCGTAGTTGTTAGAACTCATGTAGAACTGTCGATATATATTGAAAAATGCACTAGAAAGAATCAGCACGATACGTTTTCGTCGAGTGTCGTGCTGGGTACAATATACTTTGTTTAAGCAAATAACCTAATTGTTGCAATTTTTCTATTTTAATTACATAGAGAGATGGAACTCGATTAGAACTAACGGGAACTCTTGGTAAAAGGTGTGATATTTATTGGTTTCTTATGGATTACAGGAGAAAGTGTCGTGCTAGATTCGCGAAGTTAGCACGACAATTTTTCATTTGCTATTTTTTGGTATAAAAATGCGGAATCTTTATTTTCTATCAGGAACTCTAGAACTATGAAAAGTGCTACTAGAAGTATCATTGCTTTTTTAAAATTTTAAAAATGTCGTGCCAACTTCTCAGAGGTACATTGAGAGGCATATACTTGAAACAAATATCGGAATAAAATTAAATTCGGAAAATATAATAGAGACCATGTTACTTACACAATCAAACTGGGGTGTAATAGAGAAATTCATTACAAAAATATTAACAGCGAAAGAAAAGTATGAGCTTAATATAGAAAAAGAGCAAAGACAAGATCGACATGATAGAGGAGAACGGAGAACAGACTAATGCGGCTAATCCTGAAGATATACCTACATGGCGGTTTCGGGATTGGTTTGAATACAAAGAGATAGGAAGTTTTTAGCCGGTAGATCAGCAATCCAATAAAGATTTGCCTTTCGCGATGTTTTATTTATTTATTTATTATTAATACTCTACAGGACAACCCAAATGGTATAACACACTAATCATACAATCATAATAAAATAGTTGAACAAATCCGGTACTGTCTCAACAAATTGGGCGGGGCGTCTTTCATGCTGGTGGGGAGTACCTTAGATTTCTGGGGCGGATTCTTCATACCTCTCAACAACAAAAAAATGTTGACCCAAAAAGTGCTTTAAAATGCCTTTCAAATAAACCGGATAACGTTAAACAAATAACTTATAAACGAACGAACATGGTGGCAAATTCATCCTCAGCCAGTCCCAACTACATTGAAATACTAAGTTTTGCTGTTTTCTTTTGTACCAGCATCTAATATTGAAATTTACAAATCTAAATCTTGTACACAACTATACATAAACCTAACTTTCAATTACGTTTAGCATTTTTGTCAATCATAATTGAAGTTAGGTTTGTGTATAGTTGTGTACAAGATTTAGATTTGTAAATTTTCTAATTATAGTCGTCGGTCTCGGTGGCGTAATTGGTAAACGCATGGTTCCGGCAAAACCAGGATACAGGTTCAAGTCCTGTCTAAGACCTTATATTTTCCATCTTTCAATTACTAGCTCGATTTACATGATCATTTGGGCTTTGCATAAAAGTCGAAGTTATCATTTCATCTTATTCACTATAATACGATAGTATTTATCAACTTACCTTGTGCAAAAAACTACCTAAAATATTTATATATTTAATACTTGGCTTATAGCCGTAATTTTGAGCATAGTTTCCTGTCTATAACTGACATAAGTCAAAAACTTGACAATGTCAGATATGATTAAACAAAATGCTAAACGTAATTGAAAATTAGGTTTTTGTATAGTTGTCTACACTATTTAGATTTGTAAATTTCGCAATTATAGTCATCGGTCTCGGTGGCATGTTTCAACTATTTTATGATACTAGACAAGATCAAGTTTTAAAATTAAGATTAAGGTTGCAAAGGTCAACCGAAACGTCAATTATTAGAACAAATGATCAAGTAACTTTGTATGTTTTTAACAAATAACATCCCAAAAATAACTAACAACCTTTTATTTTATATATATATATATATATATATATATATATATATATATCGGTCTCGGTGGCGTAATTGGTAAATGCATGGTTCTGGTTTATTATTTATTTATTATTTATTATTTCATCTTATTTACTGTAATACTATAGTATTTATCAACTTACCTTGTGTAATTAACTATCTAAAAAATATATATATAATGCATACATAATATATTCAGATTTATACGAGATTAAATTTCTCCCGTGGCATCAAAGCATTTCAAATTGTAACGTTAAAAATTATCTCGCGATGATACTAGTCCTGGTGAGCCTTTCCTCTCAGAGGGTATGTGCAGATGTTCATTGTTTGGTTATCGGTTGTCTTTTATCGACGAAGCGTCGGTATTGTTTATATCAGTAGAGGAAAAAGTAACAAAAGAAAAGAGATCACTTTATCGACACTTGTAACTCTACACACCACGCTCACACTCAAGGAAGGCCAAACAAGATTCGAACCTATATCTTCAGCTTTGACCATCAATGGACTAACTATAAAAGTTCCAGTTATATCTTATTGAATAATATTATGGTATTATGATCAACAAATATATGGATGTGTGTGTGTATATATGTATGCATGTATGTGTATATATATATATATATATATATATATATATATTTATATTGATGTGATAATAGGTCATATAAAGTTTAGTGAGCGCCATATCCTATTCATACAACATCCCAAAACTCCTAGAAATATTAAAGAAATTCTTCTAATACTAAATACTCCTTTTCAGTACAGAAATATTCTGTATATAGTACTTTAAAAAGCTTTATTTATGTTACATAATAATATCTTTAAATAATATAGTGCGCAAGTTAAAATTCGTAAACATGCAAATCATCCTTTGATATTAAATACCATTTAAAACGCATTCCAGAGCATGTTATGTAAGTTGAAAAATTCGTGGAAATCCTCTACTAAAAAATAGTAATTAAAACGCAAATATCCGTGCTATTCACAACATTTAAAAACACGTACTAAAAAGAATAGAACATATTAGATAAGTTGAAAAACCCGTGTTTCTAAAATCTTTCTGAATACCATTTAAAACGGGTACTTCCTTAAAGCATTTCCACTTCATTTCGTGAATTTTAATGCACAACCAGAAGTCGTGTATTTTAAATAGAAACTAGATTGTTTGAGTTCATTCACAAGTACCGAAGACAACCAATAAAACATCCATATATCAAGTTAAACCACAACCATGACAGGTAATTAAAACGAATAACATGAATAAACACTCCAATTAGAGAGTTAAAGCGTTTTTACTACACATAAATTAGATAAGATAACCCGTGATAACAAGCTCACAGATAAATCTTTTACATGTATTTTTTAAACTACAGCAATTAAGAGATGATAGTGAGATTTTACGATCTAATAAATTAAAAGTGACAGCTATTTAGATATTATAAAGTATCAGTTAAAACCTCTTTCTGAAGGAATTGCGTTAGCCTGTATGAATCAGCTCAACCAGAAGCGTACAAACTATTCTAGATTATAACGACGTAGAAACTTATACAATATAAAAACCGGGTAAGTAATCAGAAAGAAGATTAGTTACTGATTATCTTTATGTCGGTCAATTACGAACTATCTTTTTGTCAAGTTCACGTTAATTTAAAATATTTGTCAGTAAGAATGTTTTAAAGTTATGAAGTATAATGATCGACGTCGAAAGTAATTTGTATTAAAATATGAACGACTCGGATTGAAAGTAAAATAATAAATAATGGCCTAATGTTAATAAAATAAATTCCTGTATGATATCGGAAATTTAAATATAAATGAAATACCACTTGGATTTTCAAGAGCATTCAATGATAAATTATTTCTATGAATGGAATAATATGTAAATAGAAGTTTAATCAACGATTTGCTCGTAAACGAATTTATCCCAACATAATTTAATGGTGAAGCGCAAGTATTTCATTATTCTGATCTTTTGAAGAACAATTTGTTTTCTCTATTTATTGTAAGTAATAGTAAATGGATCATTTCAGATTTTTGAAGTTGAATTCCGATTTAATCTGACAATGACAAAAGGTTACAGATGTTTCTGATCGGCTGCATCTATTTTATGGAGGTAAAAAAAATTATTAAAATTATCCATAGATATTTCCAAGAATTTGTACATAGCGTGACTCATATAAGGAACGGTTTGGGAATATTAATTACAAAGAGAGATTGTATAAACTTTATATTTGTATCTAGCAGTTATGAAATATTTTTAGACTTACGATGTACTCTTCATTTGTAGAATTTAATGCTTGTATGTAAGCAATCTTTTTAGATAATCCCCACAAAAAGAAAACCAGCTCTGTCAAATCTGTGTACTCTGTCGGTCATTCTGCGTGGTTTGTTTGCCCATAGTCGATTTAGAAATTTTTTATCAAGATACTGACGAATAGACAAACATACTGTTGGGGGAGCTACATCTTCTTGAAATTTTAACTGTTCTGCAAAATAATTAATATTGTTCCGTTAGCATTGGAGTTACTCTATGATAAATCGAAATACCTTTTACAAGTCAGCATATTAGTTTTTATTACTACAGAATTCTTTTCCAAGTTAATACTTTAGCTTGAATTCCCTAGACTGGTATGGTATGATCTACTTCAGTTGCAATCTTCAGTGTGCATATATAAATTAGGTTTCTACGATTATACCTTGAATCCCAGTGAAGCACTGGTAGATTCACTTTATTACTTTTGTATTCTGATAACCTCTGCACTTTTTTAGCTGGAGCTATACTTTTTAAAACCCCAAAAACTAATCGAAATTATGTGTAATCTAACAAAATTACTTTTAGACATATTTTCCTTCAATAGTACTTCGACTTTCTTTAAGCACTTATCCTATGTTCTCAATGAGTTCATCACTTAAATTTTCCATGCTGTGTACAGTCGAGGTCAACATTCTTTTTCTGGAATATCAGTATTTTGGGAAATGTATAGTCAATAGAAGCAAAAACAAGGCCTGGAGGAGCGTGCTATGATTTAGAGTACAGCCAGAGTAAAAAAGTAAATAATAATGGTGTAAATTAGTTGTTATGAACAAAACATCATAGATATAAGAAGAAAATTAACTTCTGTAATGTAATGTACATTCAACCCGTTTGGTTTTTTGATGTGCTACATGTCGATGATGTGTTTTAGTTCACGTATTTTTTGGGTCTTGTTGTTTGTTTCTGTGAGCTGTAATTTAGAGAGCTTCTCCATGAAATATCTACTTGATTCTGTGAATTTGAGCTGTGCGTAGTAAAGACTGAGATCAAAATGGTCTAGCAAAAAGTGTCACTAGTATGTTTGTTTATTCAGTGCATTTGCACTGCGCTACAGACATTCTGGTGGCCAGACAATGGAACAGTGCTCTGTTTGATGGTGTATTTATAAGCGGCTCCATGGCGTAGTATGTGTGTGACTACTACGTCCAAGGTCCTGAGTTCGAATCCCGACACAGTCCACTTGAAAAATGTTAGGCGAGCATTTTTCACAAAAATACACCCACGTTCGGATGAGAAGTAACAAGGAGGTCCTGTGTGTGAGTGTTGTCACGCACGTTAAATAACCTTACCTTGCTTGGAACATCAAGGATTCGGCAAAATTCCAAATTTTCCAGGTAAAAAAAAAACTCGCTTCCTGGCCAATGTAGTACCTTCGGGTGGAGCATTGGAAAATTACATGTAAGGTGTATTTATAACGTTACATTTTCTTGTTATTCAATCAAATGAAGGAGAAATATAATACCCGCAAACAGTTTTTATCGGATTATATTAAAACTACACTGATGTTGCAATCGAAATCTCCAATTACCATTTAAATGGTATTTCTAGTTCTGTTATGTCATAAATGCAAATTTAACCTTAACTTAATCAAAGTGACTTTGTAGCAATTTTATTTTTGATTAATAAATCCCTTCATAAAATTGCGAGAATAATAAAACACTTTTATTAAAACAATAGTAAATTACATTCAACAACTAAAGTAATACGTTAAAGCAGCATCGTCCTTTGGTATTCTATTTGTGGTTAAATATCTGTGTTTTCTACAGCTATTTGCAGGCGCGTTTCTGTTTGACTGTCCCCTCCTCGGACGCCTCGGTCGCCCGAGCTAGTTTTGTAATCAGTCGGCCATACGTGGAAGAAGCAATAAGATGTATCAAAAATTGCAGGCCGGCAATTTGCGTATCAACTTTGATGACTTAGGACACATCTTCGAATAGCGCGCGACAAGACATAATGCTACAATTGACAATGCAACTCTGAAAACACGAAATTTAGAAGGCAGTTTATTAAGAAGACGACTTTGCTACAACTTACAATGCAACTTTTAGAATAGAAAATTTAAGAAACCAATTTTATGAAGACCACTTTATTATACAACGTAAGGATGCTACTTTGGTGAGGCGGCGTGATTCAACAACCGGATTGCAGCGGCTGCTGAATGTATCGTGGCCGTATTTGATTCTACACGTGGAACAACTCCATTTAGTAGAAGTTGTCTAGTATGAATTTGGGTCACTCTACACGCAGTGATCTTTGCATGAAATAACAAGTACCTCATCAAGGCGAGAAATGCAGTTTTTGGTTCGTAGATAGCTTTAAGTCCTTTTTATGTGTTTCACACTAGAAACACGTTAATTTGTTCTAATGTGTAAAAGCATGAATATTATAAAAGTTTCAACTATTGCTGAGCTGGATTTTCCAGTGTCGAAATTAAAATTCACTGATTTTATGTTTTGAGAAACAGCACGCGTGGTTCATTATGAATCGTTAGTAACAACAACAGGTGTTACTGACGACGTCACATATTTTTCTGTAGTATACTGCTGACAGATGTATTCTTGAAAGCAAATGCTTCGAACAGCTTTAGCACAAGTTATGTAAACAAGAGTATTTTTGTGATCTGCTTTATAGAAACTAAAACTTGCACATGTAATTTAAAAAAGAAAAACTTGAGTAGTAACATTTTTAGAAGTAATTAATTTGTCATCTGCCTGAACAGATCTGCACAGGTCGAAGCCCTTTTTTTTGTATAACAAGTTTACAATATACTGTAAAATATTTGATTAAAAATAATTTAGATAAACCTGAAGTTGAAAACCATGAAGTGATTCAGTTATTAATTAAATTTTGTTGCAATTCATTTTATTTTAAAAGAGATTCTTTTAGTAAACAATTGGTTCAAGATTAAAGTTTTTATTTTGATCAAATATGATCAAACCTAAACACATAAAGCTAACATCCTTATGAGTAGAATTTTGATGCCAACTTTATATTGAAAATATCTTTTTTACTACTTTTTTATGTATATTTGCTGGACACAAATAGTGTTCCACTTTTTTATTTATCTAACTATTACAATTTCTTACAGGAACAGCGTCTTATTTTATTAAGACAGGTTTTTGTCATCGAAGGCGATCTTTTTTTTTCTTTGGGTCTCCACGTCCGCCCTTAGAAATATGCCATGCCATTATCATGAATAAGTCCGGACTTGGTGGCGCCTATTTGGTTTAGATTAAGTTTGACCCACAAACAGATTTCGACTTACCCCCCATTTCTCATAGCTCTACCCGAGGAATAGACCCCTAGTTATGTCGGAAGACTTAGTTTCACTCCCACCCAAAATGGGGCTGGTGCCTTTAAGAAAAGATACGTTTCAACTTACACTAACAAACCTAACAACAAAATAGTAACTAACTTGGCAGATGGGGAAGGGGTTAATAAAAACCTGATTATAGCAAATATTACCGACTACTATAAAACTTTAAGACTGAGATACGTCCTTCATATTTATAATCCTCAATAATGCAAAGAACACAGGACAAAATATTGGCATGAACTTGTAAATAAGTATAATGATACAAATTTATGGATCATGTGACAGAGCTGGTGTCGATATAATTTATTCAAACCTGTGCAGTGATTTTCATTACAGCAGTGATTCTTGTTGAGCTTAATTTTTGTTGTTTATTTGAATAATTTTTAGTGGACACTGTGTTTGTGACAAATTCGCAAGTAGCTAAATACATCTGAGATGTGAGAAAAATTTAGAAAAGCAAAACAAATGTGACATGTTTATTGTTGGACTGCTTGTAAGGTCATTAATTGAAAAGCGCCATCTTGAAATGTTGGCGGCAGTTCGACTTATTATCAAGCAATCCTTTTTGATGTTGATAGTGAATGATTTAGCAGACTCTATATTTCGCTGGTTTTGTAGCTACATAAAAAACTAATGAAACTGTAAATGTAGCATAATTGTATTGAACATTGATAGTCGCACTTACAGCTATTGGTTTACAAGAACTTGTCAACAGGTTGAGTATTGCATTGTAACTGTCCTAGTGCTGAATGGTAACTAACTTAGACGCATCTAAAAACAAGCCACTGTGATCGATCACTGAACTTAACATGAAAATGAAGCTAGAAGGTTCAACACGTACAAAAAATGGATACAATATTTAATGTTAATACAAATCTTAACAGTTATTGTTACATAATATTATCACATTAGACATAAATCTATGTATTCGGGAAAATATTATTTAAAATGGTTTGGAAATTTTTAAGAATACAAATAATCTGGTTTTAAAATTATGTGAATTTTAGACAAATTGATTGATTACATTAGGTTAATTTTGAATACTTGCTCATTATACACATACATTTTCAGTTATACAATTTTTTGCTATTACAAATTAGATTGTTTCTTCTTATCAGATATAACAAGGTGGTATTGTGAACACTATAAGAAAAGATTGATTTAAGAATAATTTAAAGTTTTCCATTGTCATAATATCATGTACAGTTACTGAATCACGAAAATGATAAAATTGTTTTTTTTAATAGATTCTGAAAGATAATTCGGTGTTTCTAATTGATTTTTTGATTTTATTAACTTTAGTTGAAATTTAAGTCAGTTGACGTTATAAATTTAGTATATACATAATCTTACATATTATTCTGTGGCTTTTATACAGTGTTTAATACAATTTGTGTACATTTTAGCAAATTTACTTTTCCAGGGTATTTTTTATCTTATTTTCCTTTTTGTAAAAACTGACCGTCTTATTTTTTGCTTTTAAATTTGTGCTTTAAAACATTTTTTTACTTTGATTTCTTGATCAATTCCACTTGATCATTATCATTATGTAAACACCTTTTTCCATTTGATTGTTTTTCAAATTTTTTTTTAATGGTATCTTTCGATATTTGCATTAAGATAGTTTTATTGGTATAGACACTAGAATAATAAACAGGTCATTGGTGTTTACTAAGTTTTGCCATTGTTAATCTCGCATCTGTATATTCTGTCTTAGCTTGTATTTTATTCATTAACCTACTTCTAAATATAATTTTTCTTCTGTGACGGGAAAAAATTTGACATTTCATGTTTCTTGACAGATAATAAAATGTCACTTTTTATGCGTTTACTTTTTCCATGGAAAAAAATGAGTACTTTTTCCCGGGTATGTGCAAATAAGTAAGAACACGAAAATATTTAATTTAAAGCCGGGCGCAACACCTGTGTGGACGTGAAGCACAAAACTGTCCATTTCTGATTTCTGAATATACAAAACAATCGATATAAACAACTTCAGTAAGCAATTTTTGAAACCACTCGCAGAATTAAATTGAAAGATATTTGATTACTTGTTTGAAACTTCAAAATTTGACATTTATTGATTTTTTGACTTTAATATATTGTAATATTTGTTACAATATTAAGTCATCGTTTTGCCTGTCATAGAAAAAAATTGTGATAAATAGTTATGATAAATAACTATTGCTTTTTTTTGTTGAATGTTTCCTATTTTTTGTACTGTGATGGTTACCTTTTTTTGTATTTGGTTGAAAATATTCCATGTATTAATTGTTAGTTTTATTATTTCTTTGGTCAATGATTTTTCACAGTAGAAGAATGTAGTGAACGCATCTTGGAATTAAATAAATTCATGATCAAATGTGTCTAATGAAAAAACTCATAATAACATTTGTGTCTTATATATAGTATTTAATAAAATTTAATTATTGACTTTGCATTTAAATAAAGATAACAGCAGATAGTTTATATTCAATATTGTTCTGCCGTAGTACAAGTTATAAGGAAAAAAGAAATCTAAGCCGCATGTACGGCTCACAACCAAACTTAGACATTAAGTTCAACAAATATTACTTACCTTTGTGTTAAATATTTGAAATTTAATTGTACGCGAAAATAATAAATAGTAATGTGTAAAAATTCGTATTTAAAGTCGAATATCTTGATTAATAATTGAAATATCGAAAAGTGAATAGCGATTCAGATTCAGCGTAAAAAACTGGATAAGAATCATATATTATATGTCTTGTAACATCACGGGAACCGTGCAACGGACAGACAGACAGACCGACCGACAGACTAGACCATCTCATTAACCAAACGAAGTTTGGTTGATATTATAACTATAAATTTTTTGTTTGCTCGATCTCCTTAACAAAAAGGGTTATTCCTTGGGTAGAGCTTATGAGGAATGGCTGTGGGTTTTAAATGACTATTTGCAACTGACACATAACCACAATAAATAGAGGGGTGAAGGGGGGTCACCAAGACCTAGACTTAATGAACGCAAGGGGTACCCTAAGGGAGAACTTGTAAATCCTCAGGGGGAAAACATTGCTTTAACTGCGACAACGCAGGATCTGAAAGGAAATAGTATTGTTAGAATAAACAAAGGACACAAGAGGTGCACTCGTTACATTATATTGTAAAAAAAGGTTATTATTAATATCTGAACTTTAAATATAAGCATTAAAAGGAGGCTTAAATGTCAAGCTTCTTGGAAGCGCTGTTCAAGTAATTCATTACTGAATCACGGTTAATAGTTTTACTCGTTGTGATATATTAGATTTGTAAATCTTAATTTAGTTTTCCTATATTTGGTGTAAAGTGTAACGCTAAACTCCTTATTCATATAAGGTTAAGATTATTAGATTTACTAGTTTATAGGTAGTGTAGACACTGTAACATATATATATATATATATATATATATATATATATATATATATATATATAGACGGATAATCTATTTCGTGGGTGTAGAAATAAATCATGTTATGTTAAGAGCACATGGTAATTAATGAATAAAGTTTTAGTTACGAAGAGGTTTTGTGTATTCTAAATTGAATTTCATTGTATTAAAATAACAGGTTATTGGGCCCAGATTGGTGTCAATTAAAAGGTATAAAGTAAAATTTGAATATCATGGCTCAGGGTGGAAAAACGACGTACAATATTGAATTATTAACTGGTGGTAATTACATAAATTGGAAATTTAGAATGGAGATGATATTAGGTGAAAATGGGGTTAAAGAATGCATAGAGGAAAATAAAAATTTGGCCCAACTAAATACAGATCAGAAAAAGGATTTTATGAAATGTGACAGCAAGGCAAAATCTTTGATTGTTCAGTGTGTTTCTGATGCACATTTGGAAAGTTTAAGAGAAAAGAAGACTGCATATGAAATGTGGAAAATATTGGAGGAGAAATTTGAAAAAAAAGGACTATCATCAGGTAATTTACTTTTAAAGAAAAAGATGCTGTCCATGAAATTAAAAGAAGGTGAATCGCTGGAAAATTTCATTGTTGAGTTTGATGAAATTCTTAGACAATTAAAATCTACAGGGGTAATGATTGACGAGAAAGACTTAATATGTAATCTATTATTGTCACTTCCAAAGTCTTATGAAACAGTAGTTACTATTATTGAAAATTTACCTGCTGAAATGTTGACCCTTGAAAATGTAAAAAGTAGATTGCTGAGCGAGGAAGAAAACGGCAACTAAAAAAAAGGTAGTTATGGCGAAACTGCGGAACAAACAGCATTTAGTTCACAAACAGGATGTTATAGATGTGGTAAACCTGGCCACTTCAAGAGAGAATGTAGAACTCGTTTAACGAATGCTAGATACGGAGCACCACAAACTGGAAATAACAAGGAGTCCGGTAAACTTAGATATGAACATTATAGAGGAGGTTCGCTAAATAGAACATTTCCAAGAAATAGAGGCAGGGAATACAAAGAGGTTATTTTAGAGGTGGTTATGGAGAAACAAGAGGTCGAGATCGGCGAGATATGGAAAATTTAAGTAACCTTACTGAACAAGGAGCAACAACCAGCGAGGTGAGTGATTTAAGTGAAAATTTATCAAGTGTTAGCTTTATGTCGGATGTTAATGGTGAGAGTATGTCAAGTAATTATAACGATAAAGATTTTATAGAGTTTGTTATAGACTCGGGTTGCACTGACCATCTAATAAATGAAAAGGATGTGTTTTCTGAAATTATTTTTAGATAATCCAATTAAAATAGTCACAGCTAAAAATAATAATTATTTACTTGCTACTGGCGTGGGAAATGTAAATGTAGTCAGTTCTGTGGGAAAAAATAATTAATTGTACTATAAAAATGCTTTATATACTAATTTACGAAAAAATTTGTTGTCGGTTAAAAATTAGAAATGTCAGGAATAAAACTAGTTTTGCAGATGGTTTAGTTAAGTTAATAACTGGAGGTAACATTGTAGGTATTGGAACCAGGAATAATTTATATCAAATAAGTTTTGAGATTGTTAAAAGGGAATGTCAAATTGTAAATGTTGATAAGAATGATTTTTGAAGTGGCATAAAGGTTTGCTCATTTGAATTTTCCAGCACTTAAAAGATTGATAAAGATAAAGTAGTAGACGGCCTGGAAAATGTTAAAGTTTCCAATATTGAGTTCTGTGAACCCTGCATTGCAGGAAAGTTATCAAAAAAACCGTTCGGTACAAGATATAGAAGTAAAAGGTTGTTACAAATTGTTCACACTGATATTTGTGGACCAATTACGCCCACAGCTTACGATGGCTCTAAATATTTTATTACATTCATCGATGATTTTCCAATTTACAATTGTTTATTTACTAAAACATAAAAGTGAGGCTTTTTTGAAATTTAAAGAATTTTACTTCATGTCAAAGGCTATGTTTGGGTTCTGTACATCTAAACTTAGGTGTGATAATGGGGGTGAATATGTGACTGGTGAATTAAAAAATTTCTGTCGGGATAATGGGATCATTTTAGATTACGGTGCCTTATACGCCTCAACAAAATGGAAGGACAGAAAGGAAAAATAGAACCTTAGTAGAAAGAGCAAGAACTATCATAAATGAATCAGGGTACCCAAACAATTATGGGAGAGGCTATTCAGTTTACAAATTATACCATAAATCGAAACCCAACGGAAGATTTGGACAACATAACTCCTGCTGAAATCTTGTATGAGCGGAAACCTAACGTCAGCAATTTAAAATTTTTGGAAGTATAGCTTATAGTCTTGTAAGGAAAGAAGCAAGAGAGAAGTTTGATTCTAAGGTAGAAAAGTGTGTAATGGTAGGCTACGCAAATACTGGTTATAGGTTATGGAATGAAGATAAGGGCAAAATAATTATTTCTAGAGATGTTAGGTTTCATGAAAGTCAATTTTTCTTTAAGGACAACAAAGTCTCAATAGAAATCGAGGATACAGAATTAGAACAAACCGAACCAGACGAAAGGAAACAGGAAGAAATAATTGAAACTAGAGAACATAATTTACAAGAAATGAAATTTGAGGAAACTAATTGTAGGAAAATAAACGTAAAATTAAACCTCCGTCGAGGTATGACGATTATGAACTGTACATGGCATTTGATGCAGAGGATTTGTAGACGATGTACCCCAGAATTTTAATGAATTACAACACAGAGTGGATAAACAGTTGTGGGAGGATGCAATAAGAAAAGAGTTAGAATCTATAAAAAAAAATAACATTTGGAAGATTGTAGAAATGCCTATAAACAAAAGGATTTTAGACACTAGGTGGGTTTTTACATTGAAGACAGCAGAAGAAATAGAAAAGGATAAATATAAAGCCAGATTGGTTGCAAGGGGGTTTGCACAGCGGGATATGTTAGATTATGAAGAGGTGTTTTCTCCTGTAGCTAAAATGACAACACTAAGTGTGTTATTATGTATAGGAAATCAGTTAAAATATCATTTTAGGCATTACATTTGATTTTCCAATGCTCCACTCGAAGGTACTACATTGGCCAGAAAGCGAGTTTTTTTTACCTGGAAAATTTGGAATTTTGCCGAACCCTTGCCGTTCCAAGCAAGGTAGGGATCTTTAATGTGCGTGACAACACTCACACACGGGACCTCCATTTTACCTCTCATCCGAACGAGGGTGTATTTTTGTGAAAAATGCTCGCCTAACATTTTTCAAGCGGACCGTGTCGGGATTCGAACCCGGGACCTTGGGCGTAGTAGTCACACACATACCACTACGCCACGGAGCCGCCTATATATCATTTTAGGCAGCTAGATGTAAGAAGTGCATTTCTAAATGCTAAGTTAGATGAGGAAATTTATATCTACCCACCCCAGGGTTTAAAAATTGATACGGGACAGGTGTTAAGGTTGGAAAAATCATTGTATGGACTAAAACAAAGTTCAAGATGTTGGAACGATGAAATAAATAATTACTTAATAAGTATTGGATTTAATAGGTCAGATAGTGAACACTGTTTATATATTTTAAGCCTGAAAAAGGAAAACATTTATTTGCTTCTATATGTTGATGATATTTTGATTACTGGATATGATTTAAGAAATATAGATAATGTCGTAAAAAATTTAACAATGAAATTTGAAATTAAGGATAAGGGAGAACTTAAACATTTTCTAGGTATAGAAATAAATTATAACAAAGAACTTGGTATTTTAAGGTTGAGTCAATCAAAATATATTGACAAAGTTTTAACTAAATTTAATATGAAAGAATGTAAAGGTAGTGAGATACCTATCGATCCAAAGTTAAAGATATACTTTTCCAATAGTGAAAATTTAACAAAGAAACCTTTTAGGCAATTAGTTGGGTGTCTCATGTACTTAGTACAGGACGCGTCCAGATATTTGTTTTCGTTAAATTTCTTTAGCAGATACCAAGACAAAGCGATAGAGGAAACTTGGATGTATTTGAAAAGAATGTTAAGATATTTAAGTAAAACTCTTCGTGTAGGATTAGAATTTGTAAGAGAAAAAAATACAAGTTTAATTTGTTATGTTGACGCAGATTGGGGAAATGACGTAATTGATCGTAAGTCAGTTACAGGTTTTTTATTTAAGGCATGTGGCAATATAGTGCATTGGGTGACAAGAAAGCAGAATTGTGTGACTCTATCAACAAGTGAAGCGGAATTAGTGGCGCTATGCAACGCAGTCAGTGAAGGTTTTTGGTTAAAGAAACTTTTGTTAGATTTAAACGTAGATGTAGGTCCTATAACGTATTTCGAAGACAACCAAGGATGTATTGCTGTTATAAAAAATCCAGCCAACAACCGTAGAATTAAACATCATCATTAGGTTTTCAGTCCTGGAACTGGTTAGACGCGTACCATCATTGTTTCCTATTCTGAACTAACCTACAGATTTCCTGAAATTTGCACAGTCTGCATCTATCACTATCTGATCTAGGTCAACATCTACCTCTTTTTTCCTATCTCTACTTGTAATATATCCCATACTATTACCCAAAAATCTCTTAGAACGTATTCTGCCCTTCTATTTCTCTTATCTTTTCCCCAGATATCCTTGTTTCCTACTATTTCTATAACCTATTTGTTATTATCTTTGTCTGTCCATGCTATCGTCATCATACATCTGAAGCACAGCATTTCAAAAGACTGTGTATACAGCTCGTTCCCCTTCTATTGTTTTCTAATTTTATGCCCTATTTCACGAGATTCAGTGAAGGGGGTAAGCAACCTGTGGCTACCAAGATCCCCAACACTTAGATATTTGCGAAATAATGGTTTTCCAGTAAATCCTTTCACACATTAACATTATTTGAGAATGTTGTCCAACCAATTCTTGTAGTTACTTATAATAATCATCATGTTTCAGTACAGTTACTTTTATCGTCATTAGTTTATCCATCTTGGGATTGGTTGGATGCGTACCTCCATTGATTTCTATTCTGGGCTAGCCTACACATCTCCCTCAAATTCCTGCAGCCTACATCTTTTACTATCTGTGTGCAGTAGTCTAGCCTAGGTCTGCCTCTTCTTCTCTTTTTTCCTATCTCTGCTTCTAATATATTTCGCACTATTCCCTCATGCCGTAGTATGTGGCCTATCATCCTATCTCTCCTATTTTTTACCGTTTTCCACATATTTCTTTCTTCCCCTACCATTTTTAGTACCTCTTCGTTCTTAACTTTGTCTGTCCACGATATCTTCATCATCGTCTGTAGCACCACATTTCAAAGGCTTCTAGCTTTTTCTTGTCTGCTTCTCCTACTGTCCAAGCTTCACAGCCGTACAGTGCTGTGCTCCACACATATGTTTTAAACAATCTTTTCCTTGTTTCTATGTTTGTGGTCTTTGAGCACAGTAGTTGCTTTTTCTTGTTAAATGTAGCACGACCTTGTGCTAATCTTTGTTTTATATCTTTTGTGCTTTTCCCATCTTGCGTTATTTGGCTTCCTAGGTAGCAGAATTCCTTAACCTCTTGTAAGTTCGTGTTAAATACTTGTATTCTTGTTTTTGATTTATTTTCCCTACCTTTGCAAACTAGAACTTTAGTTTTAGTTTTGTTAATTTTCATACCGTATGTCTCTGTTAGAACCGTTTCCATTTCATTAAGAGCAGCTTCTAACTCTTCCTTGCTAGACGCTAATACCGCTATATCATCTGCAAATCTAAGCATATCGATTTTTTGTCCCTGCATAGTAATTCCAAATGTCTTCCTGCATTTGACAGTATTCATTGCCTCTTCTATGTACAAGTTAAAAATCAATGGGGATAGGGCACATCCCTGTCTCACCCCTTTCCTAATGTTTACTTCTCTACGTTCCTGCTCTAATTCTATTACTGCTATTTGCTCTTTGTATAAGCTATGTACTATTCGTCTATCCCTATAACTCATTCCAATCTCTTTTAGTATTTCAGAATTAAACATCTAGATTTAAAATTTCATTTCATTTGTGACAACTTAAAAGGATAACATTGTTTTAAAATACTTAGATACTTCTTTACAGCAGGCAGATATCCTTACAAAGGGTTGCCGTGCGCTACATTTATAAGGTTAAGGTTTGATTTAGGGCTTGGATTTTAGCGAGGAGGGGTGTAAAGTGTAACGCTAAACTCCTTATTCATATAAGGTTAAGATTATTAGATTTACTAGTTTATAGGTAGTGTAGACACTGTAACATATATATATATATATATATATATATATATATATATATATATATATTATTACACCTCCCACTCCCCTTTACTGTGTCTGTTCAATGTCTGTCTTTATTCTATATTCTTAAAAATTTTATTTTATTTTACCCCTTTTTGTCGCGCCTTTTTATGTAATGTGCACACCTAATGCACGCCCCGTACTTGCAACGTTTGGTTGGTTCTTTAATTAACTATTTATTTCAATGCCTCGACTATTTAAGCTCTTAAATCTCAGGGTGTTCAAACTACTTATAGTGAGTTCTGTTATAAGTAGATGTGTAAAGTCCAACCAACGTGCACACTCTTTTGTTTTAGTACTAAGTTTTTACTCTACTTTTGTGTATGCCAAAATTTTACTACGATCAACGTCACTTTGTGCCAAATTAAATTACTACCAAAATTATATGACTGTTTTTGACGTTTCAAGATATCTCAGCACTCACCTGGTTTATACTTCGTATTTGGCCGCTCTAACTGCTGGCTCAAAATCCTTGTCGCCGTATGCGTCTTTACACTGATGTCCTATCTGGTTGAATGATTGGTACCGCCTCCAGGTGTTGTTCTGAAATTTAGCTGCTCCCCAATACCTGAAATAATTAACCCGAATTTAGAATTTTGAATACCCTGTGCTGTAACTTCCCCTGTGCTAATTTCTGCTTTAATTCTCCACTACCAATTGCTGCTCTCCAAAATTCCGCTCCTCGTGTTCTCAATTAATTCGTCCGCTTCTTCGTATCTAATCCAAATCTACTCGTCGTCCTAATACAACTTGCTCTATGCCCCGCTACAAATCTATAAATCGCTATCCAAATCCAACTTCTTTCCTTTATATATTTCCTCTCGATGTCCTGCTACCTAATATCGCTATCCAAATCCAACTTCTTTCCTTTATATAATTCTCCTCTCGATGTCCTGCAACCTAATATCTCTATCCAAATCCCACTTCTTTCCTATGTATAACCACTCAATTGCCTGCTACCTTTCCCAATATCGTTCCAAATCTATATACTTTTCCGTCGTTTCACCGTCGCACTATCACTACTCTTTACACTTATTACTTTCGTCGCTGTTACTTCTTTATCCTTCTTTACTAAATCAAAACTCTTTAAAAACAAATACTTTTATTAACTTCTTTTAAAAATCGTATACAAATTAGCACAGTTTGAAAAACACGTCTTTTTACAAAATAATTTCGAAATAATCTCCTTTTGTTTGCTTTCCAAGGCGACCATTTTAACTTTCTTGCCTACTACACTTTAAATTACATAACTAAATCGTCCAATAACATCCTATCATTTCGTTTGTGTCGCACATACCATAGTTCATGTCCTTTTACACTTTCCTTATTTACATAAAATTCTAGTATTTGTCCTAAATATTTACAGTTCACCAATCATATTTGATGTTGTTATAACTAATAATTTTGAGTTTACAAATATTGTCCAAAAGTTGATTCTATTAAAAATGAAAAACCAAAATAAATCACACTTGAACCTGGATGCGTGGTTGATAGTAAACGTCCATAGACGCATCCGGTTTTTGGACGGCAAATGTACTTTCAATGGCCTTTAAAATTCAAACTCGGTATAAACCCTTGAGCACTGTACATCTTACTACGTCATTTAGTCATTTTAATATTACCTTTTGGCACTTAATTTCAACTACCATTTTGAATGGTATTTTAGTATATGAAAAATACGGCAAACATACATTTTAAGTTTATGGGATCAAATATGTGTATAATTTTGCTTGGCATATACTACCTTGCACTAAACAACCCTTAGAACTCTTGGTATCTCCCTTATACATTACAATATATATATATATATATATATATATATATATATATATATATATATATTTCAAAAAGTATTGTGGGTTTTAGGTCGGCTGGATTATTTAAGAAAACTCTTTTTTATAAACCTAAAACCCACAATACTTTTGGAAAATTAGAATAAAGGAGGTCGTTATTAATAATTCATATATATATATATATAGACGGATAATCTATTTCGGTGGGTGTAGAAATAAATCATGTTATGTTAAGAGCACATGGTAATTAATGAATAAAGTTTTAGTTACGAAGAGGTTTTGTGTATTCTAAATTGAATTTCATTGTATTAAAAGTAATAATAATAAGTAATAAAGTAATAAAAGAGATAGCTATAGGAGGGAACGTAGAAAATAGATGGAAAAAAATAAAACTGACTGTACATGATACAGCAACACAGACTATAGGTAAGAAAAAAAATAGAAGCGAGAAAACCGTGGGTAGCAAAGGAGATATTAGATTTAATAGAGAATAGAAGAAAGCTTAAACCTTTCAGAGAAGTGGATAGTGAAAGTAAGCAAAAATATAATACAGTTAGAAATAAGATAGTACATGAGTGTAGAAAAGCTAGAAATAAATGGATGGAGGAAAATTGTAAGGGAATACAAGATGATTTGAGAGTAGGTAAGACAGACAGGACTTACAGGGCAGTTAAAAAGTTTTTTGGGGAAGATAGGAAAAAATCTAATGGTATTAGAGACGAGAATAATGAGCTTCTAATAAATAAAGTTGAGGTAGCAGATAGATGGAAAAGATATTTAGAAGATTTATATAAGGGAGACGATATGGATGAGTTAGAGAACGACCAAGAAGAGGATGTAGAAATAGGGTTCTCAATATTAAGAGAGGAATTTGATAGAGCTATTCGGAATCTTAAATTAAATAAAGCGCCAGGGATAGACGATATTCCCGCAGAATTAATAAAATATGCAAGTCAGAAAACTTTAGATAGATTATATGAACTAATAAAAGTAATATATGACACAGGTGAGGTTCCAATAGATTTCGAAAAAATATTATTATCCCAATCCCAAAAAGTCAGAAGCTGATAGGTGTGAGAATTTTAGAACGTTAGTTTAACTTCTCATGCTTCCAAAATACTAATAATAATAATTAAAAATAGAGTAGAAGCTTTGACTGAGAATTATTTAGGCGAAGACCAATATGGTTTTCGTAAAGACAGAGGGACTAGAGAACCGATACTAATGATTAGGGTAATTATTGAAAAAGGTTACAAAAAATAAAAGACTCATTTCGCATTTGTAGATTTAGAAAAGCATTTGATAGGGTTAATTGGATTGTTATGTTCAGGGTTTTGCAAAAATAGGAATCTCTCATAGGGATAGAAAAATTATTTACAGTCTATATAAAACCAAAGCGTAGTAATTAGATTTGATGAAATAGAAAAGGAAGCTAAGATTAGAAATGGTGTTAGACAGGGTTGTATACTGTCTCCTTGATTTTTAATGTTTATATTGAGGAAGCTTTAAACTTAGCTAGAGAGAGAAAGAGATAGGTATTAGTGTACAGGGACAGAAAATAGACATGTTACGTTTGCAGATGATATAGCCATTATAGCAGAGTCTAGAAAAGAGTTAGGAGAGTTTTAAATATTTTAGATGAGATACTACGGAGTAACTATAGTATGAGAATTAACTCAGTAAATACAAAGATAATGACAAGTGAGTTACAGCCTAGTTCTAAACCAAAATTAAAAATAGGTAATACTATGTTAGAGGAGGTAGATGAATTTTGCTATTTAGGTAGTATAATTACAAAGGATGGACGTAGCAGAAGGGATATAGTAGCTAGAATAGCTCAAGCTAGAAAAATGTTTTTAAAAAAGAAAAAGTTTCTTAAAGTCGTACATATGGAGCGTTCTACTATACGGTAGTGAGACTTGGACAATTAAAGAAGTAGATAAGAAAAAGATAGAAGCTTTTGAAACTTGGTGTTATAGGAGAATGTTAAAGATTAGTTGGACAGATAGAGTAACAAACGAGGAAGTTTATAGAAGGATAGGTGAGGATCCCTGTATATGGAAACAATTGAAGGTCGGGAGAGATAGAATGATAGGGCACCAGTTAAGACATGAGGGACTATTTAGTAAAGTCTTAGATTATAGACTACCAAATAAAAATAGAGTAGGAAGGCCTAGACAAAGCTATATTAGTCAAGTTATTAGAGATTTAGGTTGTGAAGGGTATGTAGACCTTTTTAGACTAGCTCAGAATAGAAAAGAATTTAGAGCTGCGTCAAACCGACTTTAAGTAAGTTCGAAAACAAAACAAAAAAAAAATAAAAATCAGTTAACTAAATGTCACCAGGACATAACTCACAATTAGTTAACAGTCTGGCATGTTGGTAGCGTTTCGTTGCTTAAGCCTTACCATAACATATAATTTAATAAACGTCACCATGACATAACTCACAATTAGGTAGCGGTCTGGCATGTTGGTAGCGATTCGTTGCTGAAGCCTTACCATAACATATAATTTAATAAACGTCACCATGACATAACTCACAATTAGGTAGCGGTCTGGCATGTTGGCAGCGATTCGTTGCTTAAGTCTTACCATAACATATAATTTAACACTTTTCCTTTTTGAAGCGGATAACCAGGTTATATTTCATTTCCTTATAAATGGTAATCATGTAAACATGTTAGAGTTCTTTAACAACCATCAGGTTGCTAATATCTATGTAGAGACAGCTGGATAGGAAAAAGATAGAAGGATTTAGGAAGACCTAGACCAAACTATATTAGTCAAATTATTAGAAATTTAGGTTGTGAAGGGTATGTAGAGCTTTTTAGATTAGCACAGATTAGAAAAGAAGTTAGAGCTGCGTCAAACCGACCTTAAGTAAGGTCGAAAACAAAATGATGATGATGATGATGTATTAAAATAACATTTGGGACGCACTTGCCCAAAATAAAACAGTTAATTTTCAACTCTGATGATTGTCCTTTAATTCAATTATTCTCTTGTGTTCTAAAATTCATTTACAAAATGTTCAATAAGGAATAGTCTAATCTTTTAGACGTCAATATGTGAATATAGAAATTTTAAATCAAAGTAAGATAATTATCTAAACATAACCTCAAATTTTGCCCAAAATATCCAGATCTGTTTATCTTGGTTTACAGTTACCAATTAAATTCCAATACAAAATAAAAGGTGATTTTTTATATTTAATTTTCGGTACTAAGTTAAATTGAATAAACATGCATTCTTAAGTTTCTTTAATGAAATTGATAAACCTAAATAATAACGTAAACGGCATTTGAAGTAAGCGGTAATTAGATAATATGATTCTTTCTGAACGGTAAGTTTCTTACAATCTTCCCGCAAAACAAATTTCAAATCCAACGCAACCGTCTTAATTTGAAATTTGTTTCATAAACAAGTTGTTCGAGAATAGCTGTTCACAGGTCATATTTTTTGGTTAATCGCTTACCTTGTTATTTGTTCGTACCACGAAACGTCGTAGATTTAAAAAAACCTGTCATAGCCATATGTTTCAACTTACAATTTATAGACAAATAACGTTCGTTTTCTGGACTTTCCGGATCTGCTACTTATGAAAGTGTAGATAACCTCACACTTGATTCCTTCATTAAAATTAAAACATCTTTTTCAAGAACGCCACGTTTTCGTTCCTAACCAAATGATGCTGCATAAAATCTTCCAAATTTAAAGTTGGTTTTATATAAATTACAGGTGAGTTCCTGATGGACATACTTGAGGTTTACAGAACCATTACATTTAAGAGAGCCGTTTAACAAAGCAATTTAATAGATTGAATTAAAGGAGCGCGTTAACAGGAAAGAGAAGGCTTAAGTGCTTTTAGCACTTGAAGGCACAACCACGTTTTGCAATATCAATATCACTGGCTCGGTTTCTTTGAAAACCCTAGTTGCTTGTTATCGCAGCAGAAAGTCGAGGACGAATGTGCTCCTGTCGTCAAAACTATGTGACGAATCAATATCATCCCTCATCCGAAGTACAGTTCAAATAACCATCACTTAAAGAATGAGCCTATATTATTATCTTTAAATAGTATATGACTCGTGATTGGGCAATACGGTACATATCTGAATGATTATTGATATTAGGGAACTAATTATCTACTTGAATACGCATTGCAGTGTATAAAACAACTAAAGGATATACGCATTTTTAAGAGTAAAAAAAATTGTTACAATATGATAGCTACAGAAACAGTTATAGAAATGAGAAATTCCATAACAAAGAACTTTGCAATAAGATTAATTGTTTATTAACATTTTTGTTGACATTTTATCACTGTCATAGGCTTAAACTTATAAATAAGCAGGTGCTTTTCAAATTAAAAATGTCATTTGCACTATAAATGTACAAGTATAATTCACTGACATTTTGAGTATTTATAACAAATTCTATTAGGTTAAATAATAATAAAGAACTAGAAGTGCTGAACTCCGAGAAGACCAAACTCACATAAACATTGTTAGGTGCTTAAAAAATTACTCAACAGTTTTTGTATAACTTATTAATCTAGGTTATTACGCATATTGAGTAACCAAATTAGAAAATAGGGTTATGTTGTAACAATTTTTAAAAAATAATATATGATATGTGCTATTTTAACAGTTACTCTGCTAAAATTAAAAATGCCCTACGATATGGCGCTAGTGAAATAGTTTTTAATTAATTAAAGCGGACTTAATTACCATTATTGCACGTGAGATGCAGTAGTACTGTATTTTATATAAACTTAAAGTTTTACGCGTACTAGAAGGAAAGACTAAAAATTGTTTTGCCGACAGCTAACTTGACCATCGCCCTAAGGGAGAGTTGGAGATAGGCTGGGTTGAAAGTTTCTTAGTTAAACTGAAAACAATTTAAATTTAAGTTTAATCAAAAAATTTTAGGGTAAATACAGAAACCCTTTCGGAGTTGATAATTCTAAAATTTTCTATTTAAGTTCTTGGAGAATTGATCAGACTTCCTTAATATAGAGAAAATTACTACAAGAAGAATACTTGTATTCCATAATAAATAATTTGCATAAAATAATAACTACATTTAACAAATGAATAATATCACAAACTTAGTTGTTTTTTTTTTAATAGTTACTTGGCAGTTAAGTTCTTGAATGATTGTCAGATCTGGCAGTCACGTACAAATTTAATAAAAAACTGTAATTTCAAGCAATTTTAATATAAATATAATTTCGTTATTAGTAAGCTTAAACTCTTTTAAGGTTCTCTTAAGTGAAAGCTTCAAATATAGCAAAATTTTAAAAAACATTTTTCTACCACAAAACAAATATACAGTCATAAAAATTAACAATATTAAGTAGAAAGGGAGTTGTTAAACACATCCATTTAAAGATTCATCAAAAATAGATTTACCCTTAATTATTGGCCGTTGACTGCTTTGGTTGTCCTCTTGTTCCAGCTCGTCTCCAGCTGTTTACTTGCAGGTGTAAAATGCAACGGATCCATGCTTATTTCAAATTAGGGGACTTGTCCGCCTTCTTGATCTGTGGGTGTTTTTCATTGTTCGGTCTTAACTAGAGGACGTTTCTTAATCAGAGTGTATTTTTTAACTTGAGCGTATTTCTTGTCCAGAGAGTATTTCTTGACTGGAGAGTATTTCCTATTCATGCTGAAATGAATATAAGTTAAGGCACTTGATTTTTCACCAATAATTTTCACTATCAACGACTCCCATTCTGCTGGTCTCGAGGATTATGTGGTAGTGAGCGGATTGAGAAAACAACTCGTGAAGACAATTCAACCTGGGAAATTCTCATCAGAACAAATGCTTGGTGACCAAGCGCCGTGTTTATGGAACAAGTTGAAAACCTTGAGATTATATTGTGAACAATAGGTTATTTACAAGGACTTTAGAAGATTAGAATGCTATTTACGGCTTTCTAAGCAAGGTTTCAAAACACCTGAATTGGTTTCTATATTAATGTGGGTACAAAAGTTGGAACTTAGCCTTGTAGTTTAAATAAACTAGGAAACAACAGATCATATGTTATTTTTCATATGGGACCTAGGACTTATTAAGAATTCGAAAACCTATTTAGGTTTGCAAAATTAAATATATTTGGCGATTTTTTCATTTTTTCTATTGCTTTATTACAGCTTTGTTGTTTCGTAAAGAAATTTTGTTATACAGTAGAAAAAAATTGTTACAATGTAAATTGACCTCGGGGTTTCTTGGGAAGTGTTTTTATATTGTGTGAAAGGAATTTTAAAATAATTTCCATGACTTGTAATAGACATATCACCGTCCGACCAATAAAAATGCATGAAAAACAGTAGTGGTTGATCAAGCGTGACCATGATCATTCTTGACATGACCTCTGATCTTAACTATTGATGCACGAGCGCATTATATACAATGTGGTGAAGTTTATTTCTTGATTTCCTACCAATTTTTTATTGTACGTTTGTCTTGTACTCCTGCTTAGGTTTCAGGAAAAGGAACAAGGACTTCTTCACCACAGTAATATGAACTAAGCGGTCATACTTATCACACACTACGAATACCTGAGATACCTATGCTCGCCTTATATACAGCTGTTAATGTTTTAAACTATATAAGATAAGCAGTGCTATTTAATTAATTGCTTTTATTTAACTTTGAAATGTAATTATTTTAAATTTCAAATGTAAATATTTGGTAACATTTGATAATTTTGTATAACCTAGTATGCTCTCTGCTAGGCAATCTAGGAACTGCCAACTATTTAAAGGAAAACATAGCGTCCCCATTTCATGGTCTTAGTGTCTGTAATGTACGAATTACTCATTTTTTAAAGAGTTTTATTATCTTAATGGTTAATCACTTTTTAAATTTGAATTATTTAGTTTTGTTTGAAAATTATATTTTAATAATACACCACATATAATCCATGTAATTTGTTCTTGTCTAAACTAAATTTTAACAAGAACGCCAACTATATTTCAAGAATTAAAAAATATTGATTTGTAATTTTCTATCTAAGTGTATTGTCTATTAATTCATTTATCTTATCTACTAAAAAACTGGTATTTAGCGAACTTCAGCAGTGGTAATTTTTAAATAAAATTACCTAAAAGTACGTTGTTTTAAAAGCAAGCTATTTTGGATTATACTTATCTACATCAATCGGTAAGTGGTTTTTTATCACTTTCAATATAAGTTCCTTTATATCTACAAATAACAAAAAAAAACCCATCTTTAAAAACTTAAAATTTATCAGCCATATAACAACATAACCTAACAACATGTATCCTAAAATTTTAAAACATTTTAACTTAAAGATTTTATCTAATTGATTTTCAGTATTTTAATTATTTTTATAAATCTGTCTAATCACTTATTTTTACCATTTGTTTGAATGTTGTCTTTTTCATAGAAAAGGAATGTTTTTACCTTTATTGTGAAAGAGTAAGGAGCTATAAATAAAATATCTCTACTATTTATAACTTGTATCTTCTGTGTTTAGTTTTATCTTGCATATTATATTAACTATCATGTATTACATGTATCTGAAGAATTATGAAGCAACTTTCAAGATCTTATCTCGTGGAATTACACCTGCTAGAACACAAAATAATAAATGCCTACAATTAAGAGATATTTTTGCTAATAAAAAAATATATCAGCCATTTATACAAAGATGAGCTTTTTATCAAATTCTTCTTGAACTAATTTTTAGCCCTAAAACTGCTTTCTGTATATCTGGCAGAAGCCTATATGAATATAACTTTATGCCATTTAATTTATCAAACGTGTCTTAACACTTCAAAGAACCATGGATCACTATTAGGATGTCTTACATCAAGAATGTGCCTTTGTATATCTGGATAATATTCTTTCCGTTGACGAAGATAGCTTTACCCTAAACGAAGTTTATGAACACCTTAACAGCACAAGATTTAAAGTAAAATTCGAAAAACATTTTTTTTGTGTTTCCTCTCTCTTCTTTCGTGGTTTTATTGTGGATAGAACTGGACTTCGTGTTGACCCATCTAAAGTCGATGCCATTACTAAATTTAAAACGTCTAAAAATGTTACAGAAATTAAACGTCTAATTGGTATGATCAGCTATTATTGTGCCTTTCTACCCAATCTCTACATTTCTCATCTGTTACTGCTTTGATAAAGAATAAGAAAAAAGATCAATGTGTTGAATGGAATTCAGAGGCACAGTTGGCCTTTGAAGAAATCAAAAATTTAATTGCCTTAGCTTCTTACATTTATGTGTTTCTCTTACATAACCGTCGACGCGGCATATGCGACGCAACGGCAGTTGGTAATGCTAATCTATATTACAGATTTTAGCACGCCCATCTGTCAATGACGTCACACAATATGCAAATTATTACACATAATGACGAAATATATCAAATTCATACAATATGTTATTAAAGCGAGGTACTCACATGAATAGGTACAGCATCCTACCGAATCATGTCCTTCCGGGTTGCTCGAAGCTCCCTTCCGGATTATTTACAGATGGGGGCTGCGACCCTCCGACTAACGACTGCGGGGTGTGGGCTGCTCCCAGGTTGCATCCAGATTATCTTCTTTACCTATATGTAGAGAACGGCAGGATCAGGTTTATAGGGACGACAATCAGATAAGGCAAAGGAAATCTACATAAAAAAGATAAAGATACGATACCAGACACGACAACTCTGCTCGAAGTTCAAAGGCAAAAAGCCACGTTTCAGCGTCTCCCGGAAACTTCCCCACTTTTTCTTCGCCACTCGCGTCGGCGCGAAGTTCGTCCAACGCACTTCTGACGTGACGGAAATACACGCGCCAAGTCTTTCAAATTTAAGGCGCGAAAACTCCCGCACATCAAAACTAAAATTAACAAAAATCTAGTGCCAACTTTGGCACGTAACAAGCTTGAATTTTAATTTCACCAAATTTCAATGAAAATTTTATATTCAAACTAATGCTTCACTTACTTGGTTAGGTGCACTGTTATTCCATGAACATAATGGTTTAGAACATATTATTGCTTATGCAAGCCGATGTGTAACTCCAGTTGAATAAAAATACTCCACTACCGGTAGAGAATTATTAGGTGTTATTTTTTGAATAGGAAAACTTAGTGACTATGTTAAAGGTACCCACTTTACTGTTATAACTGATTACCTGGTTAAATAATTTAAAACAACACACAGGACGTTTAGCTCGTGGAGCTTACATATATCTTGATTTACCTTTACTATTCATCCTAAACCTGGAAGATTAAACATCGTACCTGATGCTTTATTTCATGTCGCTTTTTTAAATCGTCCTAACTTAACCTAGATACTTGGTATTTCAATATGTTATAAAAATTTCCTTTTTTTTGTGTAATTGGTGATAGACTCTATAAATTTGTTTCTTCCACTTCACATAAAACTTCAAATATCCCTGAATTAAAAATTAATTGTTCCCACTTCTGGTCGAAATAATGTCTTAAAAATGTGTCATGCTAACCATATAGCCATTCGTTTAGACGTTAATAAAACATTAGCTACAATATTTGACATATTATTGGCCTACCTTAAAACGTTATATCTGTCTGTCCTCCCATATCTTAAAACATGTTAGTTCGTCTTTGTGTTAAAGTTGAGAGGTGCGAATCGATCGCTAATCGCGTATATCCTCCGAGGGGATCGGAGGTTTGGGTGCGAGCAGGTAGGGGTTTGGTGGGGGAATTTCGTGCGTTGCATAGGCAGGTTTTTATTGCGAAAAGCTTAATAATAGGTATCTTCTCCGAGGGGTCGGAGGTTTGGGTGCGAGCGGGTGGGGGTCTTGTGGGGAATTTCGGTGTGCGTTGCATAGGCCGGTTTTTATCGCGAAAAACCTAATAATAGGGGAGAAATAAGAGATTTTCCGAAAAAGATTAATTTGAAGCTACGTATTTGCTTGCATTTTAAAATAGCTTGGATTCTTCAAAAATTTCCGATCTGAAAAGCCCAACGAGCCGTGCGACAAAGCCGGCGAGGAGTCGGTTAGCGGCGGTGCGAGAAAAAAGGAAGATCAAGTTGGTTTCCAAAATTCGTATCCGGTCTCTAAAAATATCTGATATGTACGAAAAAAACCCTATTCGTATTCTAAAACCTGAATTATTAACGGTTTGCAAGCTGATACTGTGGTATTTTCTTAAAACATTTCTTCAAATTTGTGTAATTAATTCGAGAAACGTCAAAAACAGGTTACGAGCACCGGCGTAGACGAACAAGTAAGTACCTACAAAATCTATGATGACACACTTTTTTTCAAATTTCTAAAATTTAAACTTATAAAATATCTAATATGTCTTAATAGTATTGATAATTAATTATTGTTATGGGAAAGCATCGCATTTTAATATACGCAGCCTATTTGTTTAAGAAAAAATTAAATAATAAATTAAACTTAGTTTATGATGCCGGTCGAGCGATTACAATACGACGTGATTTCTTCGAAAACGTTATATTTCTTATGTGGCGTTATAAAATGCAAGTACACGACCAACGGTATTTCCAGTAAACATTAGCAACGGTTTCGCAAGGCTAAGAGCTACCCCTACCATTCGCAAGGTCGGGGATTCGATGCCTAGTAAAATTTCCTTTTTTTTATTTTGTGTCAACTTTTTAAACAACCAAGAGCATTTATTATACACAAATAATACAAAAAAAAAGGTACTTTATTTAACAATATGCATAAAACACGAACCAAAGTTGTGAGTTAAATTTACTCAAAAAACATTTACAAAACTTTACTTTTTTTGAAATTGTCCAACTTACAGTAACTTATTTGCTTATGTGTTTAAAAAGTAAGGATCATTTAAAATTTTTCAATCTAAAAATCCGAACGCACAGTACGACAAAGCCTACAACTGGTCGATTCACGTTGGTACGAGAGAAAAGGACGATCGAGTTGTTTTCCAAAATTCGTATCCATACCTTAGAAAATATCCAATATGCACCATAAGACAGTATTTATATTCTAAAACTTGAATTATTATTCGTTTGCACAAAGGTGTTACAGTTTTTTAAAACTTTTATTGAAATTTGTATAATTAATTCGCGAGATGTCAAAAGCAGATTATGAGCACCGGCGTCGAAGAAGAAGTATGTACCATCAAAATCTATGGTGACACAATTATTTTCAAAATTGTAAAATTAAAGCTTATAAAATGACTAAATTATATCTTTGAAGTTATACCTTTATTAAGATTTCAAAAATAAACCGTATTTTATTGTACAGTCTATTTTAAAAGAAATGTTTAAAAATAGTGATGTGATGTTAGTGTACGAATACGACCGAGCACTTCAATCAAACATTAATTCATAAGACGCTGTATTTCGTATGTTGCATCATACAATTCAATTATACAACCAACGGCATTTCTATAAACCTCAATTCGGTGTTGCAAGGCTAAGAGCTACGCCTACCGTTCACAAGGTCAGGGGTTTGATGTTTACTAAAATTTCGTTTTTTCATTTTATGTTGGTTTTTTTAGCATCTAAAACATACAAATCATACCCAAAAAATCCTACGGTATATAACTGTTCCGCTATTGTGTTTTATATCGATATATTTATTCCTTTTCCATACTAATGCTCTATATTTAAAAAGAAATTTGAAAATAACGTTTAGTAAGGTTCTTTAGATTTAAACGGGTGAATACGTACATAAACAATACCTTTTTGTATACAACGATCTCAGTAGCATTGTTATAACGATACCAGCTACCGTGCTCTGATAAATCTTTTTTTTTAACATGTCGATTTTACGTTTTCCAACTTTTTTTATTATATGCGATTTATTCTTAAAAGTAGACGTAGGAAACATAGCTTGAATTGCTATATACAGTTAGTCAAACATTCTGCAATTACTGTTTATTACAATCGTTTATTACAATCGTTTATTTATCCAATAGAAATAATATCTGTTGTGATTTTATATCTACATTACTTATTTAACAATTACTGTGAATATATAACTAATATAAAATATTATAAAATGTAAAAGCTTTATTTCCATTATTTACATTGCATACAGCTTTTATTTATTCAATGAAGTCTACTAGGGAGAAGTGGTCTTGTTCAAATCAACTCCTCGAAGTCATATTAACGAAGTCCACTAGACCCTAGTGGTCTTAATCCGATCAACTCCTCGAAGTCGTTTTAACAAAGTCTGCTAGGGCATAATGGTCTTGATTCGATCGATGCTCCGAATTTGTTTTGACTAAGTATTCTAAGGCGAGGTGAGTTTCATCCGATCAACTTTTTAGAGTCATTTCAACGAAGTCCACTGAGGCGGAATGGTCTTGATCCGATCAAGTCTTCGAAGTCGTTTCGGCAAAGTGTATTACAGTGAAGTGACCTTGATCCGATCTACTCTCCGAAGTCGTTTTAACAAAGTCTACTACAATGAAGTGATCTTGATCCGATCAACTCCTCGGAGTCTTCTTTAACGAAGTCTACTAGAGCGAAGTGGTCTTGATTCGATCAACTCTCTGAAGTCGTTTCAACAAAGTCTACTACAACAAAGTGATCTTGGTCCGATCAATTCCTCGTAGTTGTTTTAATGAACTCTACTACGGCGAAGTGGTTTTCATCGGATCAACTCATGTAAGTGGGACTACAAACCGCGTCTAGTCGTCCTGTGAAAACATGATGTAAACAAGTCAACTCACATATAACACAACTTAACCACAAAATATGCAAATGTAAATTAGGAATTATTTCCCAGTTTTGTTCAACATCATTAGGTCTTCAATCCTGGAACTTCCTTTTTCCTATCTCTACTTGTAATATATCCCATACTATTCTCCAAAAATGCCTTAGAACATATTCTGCCCTTCTATTTCTCAAATTTTTTTCCACAGATATCCTTGTTCCCCTACTATTTCTATAACCTATTGTAACATACTGTTTTAATATCGCTCTAATTAGTTCTATGAATTCTAAAAATAGTTATTTTCTAGTTTAATTTTAGCATTCTAATTATTAGAATGAAGGTCTTGGAGCGAACGGCTTCAAGACTACCCAAGTAGCGTCCTAGCGAAGTTTCCAGGAAGATCTAATCCAAGAGTCAATCAGTTTTCTAAAGGCACTTACTTTAAGGGCACTAAATATGTCAGATTAGTTGCTATCTATGATTAGATGTCAATCATGCTTTAGGATCCTATTTATGTCAGGGTGGTCTGAAGCAATTTTTCAATTAGCGGAGCACTCAACTAAAATTAGTTCTGAGATCTACTTGTGTGGCAATCTTAGGCAATGGGCAGTTTAATTAACCTTAAAGATTTACGACCGGCATATCCTAAGCGGAGTATGAGCGCCAAGAAAGGGGTTATTTTTCAATTAACTTAAATGTATATAAGGATGCCAGCCGGTGGGAATCGGGGTTGTTTATTTCCAGACGCGTTAGAGGTTAAAGCTGGTTGTTTATTTCCAGACTGAGTGAAGTGTTTTATTTCTCTGAAGTCAAGTGCGTGCCGTTATGTTCTAAGTTAATTATTTTTCTGAGTAAGTAATTATTATATATGGTATTACTATAAACTCAAAGCTGTGTTATGCATCATAAGTCATTTATTTGTTTAAATACAATATCTGTCGACTTTCATAACATACAACTTCGGGTTAAATCTCCGTTCCAGTATTTAATCCCTTTAGGTTATTGTTAAAGACCGCATCTTTTGAAGGGTTTCTTATTTTATTGTGTTTCGACGTAGTCCGAGGCTTGTAATAACTATGCCACGAATTCCGTTATTGTACTATTTGACCCGTGTGAAGGTCATGTTTTCCTGTTATTGATGACCCGTGATTAAAGGAAGGTCGTTTCAGTATGCAAGTTAGTTAGACTACGGTAGCGTTAATTAATTATATGTATTGGGGTGTTTGCACCCAGAACTGTTGTTAATATTCATAAAATAAGGACTTTAGAATTGTTTAGTTAAGTTGGGTTTGTGCTGGCGGAAACTTAATAACATTTGTCCTGTGAAGTGACGTATTTTCTGTCCTGCAATCTTAGTTCATCGCCACGAACAAAGTGCGACGAAAGCTATTGCCGCGATCAGTCCATGGGCCGTTTAATTCCCATGGTGGCGCCCTATTGTAAATATTGTTAATCACTGTATAATTTTGTATGCATATGTAATTAGGTTAAGTTAGTTAGTAGGCCGTTTAATAAAACAATTGGAATTTTGTCTTAGTGTGTTGTTGTTTAATGAACCTCCCCTTCTCACCGACTGCAGCAGCTGCGAGGCAATGTCCCGAAACGTGAGGGTACTATAGTGTTAGAGGTCCTTCCCATTTATTATTTATTATTAATTGGATACCCTCACGCGGTAGGTAAATATTATAATTACACTATTTGTTACTAACTTTGTCCGTTCATGCTATCATCCTCATACATCTGTCGTACAACATTCCAAAAGGCTGCTACTGTTTTTCTGTCTGCTTTTCCTACTGCCCGTATTTCATAGGCATACTGTGCTGTGATCTACAGATATGCTTTCAACAATTTTCTTCTTGTTTGTTGTCTTTGATTATAGGTGCTGTTCTTTCTTGTTGGATGCAGTTCGGATCCCTTCTATTGTTTTACAATTATATACCTTATTTCTCCGACATTCAGTGGTTGAGAAGGGGGGTAAGCAGCCTGTAGCTGCCCAGTCCTCCAGCACTTGAACATTTGCTGATTTAATATTTTTTCCAGTATATCTTTTCGCACAGTCAACATTGGTTGTAGATAATTCACAACCAACACCTGTAGTTGTTTATAATAATTATCAGATTTATCTGCGCTTATTTTTTCGTCATTAGGTTTCCATCTCAAAACTGGTTGGATACGTACCTCCACTTATTTATTTTGAACTAGCCTACACAGTTTCCTGAAATTCCCACACAGCCTATATACAGCTCGGTTCCCCTTCTATGGTTTTCTAATTATATGCCCTATTTCACAGAGATTCAGTGGTATGTGAAGGGGTTAAGTAGCCGGTGACTGCCAAGATTCCCCAACACTTAGACATTTGTCGAATTAATAGTTTTCTAGTAAATCCTTTCACACAATTAACATTATTCGAGAATATTGCCCAACCAATATTTGTAGTTGCTTATAAGAATCATCATGTTTAAGTACAGTTATTTTTTCATTATTAGTTTATCCATCTTGGGGACTGGTTGGATGCGTACCTCCATTGATTTCTATTCTGAACTAGCCTACACTTTTCCCTGAAATTTCTACAGCCTACATCTTTCGCTATCTGTGTGCAGTAGTCTACCCTAAGTCTACCTCTACTTTTTTTTTCCCTATGTCTGCTTCTAATTTATTCCACGCTATTTCTTCATGCCGTAGTATGTGGCCTAGCACCCTATCTCTCCTATTTTTTTACCGTTTTCCACATATTTCTTTCTTCCCTTACCATTTTAACTTTGTCTGTTCATGATATCTTCATCATTCGTCTGTAGCACCACCTCCTACTGTCCAGGCTTCACAGCCGTACAGTGCTGTGCTCCACACATATGTTTTAAGTAATCTTTTCCTTGTTTCTATGTTTGTGGTCTTTAAACACAGTAGTTGCTTTTTCTTGTTAACTGCAGCACGACCTTGTGCCAATCTTTGTTTTATATCTTTTGTGCTTTTCCCATTTTGCGTTATCTGACTTTCTAGGTAGCAGAAATCGTTAACCTCTTGTAAGTTCGTGTTACATATTTGTATTCTTGTTTTTGATTTATTTTCCTTTCCTTTGCATACTAGTACTTTAGTTTTAGTTTTGTTAATTCTATTATTGCTGTTTGCTCTTTGTATAAGCTATGTAGTATTTGTCTATCCCTATAACTCATTCCAATCTTTTTGAGTATTTGAACAATTTTTTTTCCATTTTACATTGTCGAATGCTTTTTCCAGATCTACAAACTCTATATATACGCTTTCCCTCTTTTTCTATTGTTTTCTCCATTATCACTCTCAGAGCTAAAATAGCCTCATGTGTTCCCCTGTTTTGACTAAGCCCAAATTGATCTTTTCCTAGTATTTCTTCAGCTCGTTTATCCATTCGTCTTTGTATAATTCTAGTTAATATTTTTAACACGTGTGCTGTCAAACTTATTGTTCAAAAATTTTCAAATTTAAGTACGCTTTTCCTTTGTTATAGTTACTATGATGTTATGTTTGAAATCTTTGGGTATCTCGTCTGTTTCATACATTTAGCTTACAAGTTGAAAGAGACGTTCTGTTACTGCTTGTCCAGCGGCTTTTAGAGTTCCTGCTTGCGTCTTATCTGTACCCGGCATCTTACCATTTTTCGACCCTATAATGCTAATTCAAACTCATCTCTAAGTATAGGACATCCTGCCATCATTTTGAATATCTTATTCTTGTTCTAATGTTGCTAGTTCCTTTCCTGCATATAAATTTCCTATTTATTCTTGCCATCTACTCACTTTCTCTACATTTTCTATAATGACGTTTCCTCCTGTGTCCTTTATATTCTTACTATATGGTTTTATATCCCTAAAATTGATTCTAATTAGTTTTTATGCTTCATGTGTCTTTCCTACTTCCATCTTAGTTTGTACCTCTTTGCACTTTTCATCAATCCATTGTTCTTTAACTTTCTTGCATTTGCGAATAATTTCCCATTTTATGGCTTTATATCTCTGTTTTCCTGTTTGTCTAATTTATTTTTGTATTTTCGTCTTTCTTCTATTAAATTCGGGATATCCTTTGTTATCCATGGTTTCTTATTTTCTTTTTGTGTATACCCCAGAATATCTCTGCCGCCATGTCTAGGCTGGATTTAATGTTATTCCATTCTGTTTCTACTTCCTCAGTATCAGATATTTTCCTGATATCTTTGAGCAATTCATTTGAACTTTTTCGAATCTTTATTGAATATCTTTATCTTTTAGTTTCTGTAGGTCCAAGTGCCTTTTTCCGTATCTTTTTTTCAAATATTTAAATTTAAGTGCGGCCTTCATAACTATGATGTTGTGGTCAGTGTCTATATCTGCTTCTGGGTAGCTTCTACAGTCTTTTACTTGATTCCTAAACCGTTGTCTAACAAGAATGTAATCTATTTGATATCTTTCTATATCTCCTGGCATCTTCCACGTATATCGTCTTCTAGCATGATGTTGAAATATGTCTTCGATATCTTTGTGGATTGCTTCTACCTCTTCGTCACTGTAGCTAGAGATGGACATGTATACTTGTATTATTACTGTTTTTACCGGTTTAGATTCTAATCTAACCATGAGTACTCTTTTGTTTTTTTGTAAGTAATTTTCTACACTGTATCCTATCTTTTTTCGCACAATTATCCCCACACCTGAATGTTCTTCCTCTGCTCCTATATGAATTACCCTGAAGTTTCCACTCCAAAAATCCCCCGCCTCTGGCCACCGAATTTCGCTGATCCCTACTACGTCTAGTGCTAATCTATTCATTTCATTTTTCAGGTTCTCTAGCTTACCTATTTGCTTCATACATCTAACATTCCACGCTCCGACTCGCAAAATGTTTCCAATTCTTATTGCATCCTTCCGTTTTTACAGGTAGGAATGGGTGTACAACAGAGTCTAAATAAAACTCTGGTGGGACTAGCGTCAACTGTTTGTGGCTGCGGTAGATTGCAAAAGACTATATCTCAGGGGTTTAGAGAACAAAGTCAAATTTTACTCAGACAAGGTATAGGGATGCAATTTGGAACATGACAAAAGAAAATACCTTAATACAACTTATATTTGAGTTTAGTTAATAACATTAATAAAAAAAATTAAATATATACCGTTATTTTCTTACAATCAAAGTTTCATACGATAAAATCACTAAGTGTAGTTCATTTATCTACACTCTCATAATTTTAAAATTTGTCTCAAACTACCAGATAAGATAGAAAATCTAAATATATTATTGCACTTAGACACAATTTCTAGTTAGACGTTCTAAGTAAAACGAAATCATAAATACTCTTTGTTGTATTTAACATTAGTTAAGAGAATTTTAATTAAACATTTAAATTGAACATAACCTCAATACACGCAAAAAAAAAGGTTTTATGTGTGGATAAAATTACTTCATTTTTAAGTTTCCCGCCAGGAAACAAAAGCTAGTGTTTTTTTATGTTAACGTTGGTACTATGTATAATATACGTGGTTGTTGCTGCTTCTGAGATGCCAGGAATGGCGTTTTTTTTTTAGTTTGACGTTTTGATTATTATGTTATTGTTAAGTATGGAAATTAAAGATTGTATAAGAAACTATTGTTGTGCCTATGAACCCCTAGCGCTCCTACATATGAAAGCTTTTCTGTTTACAACTCAATAGGTTATATACGAAAGCAAAGATAATATTAAAAATCTAAGGCGCATGCACGCCTTACAACCAAACTAACGTAAATTTTATAAAAGGCAATTATATATTTTAATTTAAATGGTTGAAAAAATTTCTGTTAAAGTTTGTATTAGTTTGTACTGTTATGATTAGTTAATGTAATCGATAAATAAAGTTATGAGTATATTTTACATACATGTTTCTTCAGAAAACTGAGATTTAAAATGTAACACATGCACATTGACCATGACAAAGTAAATAATATAAACTCGTACCTGTATTCAAGATATATATGAAAGAAACGTATACTTAAGCTTTGAGCTTATGGTTTGTTTGGAACTATGGGATCTTCTTACAATTTGTTGAGACGAACACCATCGTTAATTATTTTGGTTGTTATCCTCAAACTTCTAATTTGTAAGAACCAATTCTTGTTTGTTCCACAGTCATATGTTTCATCAATGGACATTTAATTTATTTTAGAACGTAAATAAAACGTCAACATAACATTCTTGTACGATAAAAGATAATATTTGTAGGTAATAAAATTAATGCATAGGCTTGGATAGTTTAGTTCAGGTAATTAGATACTTAACCAAAGAAAATATACTACGGAAGATATGCTATCCAGAGGATATGCCATCCAAGGATATCCCATCCAGAGGATATGCCATTCGAGGACCTTAAAAAATAAACGTGTTACAAACGCGAAATATTACAATATGCCACGTGGAACAGTCTAAAAATTTATCTATAAACAGCTTACTATCCATTAATATTTTGAACCGGTTATTTAGGTAGGCTTTCTTCATAAGCATTTTGCTTATATTCTAAAACGATATTTATGTATGTTAGGAAGAATAAAAGCAAAGACGCCTTTTACATACCAGGTATGACATCATGGCCTTAGAAAGGACATCTTTATCGGAAGACGACATGTGCTCAATAGACCGTTAGATATAAAGACAAACAAATATTTATTCTGGTTAACAGATAACCACACATTTTGAAAGAGGGACAAAACAAGAAAACTATCCTGAATAACAGATTCATATATACACCAGTTGTGTATTTATGGACATTATTCAAAGGTTAACCAATAGGAAAATTACATCTGATCTTAATTATTTATATTATTTATACCAAAGAAAGAATATTAAATTAAGACTAAAGATAGGTGTATATAGTGTATTATTTAATAATACTAAAGGGAAATGTTGCACAAATCAAAACTGACTTGTGATTGTAAACTGTATTAGTATAAAATTAAGACGAATAATGCTTTTATATTGAAGGAAATTGGACCACAATGTAACATGGCAAGGGAACAGTGAATTGACATGTTACATTATTCTGAACTTTCTGATCGCATCCTCCGAAGTAGTCCTTTCCCGGAGATTCTAATGGGGGGCTATTTTAACTCCGCAATCTTTTACCCCAGAAATGCCATTATGTTTATTACAATTTAAATACGCTGTGTACCTGGGAGATAATGTGGTGGTTTCCCGTTGCCTTCCACATCGCGGTAGTGTGTTTTAGATTGCCATACTGACCCATATGGTCTCTGTGACTCTAAGTATCGAAAGAGTCGCTGCTCTTTTTTGGGAACCTGTCTTAGTCGGGTTCCTCACTAACGACCCTACTACGTTGGTTGCACCTGTAGTTTGGCTCTTTAGTTCATTAGAACACCCTAATTTTTTAATTACAATTATTAGGATAAATCAAAGCCAAGCAAAAACTTTACGCAAACAATTTAGTAATCTAGAACTTCGACAAGGTGCAGGTCCAATCGAAATTGTAAATTTTGTTAATAAAACTAAATTTTTAATTTCTAAAACTAACAGAAACGTATACTTTAAATTAAAGATACTACAATTTTATACATTTGACTACGAGTGTCTTTAAAATAGAAATCAATGATCACACAACTAGAAGCGAGATGAAAACAGACCTAATTTTAATGAAAATATTAGTTACAACAAAAGCATGAAAGTTCGTTCTCCTTTGTGTTGTGCCAACAGTTCTAACAAACTATATCTAAAAATGTGCGAACAGAATTATGCAAAATTGTACCGAAAAATATAGTTTGAGATGTATCATTGATTTTGAATTTTTTAATTGTTTTCTAAAATATAATCATTTGTAATGCATAAACAATTTCAAGACTTCTTGCTTTAAATAGTGCTTTTAGTCATTTCCAAAATCTGAATTTACAGAAACGATTGAGAAATTGTGACAATGCTTATTATTTGTTTTGTTATTCATTTTTTATATTTATGTTATTTATCTTTTGCTTTTTTTGTAGGGAGTAAAGCTTCCACTCCTAGTAATAATACTAATAATAGTAGAAATTCAAACAATAATTCATCTAATTCAATGCCACCAACAATTTCAAATGGAGTGGGATTAGGTGGTCTTTTTGCTGGTGGAATGCCAAAGTTAAAGCCAGTGGGAAAGCAGCCAGGTATCTATAATGTTTATTTTTAACTTAAACTTGAATTTTTGTGATTTTGTTTTTTTTAAGTAATTTAATAGACAGCAGTGTTAATGAACCATTTAGTTCCACTGTATGCTAAACAATTTTTTCTATAAAAAGAATCCCTCTATTTGTTATGTTATCATGGCCCTGAGACAGAAGGCTTACAGACCACTTTTTATATTTGTTATAATTATATAGCTGGTGTGGCATTTTAGGAAATGTCACTTTTGCAACAGTGTTATTTGCGGAGTTTTAACAAATTCACCAGATGATTATTCTGTGTTAAAATAATGATGTTATTAATATAAAAAATATTGTATTTAGATTTATTATACAAAAATGCTTGCTTAAAATTTACACAGACCCCTACCTGTTAAATCTAAAAACTCTTGCTCACTATCACCATGCTGAAACCTAAATAAAAATTCACACCCTACAATCACACACTCAAAAATAACTCCATTCCCAAAATATATCACACACAATTACATTTTCACAAATGTCATTTCTTCATATACACTCGTATTGTCAACAATTTCATAATAATAAAAATAATTCAGATAGATAACCCTTTTAAACACATATTTTTAATTAAAGCAAGAGGGCATTCCTCATACATTACGTTAACCCTTTTGTCTTATCATGAGCTCATAGTAAAACTCTATGAATGTACATACAACTTTACTGGACTACCAAATATCAAATAAACCCTTTATACCTCTTTACAACATCGCATGGTTATCTGTAAATTAATTAATTATTCTTGATTTTCAAAAGTAAATTTCAATTTCATTTTTAGAGTATCTTAAACTTTAGTTCATAAAATGTATAGCATTAGAAAACACACCAAAACACAAATCAAAATAATCACAAATCCATGGAAAATATTCACCACTCAATGTTCTATGTAATAGCCTACCTGGTAGCTATCTTCTGAATGTTGTTCACCAACTGGCCTCTTGGAGATGCTGCCGTCCAGTATATGTCCTTAGTCCATCAAATAACTCCCCAGTCGAATCACTGTATCTGCCGCTACTCCAAACTATCTTTCCAAAAATAGTATACAACCAAAAACATCCAATCTTCAAATTTTCCTGTTCTTATTCCAAATTAAGTTTAATACCCAAAAATCGCTGCTTCCATCATCCAAATAATTTTAATCTTTACTAATTTCGTGCATTCCAACAACACAATAACAATCTTGTACTTACATACAAGATTAACTTTCACTTAAATAGCTTTTACATAACTTTTCATCAAACTGTACTAATTCACTTGTAAGTAACTAGATGTGTCGCAAATGACTGATGACATTAAAAGAGAGCGAGGCCCCTCTTCGAAAATGGTTAAATAATCAAGAATTCATCCCCCTGTTTCAAAATTGCACGTACAACTCGTACCCGTTGCAACAATTCTTAAAATTATTTGTTAACCGCCTTGTATTCTAGGGAAAAAGCTCTAACGGATCTCGGTTTTGCGTGAATTTTGATAACAAAAACACAAATACACGGTAAAACGTTTCTAACTGTTGTCAACTGCCACTTCGATTCCATGAAAATTAGCCTCCACCATTCAGTTCATTCCCACTACTTCCACGTCCCCTGACTAGTACAAAACGTTTTTCATCTTGCTTGTACCTATAACTTCCTTTCACGTATATGCCTCCACCAGCTGAATATTTACTCTTCTCCATCTAAACCCTTCGCATGTATATCTATATCCTCCAATCACCTTGCTTGGCTCCTTTCTCTCGCTTTCAACCGACGCGTGCTTGCTTTTAAAATTCCTTGAAATTATTGATTTTCTTCCCCCGCTACAATAAATTTGTTCAAGTTTCCTTAAAATATTGGCTCTGCGATTAACTCTATGTATCTCGCTTGTATGCATGTTTTTTGTTCCATCTTTGTTCTTTTGTGACAGTTGTCTCTAGCTCCCTCCTATACTAGCTCCAGAATTAAAATCGATATCTTAACAAACATACTGCGTCTTTGTCAGATTTATGTGGTTTTGCTTTGTCCTTGTTGCAAATTGACTACATTAATTCCAACGGTCGTCTGTTTTCCTGTAAGCTATTAAAGCTTGTTTGTGTCATTGTTATCTAGAAATATATTTCCCCTTGTTATTTTGCTGTGCTTTTAACGTTTGGGTTTTGCCTTGGAAAGATAAGACTGTTATTTTAATACATATTCAACCCTTTCACAGTCCCTTATAATATTAAATATGCTATACTTTTACCCCATTATTATTAATTCTTATGCCCTATATTTAAATAAATACTATATTACATCATTCCTTGCTAACTATGACTAACTAAATTAACCCTACACTATTATATATTACCTACGCTTTTAAAATAATTGTTTAAAATATCCTAGTTCATCAAATGACTAATTTATATAGTGAATAAGATGAAATAATAACTAAGACTTTTATGCAAGGCCCAAATTATCATGTTAAATCGAGCTAGTAATTGAAAGATGGAAAATATAAGGTCTTGGACAGGACTTGAACCTGTATCTTGGTTTTGCCGGAACCATGCATTTACCAATTACGCCACTGAGACCGATGATGACAATTGGGAAATTTACAAATTTTAATCGTGTACACAACTATACATAAACCTAACTTTCAATTATGTTTGACATTTTTGTCAATCATATATAACATTGTCAAGTTTTTGACTTATGTAAGTTATAGACAGGAAGATACGCACAAAATTATGGTTATAAGCCAAGTATTAAATATATAAATATTTTAGGTAGTTAATTACACAATGTAAGTTGATAAATACTATCGTATTACAGTGATTAAGATGAAATAATAACTTAGACTTTTATGCACAGCCCAAATGATCATTTTGAATCGAGCTAGTAATTGAAAGATGGAAAATATAAGGTTTATGTATAGTTGTGTACACGATTTAAATTTGTAATTTTCCCAATTGTCGTCATCCGTCTCAGTGGGATAATTGGTAAAGGCATGGTTCCGGCAAAACCAGGATACAGGTTCAAGTCCTGTCCAAGACCTTATATTTTCCATCTTTCAACTACTAGCTCGATTCGGAATGATCATTTGGGCTTTACATAAAAGTCTAAGTTATTATTTCATCTTATTCACTGTAATACGATAGTATTTATCAACTTACCTTGTGTAATTAACTACCTTATATATATATATATATATATATATATATATTGCTGTGAAATGTACAAAAAGCCTCTCCATTAAATTACCTGGTCCGTTGACTTTCTTATGTTAATCGCCTCTTTACTCTTTTCGCCTCGGCTGCTCCCCTAGATAACTTACATCCTCATTCATAAAAAAAAACACATTCCTACCACAAACACCAACGTTAACTCTATTTACATCAATATTCACAATGCATTAAATTTTCAAAATTAAGATTCAGCATAAATTTCAGTATCAGAAAATTTCAAGATTAAATTTGTTATTATTTTAATGTGCATCCTGAATTAAAGTCCTTGTAGAATGCCTACTAATTAATTTAACAATATTGGCAGACCTGAGTCTGAGTACAAAGGGAGCATCTCCCACCCCTTTACGTTAATCAAACAGGTTAGTCTAATTGAGCTCAAAGACATACCCAAATTTTCATCAAGAACATAAATACTAAATAGTCCTTTCTACTTAAACAAGAAAATTTCACCTTAAAATTAAAAATTTGTTGTTAGTACAAATTCACTATTGTCCATTTTAAGTAAATAAATTATAAAGTTATTCAACACACACCAAAACATCAAAAATTGAACAACAAAGCATAAGTTACCTGAAGGTTACTGCACTCATGGCTCCAATGTACATCGTCCTCTGTTAATCACACCATTCCAACTGGGTTATGTTTAGGTCCTCGGATTACTGGTCGCCTTTAAAATTTTCTACACCACCATTCATTTAAAGTTGTTCCAGTGCTTTTCCGGAACTCATCTGTGTATATCTGTATCTTGTTTTGTGGATCCAGTCACGTTTACGAATCATTTAATTATTAACACCCCCGAAAATAGCAAAGAAATTCATACTTCTTTCACGCTATACGCCAAAACTGCCTACTTTTGTGTATTCATTTGTCGTTGCAAATTTGAATAATTGGTACAGTACTCGCAATTATAACTAGACTTTATTACCTTGCATCTTCTTTTCTAAGTGCACTAAATCACTTTCATTGTAGCACGTAAAGAACAAACTGTTTTAAAGTATTAAATAATCACCAAAATATACGAGCAAACTGTTTAAATTATTGAATCAAAATCGAAAAATTAAGAGAGAAACTCATATTAACACGGGTATATATAATAGCTAGCCTGTGCGTCGGTATTGTCCCGCAAACGGACAATTTCAGAATTTCGTCATTCTATGTTCCTTTTCGATCGCTCGGCACAGCTTCCACAAAATTTGCACACGTCCAAGTTTAAAATCTATGAAATTTCGACACGGCTCGCAACGTCTGAGAATAACTAATTAATTTTTATACAGAAATGTTATTTTTACCTCTCATGTTTGCCTCTTATTTTCAACCAATCGCAACCCAGTGACGTTCGTTGCTCAAATCACGCCTTTTACTATATGTGTCTCTGTCTTGCGCATATTATCTGTCTCTATCTACCCTGTTCTGAGTGGTACTAATCGATATTCTTTAGTATCGGTTATTTTCAATCCACGTGGACTGTGAAATAACCCACCTTATTAGCAATTCTCGTGAATATTAAGCGACGGTTTCTCCAACATTCTCTGTAACCATTTGTTATCTGCAAAATTTACGCAGAACGAGACTTTTAAAAATACGCAGGTGTTCAATCGTCCTACTTCTAACTAACACTTCTACGATTTGAATATTATTGGGTTTTTACAAGCTTTTATGCATATTATATGTTACTAATGGTTCAATTAACTCCAATTAAAATAATACCCTTTAATTTTTAGTGAATCCTAATTAAATATTCAATTATTATTTGTACATTTTGTTTAATACCGGTTACTTAAACTTGAATTAATTAATATAAATTTTGCACGTAATTTCCATGTGTTTCTTTACTTGGACTAATTAAATTACACGTTGAGCATTTTAATACTGCTTCTTTTTATATAAAGCGTCTTGTAAATAATTTAAATCCCTTATTTTTAATGAAACGAATGAATTTTTATTCTTCACGGTTTTTTAATAAAGCGTATTATCTAATAAAATTCCTTATACACGGTGATTAAAATTATTTGATGTAATTAATTAATTTTCTACCCTGGTCTAAATATGAGTTATATATATATATATATATATATATATATATTGTTGTGTTAACCCCTGTTAGCCCCACAATTGGGTCGATATAAATGCTGTGTTCCTTTCGCCCCTACGCTTGGGTATGTCATAAATGCCCCACGGCTTGGGCGTATATAAATTGCTGTGATATAACCCTTATGTTGCTCAAACACTTATGAAAATGTTAATTTATAATTTTTTTTTGCCTCGACTAGCTGATTCAATTAAATAAAGCAATTCCACAATACACAGTATAATGATTAAATATTACAACTTTTTCCCTTTTTAAATATCTTCTCCCTTTTTGAATTATTTACATCTATTAGATTTTTAGAAAATGAAGCCAGCAAAACGAGCTTTTATATTACCTTTACAGACCTATTGAAACGTTTCAAGATGTCTATAACTTCATAAAATTTATCCAGAAACCCCAATTTGTCGGCTCTTACTTACACTTTAAATTATTATTGAGATAAAACAGTTTTAAAAATAAATCATATCAAAATATCTGACCTGAAGTGGTTTAATAGGCTCTGCATTTCTAAGAATTGAAGTCTATATACAACCAAATTAATATCCTAATCGTTATTGCAATAAAAGGTTTTTCATTTCCACAATGGAATATTCACCATCAATTTGCTTGAACATGCAGCATTCTCCAAAGTCTCGTATCCAAAATTGTATTTCAGATCGTACTTGATTGTTATTCAAAGTTCTAACAGGAATCGTAACATTATTTTGATTGTAATTTAAGATTGTAATGGTAGTTTTCGGATGTTAATCACGATGATAATTAAGATGGTAATTAAGAACCCTGTTTTATTTATTATTAGAAATGGTATAATTTCCTAAATCTTATCTAATTACGTCTCAGAAGTATGGGCTCTCTTTGCACAATTATACACTCTTTAAAATAATTTTCACTTAACTTTTCACGTAAATATTTATCACATTTAGGTATGGTGACTGCCCAGTTTCAAAAGTATACTAACTCAATATTCGATTGTTAAGATATTTATAGATTGGCCCCTTTAGTTTCTGATTTGTCGACTCCACGTGCTGGGCGAGACCAAGTGTATTATCACTTGTTATTTTGGGAATTTTACCAGTTGTATGTATTTTAATTGCATGAAGCGATGCTCTTGGTCACGTAATTTAATGTTATATCTCACATCTAATTTAGAAATCCCAGGAATCTTCATTCAATCGATCACGTCGTATTGTTTGTTGGCCTTATTCTAATCCGAATCGAATAAATTTGGTGTTTGTTTATTTCCTAATAAATTGGATTTTTGAGCAAATGTGATACTTTTAAATCACGTACACTTTTTGAATATTTGTCTAGCCAATTCATGCAGGTTTTTCACTGATTTAATTTCAATGCGTTTTGTTACCTTTTCAAATTCTTATCTTTGCTCATAGCTACTCTTGGATATCTGTTTAATCGCTTGTACTGCTATATGCAGTGTGCTCTCAACTAATCATATTTATAATGACCTATTTACTCTACTAATATCTGTACTTATGTGCTTTTGTTACTTGGACGTTTCTTCTGTTTGTTCTACGACCCCTATGACTTAACCTACCCCTAAATTAACCCTATAATTACAGCAATATATATATATATTTCAGTTTTTCTTTTATGGGTTATAACCCATAAAGAAGTATTAAACCAGAGGTTGTTAACTCTAACTATAATATGTATATATATATATATATATAAATATATATATATATAACCTTATATGACCTTTTCAATAAACTAGTTATCACCCATTTCTCGGCTACCTCTTGGTTCACTTCTAATAAATTAAGTATTAATGAAAACAAATGCCAACAAATGTTATTTGCTTTAAAAAACCATTCTTATATAAACCCTAAATTTGTTAAATTACTAGGTGTATATGTTGATAGTTCCTTGAAATGGGATCAACATATAAATGTTATTGCTTCTAAACTAAATAGCGCAATTTTTTGTATTCGTAATTTAAAACACTATGCCTCCACGAATATCGTTTGATTGCATATTATTCGCTTTTTCAAAGCCACCTTCTATATGCTATTTTAGTCTGGGGCACTCTCTTATACAAAAGACTATTTGGACTACAACGCAAAGTAGTTAGAATTATGGCGGACTTAGCTATAGAGCCGATTGTAGGTCGTACTTTCTCCAGTTTGGGATTCTTACATTTCCATGTTTATACATCTTAGAATTCCTGCTATTTATGCACAAATCATATAATTCACAACCTGTGGCCTTTCTTACATCTCACCAACATGATACAAGGAACAATAATCTTTTTCGTGTTCCATTTTCTAGATTACAAGTCTCAAGACATTCTTTTAATTATTATTCATACAAGTTCTTTAATTGTCTACCACATGTCACTAAATCATTGTCAAGGAATGAGTTCAAAAACAAAATCAAAACCTTTTTGCTACATCAAAAGTACTACTCATTTGAAGAATACATGAATTGTGATTTTAATGTTCACTTAATATAAATTACATTATAACCATGTTATTTTTTGTGTCTGCAAAGCTTTGAAACATGTCATTTCTTGTTTATAGTTTATATTTTTATTAACACATGACACATATTTGTATTGTAATATTGACCTATGCAAAAAATTGTTTTTATTTTAAAGCATGAATAAATATCTTATCTTATCTTATGTTATCATAAATATATATATATATATATATATATATATATATTGCTATGATATCGCCTTTTGTCAGAAGTGCAACGATCAATTGCCTGCTGATCGCCACCTTTCTGTGCCTTTAAAATAATTTAAAATTGACACAATTAAATGTATGCCTTGACGATTGTATGATAACAGAGAATCTTTACCCACTCCCCTCTAACACCCCATATACCTGAATAAGATAAGAAATTCACCAAAATTTGTATAAGCGAAGAAAATTTACAATGTACTATTTACATAACTTTTGAATCAGAATTAAAATAAATATTCCTATCAAATTTGTTCATTACGAAGATTATACCCCTTTTTGCACCTTTTAGTATCAATTAAAGCCAGCAAAAGAATTGTATTTTACCATGAACGTTTCGTTGAATGTTCAAAGAACTATTCCCTTTTTAAAACGTACTTCTGCATACCAACGAAAATTTTGTTGACGTTTTACACAAAAATATTTTTTTAAGCTCATCAAATATTTAAAATAATAAATGTAACATAGTATAAATTGAAAAGATAATCCTGACCTTATGTTCCTCCTGTAGTTTCTTACTAGAGCTTCCTGACCCAAACCCATTATTTGTTTAGTAGTTTCGAGTTGTTGACACACAGCTTGACTTGCTTCCCAGTATTTCGAAATGATTACCAGCAACTTGTTGTCGTTTGTCCAATGATTTGAAGTACTAACCCTGCACTTCGAGTATTATACCATTTATTTTGTAGAGTTTTAACCCAGTAATTTAGTTTTAACGTCGTAATTTAGTCTTATTTCAGTTCTGATTTAGTTTCCCATTTATTGTGTTCGTACTTAGAGCCCTAAATAAATTGCAAAGATTTTGTTTATATTAATTAAATCTAGACTTACGTTTTATATCAACGGCAGAGTTTTCTACACACGTATTTCAACGTGCACTTTTACTGTGTACTTCACTTGTAATTTTTAATTTCTATTATATTTTATTTTCTATTACTTATCACTTTCACAAAATTTCTTTTACATAATAATTTGGTTTCAACTATTTCAGTCAGCGTGTCGATTATGGAATGCATCTCCCTTATCTGTTACAGTCGGTTTTATAGACAAATTTCTTCCTGAACATTCCACGTGCTATTATTGGTTGACAGCCCGCTATCTGTTATTGGACTGTGAGATTATAAATTCAATATTTAATTACTTCGAATTGTTGCAAAAAATCTAAGGATATATTTAATTCATTGTACATAAATAAACTAATTGTAATTCTGCGTATTCTCATTTAATGACCAAAAATATTGGTTGTTTATTCTTCGGCTTTGTGCACGCTATATCGTACCTTTTTTACGGAAAATATTTTTAGCGCATAATCATAGCGAACATTCACGACACACGAAGTACAAAGGTGCAATCGTGACTTCACATCTGGCTGTAAATTCAAATTTAAAATATATTCGTGACGAGAAAGTATACAATCACATAGACCATGGCAAAGGCGTTGCGATTATGTGTAATATCTGCAACCTGTTGGGTTTTATTTAATATTGCATACTCGATACGTTTAAATTTGCACATACTTCAGAACTTTGTATTGGAATTCGTTTACAAATGGTATATTCTGTATGCTTCAAACTGCACGTATTTTTGAATTTTAATGTCCATATTTTATTTACCTGTGTTGGGGTTTATTAAATGTGGCAATTTATATACATTTTATCCACACGTACGCTTTCACTTCAGTATCTATGCCCTTTTTTACATGCGCTTATTGACTTCTTGCGTTAATGAAATATGCTTGTTTTAAAAGGTTATTACCAACTGGTATAATTTACACGCATTGATTATTTGCTTACGCTAATGCATCTAGAAAGAAATTTCACTTCACGGTTCTTTCTTCAAATATGTCGAATTTGTATTTTAGAATGTTTTAAATGTTTTTTAAAATGATTAAATTGTGTCTGCAATTATTTATCTCGATGAATGTGTTTAAGTTGTTACTGAATGTGCTTTCTTTAATTAACTGTAGCTTGCAATTTGTTTTTATACAGGTTGATTTGAATTTGCTTTTGCATAATGAACGAATTATGTACATTTTATGTTTTAAACGCTTTGGTTTTCGTGGTTTTTATGATATTTACATGAAGTACTCCTCCTTGTGACCTTATATACCCTTAAATAACTTTATTATCATAGCAATATATATATATATATATATATATATATGATATATATATATATATATATATATATATATATATATATTATATATATATAGAGCGATATTGCCGTATTCGATTATCATAGCAATATATATATATATATATATATATATATATATTTCTTATGCCGCCCCCACTCTTTTTCGCGCCTTTTCTTATAAATTTCAATGCCTTTTATATGGTGTGCATATACCTATTGCACGCCAAGTACTTTTGCAACGTTTGGTTGGTGATTTAATCAAAATTGTTTTTAAGATGCCTCGACTATATGAACTCTTTCTTCTCAGGGTATTCACCTACTTACCGTGGGTTCAGTGGTAAGTAGATGTGCAATGCCCAACCAAACTGCACTCTCTTTTGTTTTAGTACTTATTCTAGAATTTAGTTTTGTATATGCCAAATTTTTTTATGATCAACGTTGCCTTGTGCCAAATTAATTAATACCCCAAAGTTTATGACTTTTGACGTTATAAGATATTTCACAGCACTCACCTGGATTATACTTCGTTACCGGCCTCTCTTACTGCTGGCTCAAAATCCTTGTCGCCGCCTTTACAAGGTTGTACTATCCCTTTGAATTTTCCGTCTCGCCTCCAGGTGTCTTTCTTTAATTTTGCTCCCAAATCTGAAATAAATGACCCGAATTTTAGAATTTAGAATACCCGTTTATTTTACTTCCCCTGCGCTAATTCTTCCGTCGTAGTTTCTTCGTTGACTCTTACACTTCCAATTGCTGCTCTTACGTGGTCTCCTAATTTTGCTCCTCTTGTTCCAAATTAATACGTCCGCCTTTAATCCGCACTCAATCCAAATCTATCTTTGTTCTGTTCAAAACCACTCAATGCCCCGCTACATATACATCTATATCCAAATCAATCTTCGTTCCTGTTTAAAACCACTCAATGCCCCGCTACATATAAATCCGTATCCAAATCACTCCAAATATCCTTCCTTCTTACAATTCCTATTCGATGCCTTCTGCCTTTACCAATATCGTTCCAAATCTATCTTACTATCCGTCGCTTCGCCGTCGCACTAATACAAATCTTTACCCTTTCTTGTCGTCGCTATTACTTATTAATGCACTGATGCTGCTCTTTACTCTTCTTTAATAATCAAACTATTATAATTCAAACACGTTTATTAATCTTCCAAAATCTTTACACAACTTAGCACAGTTATATAAAATACGTCTTTACACCAAAAATATTCAAAATAGACTCCCCTTGTTTACTTTCCAAGGTGATAATTACAACATTTCTTGCCTACTACATTACAAATTACATAAACTAAAACCATCCAATAACATTTTAACACTGAGTTTGTGTCACACATACCATAAATTATGTCCTTTACACTTTCCTAGTTTACACATAATATTCTATCATTGGTCCTAAATATTTTACAATCCTTCAATCACATTTGACACTGCTATTACTTATAATTTTGAGATTACATATATGTCCAAACGTTGATTCTATTTAAATAAAAGCCAAAATAAATCACACATGAACCTGGATCTGCGTGGCTAATAGTGGACAACCATAGACGCATCCGGTTTTCGGATGGCAAATGTACGTTCAACGGCCTATTACATTCTAACTCAGTATAAAACCTTGAGCACTGTGTATTTTATCACGTCATCAAGTCATTATAATTTACCTCTTGGCACTTACATTTCAACTAACATGTTAAATACTTTAGCATATGTAAAGTACGGCAAACATACATTTTTAAATTATGGGATCTGATATATGGAACATTTTATTTGGCATACACTACCTTCTACTAAACAATCCTTAGAACCATTGTAGCTCCCTCTGACACTACAATATATATATATATATATATATATATATATATAGAGAGAGAGAGAGAGAGCTACGATATTGCCGTACTTCGATGTATTTAACGCTCAGTTACCTACTGCTCGCCACTGCTCTGTGTTTCTAAATAATCTAGAATAAATTTTAAATTTCACACAGTTAGATTTATGCCTCGACTATCTCAGTTCAATCCCACACAGAGTACATGACAATACAATCACAGAAAAATTTTTATCCCCTTTTTCTCTAACACTTCATACCTGAATAAGATAAACTAAATAATCAAAATTTGTAAACCAAGAAATATGTACAATTTTCAACTCTAATACCTTCGTAATATTGTTTGCTTTTTTTAAAACCCTTGAATCAAAGTAAATAATATAAATCTGTTCATCACCAAATTATAACCCTATTAAAGCAGTTAAAGCCATCAAAAATAACTATTATTTTGGAAGCCTCATTGAATGTTCATTACTCTCTTTTCTCTTAACGTAATTTCTATGTATCAACAAAATTTTTGATGACCTTTTACATAAATATCTAAGTAGTTGCAAGTTTTAAATGTTCAAGGAAAATAAGTTTTATGCTATTGATTTACTATCATCTCTAACCTGGCATTTTTCCTGGTTGATTTCCTGGTTCGAATGTGTAGCTCTGCATTTACCCCAATCTTTTGAACTGTCGCTATGTGCTGTTAACCAGTGTCAATGTAGTACCTTCGGGTCGAGCATTGGAGACGTGGCCGCAAGTATAGCGGCCCTTATTCAAATTATAATGTTAACCAGTGACCTTGGGTTGCTTTCAGCTAAACGTCCTGATTCAGAGTTTTCCCCTTATTTTGTTTGGTACTTATAATATTGGATTTTTAAATTAGATTTCTTATCGAATTTGCTTAGTGGATTGTTTATTAAATCACTTAGTAAATCTCTCAGTGGAATTCTTAGTGGATTTCTCAGAATATTTCTTAGTAAATTTTTTAGAGCCCTTGGTTACTAAATGTTAAAGATCATGTTTACCTTAATTAAATTTTATACTTACGTTTTATGTCAACTACACTTGTATATTTAAACGTGAACTTGTACTTGAAATTTTTAATTATTGACTTTCACTTATAGTTCGTAGTTTAATTTTACACTTGAACTTGAACCGGTACAGTTTGTGCTTCAGTTATAGAAAGACTGACCATTATCAGCTTGGTGTAATATATAATGACAAGCCAACCCACCTACTGTTATTGGATTACCGCGCTTTATCTTTGTTGTTTGAGCATGGTAGAGGTGTTGCACTTGGCTTATCATGTAAATATTCGGGTTTTACATGGAGTTACGTATTCTATACCTTGTTAAAATGCTCTCAAAAATCACCTAAACACCAAAGCTTTGCGTTATGGAGTTTGTTGGCCATGGTATTTTGCACCTTTCAATATCATATATTCGTATTTGTATAGGAATTTATTAACTATCACTCTTAAACTGGTACATAGCTAAACTATGTTCACATTTTATTTTTCTCATATGCTGGATTTCTGGCGATTTTATATTTAAAATATCACGCAGACATAATTTTAATATGGAATTCTTTAACATATGACGTAAATTAGATGCATTTATTGACTTCTTGCGTCATGATCATGCTTGTTTTTGAAAGGTCTGTTTATTGTGAGCACGCATGATTATTTTCTTATATTAATGCGTTGGGTTTAAATAAGATTTGTTTAATGTTTGTTTTGCTTTAGATACTCCTAGTTTGTATTTATTTAAAGTTTCTGAATGTATTACTGCTTCTAGAATGAATTGGAGTGCATCTCTAGATTTATTTATTTTACTATATGTGGTTAAATTATTAAAGAATGAGCGTCTTCCTTTTATTGATTAAAATTAGTTGTGGATTTTATACAGTGTGTTTAATATTTTCTTTTTGCATTATTGACGAATTGTATACTTTTATGATTCAAGTGTTTAGTTTCCTTGATTTTGGTGTTGTTTACACGAAGTATATCACTCTTGTGATCCTATTACCCGTAAATAACCCTATTATCATAGCATTATATATATATATATATATATATATATATATATATATATATATTGCTGTGATAACGCTGCACGCCGATGAAATTAACGTTTAGTTTCCTGCTGTCCCCTACCATCCAGTGTCTTTAATATCCTAAATTTTGAATATGCCTCGACTAGCTCAGTCTAATTCACACAGAGTGCACAACGTTATGATAACAAATAATTTACCCCCCTTTTATCTAATACTTTTTCTACTTTGAATGAGAAAAACGGAATCGACTAATATTTGTATAATGAGAAAGAAAATATTATATACACTTCACTGCTTAATATGTTGTACTTATATGATAAAATAAACCCCTGAATCAAATAATAATAATATTTAAATTGTTTATCGCCAAAATTATAGCCCCCTTTCCTTAAGTTAAAGCGAGCAAAAATGACACTGTACTATACTGGAAGACCTTTCCCCTTTTCACATAAATTTTCAGGTATAATAAATTTAGTCAATGTTCAAAATAAAAAGAAAATAATGCTTTATGCTAGATAGTTCTGACCTGTAGTTTTCCTTGTGCGCCTTTCTTTGTTCTCTTTGGATCTGCTACTGGGTGCTGTGGATCAGTACCCCTGGCTTACTTTCAGTTGAGTTGCTCGATTGAATGCTTAAAAAATCCTCTGTTTTGTGCTCCTTTGCGTAGATTTAAACCAATATTTTTAATTTGGATTTTTTTCCAGTATTATCAATTTATTTAGTTTTACTTTGTTTCCAAATTTTACCCTGTATAATCAATAATCAAATACTTCTTAGTTTTACCCAGTCTTACCTAGATTTACTTGAATTTACCCTGCGTTACTTAGATTTACCCAGTCTGACTTAGATTTACTTGGATTTAACCTGTATTACTTAGATTTACTAGTCTTTTCTTAGAGCCCTAAATTATAAATATTTCAAATTAATTAATTAATAAAATTCTACTCACTTTTTCCAGCAAACAGTTAATCTTGTATTATATATTTCTCATTATTATTTACTTTGAAATTAACACCACGTTCACAAATATTTAATTTCACTCATTGTATAAATTCTTAACTACAAGTTTGTGAACTGTGCTCAGTTTGAATGAAGACTGCCTGTTTATCAAATTCGCGTGTTATATAAACAACGCCCCATCTAAAATTCATTGGTTATCGGCATTGTTTGTTCAAAGTTTACGACCAGTCATAGGATGTTTTGAATACTTTTGGGCTTTTACAGGTATACTTCCGATAATAGTTTGCGGAATGATTTCTTGGTCACGTATGCTACTAGGATTTCTATTATATATTGATCCTTGACCGTCTGTTTTGATGTTATTACAGGAAATTTTAATTCGCCTTGGCACGTAATTTAACTAATGGCTTTTGTTTGTTTAGATAATACTTTGCGATTTGTGTTAACTCTATGCAGAAAATCACGTAGATGAAATGATGTAAATTAACATATTTCTGTTTACATCCTACGTTTCCAAAACTTATTTCTTTCGAAAGGTGCGTTTATTATCAGAACGCTTTGCTATCCCGTTTCATGATCGCATGTTAAATTTTTATAGAAATTGTGTCATGATTTTCTAACTTTTACTATATTTAATGCGTATCTATTTACAATTTATGAATGCTTTCTTGGTTTAAAACAAGTTTGATTGTGTGTAGAGTTATTTCTCTTGCTGAATGTGTCTTTATTATTGAAGGATAGGCTTTCCGGCACTAATTAAAGTCAATTGTGATCCTTATTCAGGGTGTTAAGTGTTTGCTCTTTGCATAATATGCGAATTACGTATTTTTCATGATAAATAAATGTAGTTTTCTAACTTCTAGTACTATTTACATGCATTGTGTGACCATTATGATTCAATATACTCCTAAATAACCTTCTTATCATAGCAATATATATATATATATATATATATATATATATATATATATTGCAGTGGAAGTCTGGAACACTCGAGCTTCACGCTTGGGTCAACATAAAATTTGCTGAAAATTTTAAAAAAATTCTTACAATACCTTTGGACCGCCTCCTTACTTCTGCACGCCCTGGCTAGCTCTAAAATCAGCTTCTTTTTGTATACCTACTATCCTAAGTTTATTCTTTTCTCACAAACACTGTCAAATGAAATTACCACTCAAATAATGCAACAAGACATACAACCTTTTTATTTACGCATGTTAACAAGTCTCCATAAGCACGAAAATATTTACACATTAGTATATGCAGTTTTCTAAAATGTTATCATCTCAATCCTTAAATCTTTTAAATTTTTATGATTTTTATATTTTAACAATTTTATCTTAGACGAGTAGATGGGCCCGTCGTGCAACCCTAAATTAATTTTTATTCTGGTCTATTTTGAGCTTAGTATAACCCAGTTACTCTAAATGCTTTTAAACCTCGCATTTTTGTTTAAAATAAAGCTAAAGACCCGTTCACTCCTTACAACAACATTTTTAGGTCATTAATAAACATTTTTAAATAATCAATATCAACTGTCCTGTACATATACCCTTTTAAATGAGTTTTTCAAGGTTATAAAATACACCCCCAATAAGTCAAAACACTCAAGCCAAAATGCCTGCACAAATGTTCAAGCAAAAGCAAGAAGTTAATTTTCTTTACCTGGAGTCTGCTTCTTCCTTCGTTATTTCTGAAGATGTGTTCCAAAACCCTCGTTGTTGTGTCCGTACACTTTGTTATTATACCTGGATCCAACTCATCTCCACTCGCTATCCCAATCTCTGCCACCACCTTTAGTATTTCTACTCGGATAATTGTCTCAACCAAGCTTAATCTTCCATAAACACTACACTTCACGCATACTTGTTTCCAACTTCTCGATTCGCTTACCCAAGTACCATTCTATCATTGGATCGTAGCATGTAGTAATAGCACCTTTAATCAGCCAGCACCCTCTTGTGCAAATCACATTTTTAATACATTACCGGTACGTTACTAACAGCGTTTTACACTTTTAAATAGGATGTTGTATGATAATTTAACGAATAAGCAACAATCAGTACAAAGTGCGAGCACATAATAGCAAGTACGTAAGAGATCTAAGATATATAAGAGAGCTTTAATACCTCTCCCTGTGTATTTATACGCTTTTGAATACTCCTCACGGACCCTCTTTTCATCGAAAAGCTTATTTTCCAAAACTGATTCTCCAAATTTTGTTTGTAACGAACTTTAACGTCTGAAAGATTCCAAGTTTACCGTGCTGTTACATTGAAATTCGCTCAACCACATCTAACCGACGCGAGCTTCTCAAAACTTCTCGTCTTCGACCAATTATATTGCTTTCCCCCGTTTTTAACGTCCAACCCCTAACTACCTTTCTTCGTTTCACCCATATTTAGTCTCTTTTAGAACCCCTCTCAAGTTACAGAAAATTGATATTGTGGTTGGCCTCCAAATCTACCGCGTTTTTTAGGCGTGTATTGTAACCAACGTTTTATTATACGTGTTTTCTGTTTGTTTTACATTATGGATATTTCATTTCACTTTGTCTTCAACGCATTTGTTATTTTAGCAGCTTGTGGCATTGACCGTTACAAATAATTCTACAGAATTCTGTGCCAACGTATATTTCAGTTCTTTGAACTTGACATTTTATCAGGTGTTTCTTTGAAGTAAACATCCGTTTAAAATAATAATTCCGAGTTTTAGAGTTTCTTAGGATTTGTATAACGAACGTTTCATTTAGTTAAATGGAAATATGCGTTTAAATTATTGATTTTCTATACTCAAAAGCTTCGTTTCTTATCTGACGCGCTTGATTTAAAATATTACAACTACTTATGCGTATCCTTGAGTTTTCATGTACTGTAAAGCTTCTACTCGTTATGCAATTTTTACATTATTATCCATCCATTTTCAATACCCAAACTGATTAATTTGGCGCATAACTAAATTGTTCCTATTTCCTATATACACAGTTGGTAAAAATTTATTATCTAGACCTATATACCTTTGTTAACTTATAATTTCCACGACAATATATATATATATATATATATATATATATATATATATATATATAATACACATATATATTTGATACTAATAAAACTACAAATACATGGTTTGGATCACAAAAATATATCACTGCCTTATGGATTTACCTACAAAATATTTGAATTTTGATATTTAAAAATTTTTTTGGCATGAATTAGAAACAAGAGACAATTTTTATGTTCTCTGTTGTTTTTTAAAGAATTTTCTTTTTATTTGTGACTTTTAAACAATTTTTGAAAAAAAATTACGTCTTTGTAGGTGGTGTGTATAATAGTAATGGTAATTCAAATTATAACAATTCAGATGTATCTAAATCAAAATATAGTGAACGGACTCGATCACATAGTAATCTACAAAGAAATTTTAGTTGTGCACCAAATGATGTTCAATCAGAATTAAAGAAACAAATGGCAAACAATAGTAATCGAAATCGAGGGCCACCACCTCCCGCGCCCACTAGAAATATAAGTGTAAGTATTTGAATTTTAACCGATACTTACAGTAATGATTTTTCCAGCAAAGTAATGAACATTTACAAAATTCGTTAAAACAATCCTTTTATTCGAGAAATGGTATCTCAAGTGATTTACAGTTAAATATCAGTACGTTACACCGACCATCGAGTAGTCCACACCAAAGTCCCACATTACCAAGTCCTGTATTTAGTCTACCACATTCAAATTCTAGTACGTTACATCGAAAAGCTAACAGTAGTGCCAACTTAACAACAACAGCAACGTTTGATATAATTGATGATATGAATAATGGATTATCAGCACCGCCTTCTATGAGAAAGCCAAATGTAGCTCCAAAACCTCCTCCCGTAAATGGTAAGTCTTTTTTACTTATAACTGTTAACTTAATCTAATTGCAACAAAATATTTAATTTGTTTTACTTTTCTATTTTAAAGTTTTTACTATACAGGAATGGACATGTCCTAAAAGTAATAAATGTTGTGTTAAGTATTCTTCTAGTAATTGCTGAACTTTTTTATTATTGTCACTAAAATAATCATTTGATAACTTTTTGTCACTTACGATAATGTTTTTTATAAAATTAATATTGATATTGACTCAATATTATTAAGGGTCTTAAATGCTTATTGAAAGTTATTATATAGCATAAGAAGTGTGTGTGTTGTCAGATTCTTTGACGACGTGAATTATGACTATGTATCTTCTCGCTAATTGGCATCATCAGGATAAGACATGATCAGTAATTAGATTTACGTTATTTATCTTATTTTGGTGTCATTCTAAATTATAAAACCTACTTCCATGCAGATTGTATTTTGAAATTGAATAATTTGCTAAATTCATTTTAAAATTTACAACAGGCTGAGGGTATTGTAACAGAAAAATACTAAATGTAAATGTATTCTCTCATCATTGACAAAAACTACACATAAACAAAAAACATTGCAGCTACTACTACTACTACTAAAATGTTCATGGTATTTATTATTATAACCTCGTCAGTATGGTACGCGAGCCACTACAGTCAGTTGGTAGCAATGATAAATAATTGCAAAAATGATGTGCAAATAAGATATTACGTCACATAATTATTTAAAATTTACTACATCAGATAAAAAACGAGAAAAGTACTTACGTAAACTGTAGGACTTCTCACAGCATTAAGCCATTATGGTGGCAGCTGGGCTTCGTTGATCTTTCGGGCGTGGGTAATTCGTTGTGCCCCCTTGTCGAATCCAAATTTAATTTATCTTCTTTCTCTTACTTGTAGCGGAACACAGGAAAAGGGTGAGGGACGATAATTAGGTAGAAGGCAGGAAACCTACATCTCAAAAAAAAGACACGATAAGACACTAAGAAAACTGCATTCGTCCATGTCTGGCTCACTAGTCCAGACGTGTCCGGAAATCACCACCCTTCCACACTCCGCGTCGGCGCAATCTCGCGCAAAGGCACTGCCTGAAGTGACGGAAATACACGCACGTCTTTTAAATTATTGGCGCGAAATCCTTACAAATTAAAACTAAATTTAGAAATGTTTACGGCCAATTTTTCGGCACGTAACAATCACGACAAAGCCATAAAAGAAAAAACTTAAAAAAAGAAAGTGACCGTTAGCACAGTAACATTTTAAAATCTAGATCCTAACTAACCTACATAAATCCTTACTTAAATCCTACAAAATGTTTATTTTAGGCGCCACCTGTTTTTTTCCGACCGATAACACGTCTTTCGGATTACCAAGAAACGGAAAAGTGCACACACAAGTCTTTGGTGTGGCGCAGTTATAATCAACAGCACAAATTTATCGGGGAGCATGAAACACTACTTAAACCAAAACAAATGCGACAAGTCGCCTAACCTATATACTAAACTAAAGCTAACATTACAGTTTCCTAAAAAGAGCGACCTGTGAAGCAGGCTCGTTTGCAGTAAACGCTACGAGGGACCGGCAAAGGCATTTGGGTGCATCCCTGCACCCGGCGTTAATCGATATCGATACCATATCCGTACGATATCCACACATATATGTCTCGATACATATATATAATCATGCACTTACACATTCACACACTCAAACATACATTCACTGTCAGCGGCCATGTGCGCTGACAGCGGCACCGCATGACCTCACGAAAGATATCCAGAGACGTGGTCCGGGTGTCTGTGAAACTCCCCCCCCCCCTGCAACCACACGGTGATTAAAGGAAATGAAAAGGCAGTAGAAATAGGAAAGGTAGAAAGTGGGAGGTGGGTATTTGGAATACATAAGAGGCACTTCCAGGTAGAAGAAAATAGAGGAAGGGCTCGCATTGAGCTAAAGAGACAGAAAGGGTGGATAGCAAAGCACTACTCAACCAGCCAATGTGGTCAGTAGCCCGGAGTGAGGGAAAAATCACTCTTACGTGGTAGACGAGTGTTTCGGGACAAGAACAGGTCTACCGAAAGAAAGATAAGGCAGAAACGTAGACAGCGGGATAAGGAAAAGTAGAGTTTTTGGACAAGCGTCCGAAAGTAGCTAGAGAGTTGTCCCTGTTAAAACACAAATCGGTCTGAAGGACCACCTGCGATATTAATCCGACAAGTTAAGGTATATCATAAGTTAAAAAATTCACTAGACTCTTAAGAGAACTAGTACAATCATTTTCCTAACGAGTGCATCCACTACCATAAGAAAATCAGACAAAAGTTGATGCAACAACTTAGAAATATCACTACAGATACATTCACACACAAAACCAACTGTTTCAAGGTAATTTTTTAAAACGGTAATGCCCTAAATACACAAAAATGCCTAATTATAAGCAGTTAAATACAGACACACTGTCCCAATATGCTAAAACAACCGAGAATTTGATAAGATATTAATAAAAAAGCGATAGCACCTCACCATGAAGTTCAATAAAAAACAACGGAAAAAAATGTTTATACGTTATGATGATTTAGTAGAAGGAGAACAAGTAATGATATAGGATAATGTGGGCGACTGTAATAATTCAGAGAAAAAACACATGGAATAGAAAGTTCTAGTTTTTTGCAACTGTGAATATTAACTATTTTTTACAATGGCATAGGCTGCGGCTCCTATGTGAGCCCAAAGAAAAAAGCATCCACTCTAAACATCAGCTAAAACCAATCATAACAATTCAATGAGTTATTACAACCAAAGTTATGACAATTACCACAAAATTAAACGATGTAAGATAAATACTGAAAACAAAATATCTGTTGTAGAAAAGGTGCGAGGATTAATTAAATGAAGCGACAGAGTTATACTGGGGAATGTAGACAATAAACGGATATATAGCTAACGATAAATTCAAGGAAAAGTCACAAGAAGCAGAAAGATAGCTAGTTTAAGGTAAATAAGTTAAACGTGTAAATGGTAGGTGCTGTATGAGAGAAGGAATAAGTAATTAAAGTTAACTAATTGATAGTAGGGACAGAAAACATTAGGTAAATCGTTAAGGAAATAAAACGTGAAAAAATTTTGGATGTACGTAGGGTTGAACGATTTTAAAGATAATTTTATGCCATCTAATGTGGTTTAAATCGGTATGTGAAGAGATAACAGTAATCAAAACTTGATTTACTGATAAAATTGTTGAGGAACAGAAAGATATCTTATAACGCATATACTTGCTAGGATGACAAGTTCTCGTTTGAGCTTCACCTAGACTAATGAAGAAAAATTCCAACATCATTCTTAAAAAAATGATTCACAAATTGTTAGGACGATAAACTTACCTCCGAAGTCTCATCTAGAGTTACGTAATGCTGAGCGATTGGCCCTTCATGGGTCTCGTCTAGACTTACATATAGCTGCGTGACCAACTTGGAAGAAAAATCTCGCCTAGACCAAATAGATCTTAAAATGCTGCGTTGGAATATCGATATATCTAAAAAAAAATATGCTATCAAAACAGAATATTACTCGCTACACAAAAGAAATATTCTACGATACATGTATAGAAAAAATAGTATTCTAAATTATTAAAATATTCTTTTGATATCGCGGGATTTATCAACAACTATCTTAAATGAGGTTAAATACAAAACGTTATTGAGCCTTCATTATTGCAGTGTTTAAAGAAGCAGATATAAAGAGATCCAGTTTATTACAGCGTTTTAGAAGGTAAAAGATATACTTAGATAATTGCGTTAGCTGTATTTGAAGAAAATTTCTTTAAAAGGAATTTGTAGGTTATAGTTAATTGTTTAAATTACTAAAAAACACTTTTAGGACGATATCAGAGTAAGATAATCTATACATTATTTAAAGAACAGTTTTAAAAGTTAAACCAAAAAAACAGGCATATGATTACATTTAATCTAATATTAAACAAACAATTTCCATATGGAACAAGGAATAAAGCATTGAATGAATTAATTATTTATATTTTAAGGTACCTACAAACAAAATTATGTAATCCAATGTAACACCCAAGAACATTTTTAAATTAATCCAAATTTCAAATAATATTTTTGGCCAATCACAAACAATTCTATCTAAAATATAACCTATCACTGACCTAAATTAATACAATTATCCAACCCTAGTTTGATTTTGGGATGACAATTGACACTTCAAATGAACATAATTTATTAGCTGATATCTGACATCTCGTGAAATTTAGAAGATTTTAAATTTAGACGCCAAAGGAATGCTAATTTGTTCTAGAAAAGTCAAAACCGGAAGTACGTAATAAAATGTAATTTTTCGTGATATCTATAAAAATATTAACAGGAAATACTTTAGAATATTGCAGAATAACTTAAATTTAATTATAGGGTAATTTCAATTAGCAATAGCAATAATAAAAATGGATTTAAACCATTAACCTAAAAGCACATGCAGGGATGATACCCAATTGTGCAATATGTAAAGTTTTTGATTGGCGAGAACAATCACGTGATCAAAGGTACATAAATAGGGGAAGTGAAGAAATTAACAGACACGACACACAAAGACTAAACAAGACACACAAAGACAAAAGATAGAAATGTGAAAGATAACTAGCTCGGAGTTAGCGCATGTTACGCTACAAGATTGCATAGCGATATTGGTTATAGGCTCGTGTAAATTAAATGGATGTCGTGAACAAATATAAAAATTAGTATGTTTATTACGGGAAGAATAGTGAATTTAAGCAGTGGGTAAAGAACCCATAAGTTCGGCTCGTAAAGGAAAAGTAAATCATAATAAATTTAAGTATAATAAAAAAAACGACATGGTTCAGCTGTAAAGCAGTTAATGATAGAAAGTACATGTTTATTAGCGGCAAAGAAAATGACACTTAACCACACCTATATGGTTCATTATTGATTGATTGGGGGAAGTTTGGGTTTTGGACGTTCGATTCCAAACCAAGTTGTTACAGCAGGAGGGAGATATCAAGAGTTTCGAGCACAAAATGTATCCACACCCGTGTTAAGCATTATTAACCCTGGTGAGAATAAGTTGCCTTGGAGGTATTGTAGCGATTGGAGCAACAGTGGGTATTGTATACCCGAACAGGTATTGAGTGAATCTTTGAATAAATGTCTCGAGAGAACGGACGTGTATATGCATGCATACACGTGGTGTTGTAAGTATGAACTTTTATATAATAATACATATGCTTTACATGAATATGTTAAGTTGCTAGATTAAGGTTGGAATTCTTGGACTTTATTAACGTTACCGCATATTATTATGAATTTTGTATAGAATATCAAGAGTTATTGGCTATGTTTAAGTTGGAAGCCAATTTGTTTTAACTGTAGAATTTGCAGTGCTTAGTATAGTATATAACCACCCAACTTAAGGGAAGTTTTAGTTAAGAGATATTGATTTGATTGCATTCAAGTATGTCAATATAGTAAATGTAAATAGTTATATTACCATATTAAAGGTTATTAAATTCATTACTTGATAATTTTGAGATATATAATTAAAAGGGGTTTGTTGAAATACATTTAGGTACAGATACTTTGTAAACTTTTGGGTAAGTTAACTCACCAGTATTGGTTTCAGAATTCTAGACCTATCCACCCTGGGGCATGTCCATGTACTCTCCGCTGTAGAGTAGCCGAGGCGTTTGAGGAAAGTAGAGTAAAGCCTATTGGAATAGGTAAGTGGACCCTTATATTGCAATTTTGAACCATAAAAAGTGATATAGATTTGGCATTCGATTATATAAGTATTATTTAACTCGTTTCTTGTTTCTTTGACTGCTACTTAGGTCAGGGAAGGAGGGCGAAGTGTTACACCAAACACGTTTAAGTGAGATTATGTTGATTTAACACTTCTCAAAAGATATATATTCCAACTTCCTGGTAAATTAAATTAGGTCATTATCTAAAAGAATTTAAATTAGAAACACTATTTTTATAAAGTTACGAGAATTAATTGGATTAGTAATACATTAATAAAAAGTATACACAAAAATCAATAATCAATTTAGCTATCCCTGTTAAATTAGCATAACAGCTGTCATTTTATTAAGGTTGTTATAGTAACATACAGTGTTACCAACTTATATTTCTTAAGGTAACAGATATTAAAAATTCAAATAATTATATATTTTTTGTGAAAAAACTACAAATATATTTAATTAATACATTCTAAGATATAGGAAGATAAGAAAACAAATTATTCAACCTAATATACGTTGGAATGCGCCACTATTATAACCCCATCGGTACGGTACGCGAGCAACTACAGTCAGTTGGTAGCAATGATGCGCAAATATGATATTACGTCACATAATTATTTAAAATTACTACATCACATAAAAAACGAGAAAAGTACTCACTAGTCCCGACGTGTCCGGAAATCACCACCCTTCCACACTCCGCATCAGCGCAATCTCGCACAAACGCACTGCCTGAAGTGACGGAAATACACGCACGTCTTTTTAAATTATTGGCGCGAAATCCTTACAAATTAAAACTAAATTTGGAAATGTTTACGGCCGATTTTTCGGCACGTAACATTATATGGGAGATTTTAGTCATAAATTTCAGGACGGTGTTAATACACTTAGAACTTCAAGGTGTGTAGGGAATGTTCGTATAGGTATTGGTCAAGCGAAATACCAATGAGGTTATTCTTCCGGTTTGACAGGGCGTTTGATGCAATAGATGCCCATCTAGTCTGGATTGGCAGTGGAGTTTGTTGTTTACCTACAATATAAAGGAATGAGACAAAAGTTACGATACCCAGGTTTTCAACTAAAATTCTGCATTACATTAACACACCCTGAAAGGTTTTTCCTTTGTTTATATTGAGGGATGCCAAACAGTTGGTCGTCACAAGCCTGAGGAAGTCCCTATCTATGTGGAAGACTGTTATTCCATATAAACTCCCTTGTTTTAGTTATTCCTACTTTTGATCATCACGTTCTTCTGTTCAAATCAACCACTCCTTCCAGATGTGTTTAATATTGGGATAGCTAAATAAGTTGAATAAAAAAGCATCCACCTAACTTAACCTCCAAAATCATAAAATGCATCGTCATACATATACATATAAACATACTTTTCTAGCACTAGCCATATCTGCAATCTCGTCCGGTGATGTTAAACTCAAATCCTAAAGCAAATCTTTAAGAAAACAGCCTAATCTAGCAACAAGACTGTTCGACACTCTGCATTTTTCCTGCTTTCCTCTCGAATCACTCATTTATGAATCTGAATTGAATGGTAATGTCATTTTTCCAGCAAGAAAACAGTCCAAACATCAACATTACACTTTCGCCTTATCTTTTTACAAATTTTCCAACTAACAGATTTCTTCATGGATTAACATCCTTGCCGAAAGGAATGTTGTTCATCCTTACGTTCACATTTAATTTATACTAAATCATATTACTTACAATTTTATTTCTATAATGCAGGTAATGTCCAGGTCACACCAGGTTCTCTATTTTTAAAACAACTACTACATATTTCCAAAATTCCCAAATTAATGGTGGAATGAACCAAGCCAATTTTACTCCCTACAAACAGCCACAATGAGGCAATTTCCGCCCGCAGGAGTTTTGAAATTATTCAGCGTAAAATCGAACCGTTCCATTAGTTGTATATTTTTCTCCTATTCAGCTGTATTTTATTGTACTTTCTGTTGTAACATGCTTCCTAAAATAGAAAAACACCTACAATTCGGGCGCCAATTTGCACCCCTCAAAATACTAGCGGTTACAGGATATTGCAAGGTTACCGCATAGCCAACTAATGGTCGGGTGGTACTGACTGTGGTAGCTATTAACCAAGCCCTAATGCGTGAATAAGAACGGCACCTATACTAGTTCGACAAGCACCACACTCTACGATAAACGGAACAGAATAATCAGGCTGGGACAATAAGGTAGCAGAAACTAAAGCTTGCTTAATTTGAACAACGAATGAGGATTCCGCCTCTGGATTTCAATTAATAATTTGACCTTTTTTTTTCTTTACTAAATTATTTATAGATGAAACTAATGCAGAAAAACCTTTTATGAATCTATGATACCAGCTGCACATGCCAATGAAACTTTTTATTTCTGTTGTTGCTTTTGGACAAGGAAAATTAACTATGGCTGAAATTTTTTCTGGATCTGTGCTAAGTGAATTTGAGCCTACTATATAATTCAAAAATTTCAATGTTGTCTTAAAATATTGACACTTCTCTAAATTTATGGTACGATTAGCATTCTTAAAACATTCTTTTACTTCTTTCAATAACTTTGTTCTTCAAAAGATGGTGAACAAAGAATAATATCATCCAGGTAGCAAATTGGGTTCAAATTGAGGACCAAATATTGCGTCTACTAATTGTTATTGCGTTTGCGCACTATTTCTCAACCCAAAAGGTACGGTAACAAATTTATACTGACCTCTAGAGATCTCAGAAAGAGGAATTTACCAAAAACTTTTTCTAATGTCCACACTAGATATAAAATTAGCATTACGTAATGAATTAAGAATCTTATCAATATTTGCCATTGGATAACTATGGTGTTTCGTGATGTCATCTTACAATTTAAAATTCAATTCTTACCCTTAAAAGTTTATAAATACATCGCGCAAGCGCGGAAAAAGCGACGCCACGGGCGGTTGGTAACACTAATCTTTGTACAGATTTCGGCACGCCCATCTGTCAATGACGTCACCAATAACAAATTAAATACGCCATTTGCGGAAAAATATAAATTAAATTAGCGAACAAATTAAGCAATTAAAGTACTTACATAAGAAATTCGACGTCCTGCGGGGTTGAGTTAAAGTTGGCTTCTGTTGACGTCCATCAGAGCTACTGATGACACTTTTTAAGGCAATTAATGGAGGGTACGCCTAACAAATGGCTGGGCCCCCTTTAAGATAGTTAAAGATGGTGACTGCTCTGATTAGCTGTTAGAGGAGCATGGACATCCGGCTCGTTCTAGGGTCGTGGGACTGCTCCATGGTCGTATCCGATTCCTATATGTAGCGGAACGATAAGGAATAGGTTAATTAGGTAAAGACAAACAAAGATAAGCGAAAGGAAATCTACATAATAAAAATGAAGATACGATACCAGACACGACCGCCCTTCTCGATGTTCAAAGGCAAAACGGCCACGTTACAGGGTCTCACGGAAACACTTCTCCCACTTTTTTGTTCTTTTTACGCGTCGGCGCGAAGTTCCCGCGCGATCTCGCGCAAACGCCCTCTGGCGTGACGAAAATACACGCCAAGTCTTTTAAATTTTAAGGCGCGAAAACTTCCGCACATAAAAATTAAGCTAAGACAATGTTTAGTGCCAATTTGGCACGTAACAGTCATTCAACATTCTCTCATCAAAGCAAAGTCTATATTCGCCAGAAGATTTCTTCTCTAGGAACACTGGGGAATTCCAAGAACCGTGAACCGTGAACCACCCCTAAACGAACCTTCTCATTCAACTCATCATTTGGAATAGGGTGATAAGGTTTCTTTCTAACAAGTTTTGCATCGTCCGTATCAATATCCATTACTATTTTATCAGTTCTACCCAATGTATATACACTACTAATTTCATTAAAGGAATTTACAATAAGCTGGGCTTCTAATTTCTTAGTCATCTAAATCAAGCAAATAATCCTTACATTTTAAAAGTACCGAAGGATGTCCTATATACGACAATTGATTTCTTACATCACCTTGTACATACCAAGAATTTATGTCAAAATAATTTCGCAAAATCGCTTTCTAAAATAAATGCACGAGACAAAGAAGGTAGTACTAAAGCATTAAGGACTCGGCGCTGAGTTCCCATACAGATGGGCAAATCCACAACACCTACCATGGGCTTCAAAGCTTCATCTGCAGTCGATGCAGCTTTTCTATCGGAACGAAAAATCTTCAACTTTAACTCTTCCATTAAAGAGATGGCAAGGAATTCAACTATTGATGTAGTTCATCCAGAATCCAATAGACCTGTGATCTCTCTATCAAACAACCATAACATATGGACGATTATCAGAGGGCTTTTCTAGGAATAACGAATCGGTCTTTGGGGTATAGGACGTGCAACAACACTGTTTAACTACTTTAAGCCAATCTAACCATTCTTCCTTACAAAAGTATTCTTTCTGGTTACACAACATAACAGTAGCCTTTTGAAATGGAGCAGGATGTCGGCTACACAGCATCTGCTTTCTTACTCTTCTTAATTTTCTTTGCGAATTAAACCACTCATAGTTTTTAAAATCAACTGTATATATAATAAATAATATATAATAAAGTTGATTTTAACTACTATGAGTGGTTTAATTCGCAAAGAAAATTAAGAAGAATGCTCAACAAACCACAACAAACATACAGGGAGTATTTGCTTTCTTACTCGTTTTTTTTTTTAGCAGGATGGACAGGAAATTAACGTGACACCTTTGTGACCACAACGATAACAAAAAATCTTCTTTATAATCCTATAACTTGTAAACACGTGATCGGAACGCGAACAGTTCCTCTTTGTGCAGGTATACAGTCTGATAAATCTCTGCCATTTTTAAATTTAATACTTTAAAAAATTATAACCAACCTTTACAAAAACAAAAGTTCACTTATGACTGCAAACAAATTCAGCAATATCAGCCAAAAATATTAGCTCAAACATTCAGCGATACTAAAAAACTTGACAACTTCAGACTTAACCAAACTTTCGTCACTAAAATCAAACTAACAAAGACAAGTCAAAATTCGATCAAGGGCTACTTTTTGGTGACAATGTTATCTATCGCGCTTCACGTTGATGGGGTCAGTGAATCTTAACTTAATCGAAATTCAATCGATTTTACACGTTGGTCTGCAATGTTATCAATCGGGCCTCACGTGTGGCGACAGTGTTACCTATTTTCTTCTTAACTATTTTACTTTTCTGAGGATGGCCTTTTATCGAGGATGTAATAGGGCCAAAGTGTGTTGCAAAGAAGAAAAATAGAAAGCTCAGGGTCTATTCCTGCGTAGGCATGAGGCGGTGGGGATATTTTCTGCTTCAATAAACATGATTCAAAAAAACTATCGTCTTAAGGAGCAGATAAAACTTAAGGGAATTACACGTGCCTGATTTAAGATTTTTAGTAACCTAATTTCTTCCTTTGTATTTAATTATCCCTACCGGGATCAGACAAGTCGCTTATTTCTCTTATTAAATTTTTAAAAATTAAACTATTACGAAACTTGACTAGTATCGAATGAAATTTCTTTTTTTTTATGTACAAACATTAAGAAAAATGTTTTACAGTGTTAATGCGATAGTATGAAATTTAATGTTACCAAAAATATTAAGTTGGCAAAAACATTATATGCTGTCATCAGAGATCTTTGATTCGGCTCACATCAATTGTTTTAGTTTTAAACTTTTATCTTTCTAATTTCCTTTTAGTGAATTTACTTTATATCAAAAGTTACTTTATTACAAAACTTATTTGAAACATAAGTGCAATTTGTTTTAAACAAACATGAAAAACGAGATATTTATCTTGACATATATAAAATTGAAATGTTGTCTTACGACTATTCATTGCAAGAAAATGGTTACAAAAAATTGCTAGACCATCCTATCCATATTAAATAAAATTTTATGTATTTTAATAGGAAAATCTGTATACTGGCTGTTCAAAAAAATTTGCCGCGTCTTACATTATTTAATTAATTTTTTTTGTCTCGAGAGGCACATTTTCTAACGAAAGGTAATTCTCGTACAAGTTGATGCTTGTTGTTTCTTAAAAGGATAGTACTCACCCCAGCTTGACGACATCTTAGTGTAACAAAAAATTATCAAACACTTTTTTAGTCGACGACACTTTAATACGAACCAACGAAATTTCTCGCCAAAGGTAAACACATTTTTTATTACTAAACTTGAACTGGATTCTATTTCCTTGTATCCATTATAATTTCCTAATTCTACTCTCTAAAACATGCTTGTTAAAAGTTAAAATATAAGTTAGCAATAAGTAGGACGCCATGTTCTGAAATTTACGAATCGTTTTATATAAATCTGCTATTTCTGTTTCGGTTACTTGGCTAGCACAGCCTGGAGTTCTTGTCCACAACCCAAGCAATAGTTCTTTCCCACGAGTGATACTCTTTACTACCCATTACAGCTAGAAGAGCACCCACTCTCCACCAAAAAAGCATCTTTATCGACTACATGCCACGAGGAAAATAAAACCGTATCTCTATCGGACCGGCGCTTTCAAGGATCACTGACAGCTGCGTGGACTCATATATACTTCTGCAAACAATGTTTCGCATAGACTCCGCCAACTCCGATAGCATAAAGCAACTTCAGGACTTGTCTAAAACTAAAACATTACAGTGTTTGCAATTTTAGCATGTGAGCATAAAAATTGTGTGAAGGGGACTATAGTTGATGAAAACTAAGCCTCTAAAATGATGGGGATTTTGACCATTATCGAATACAGATGTGTGAGCATGAAAGTTTGAGTTGACTAAGCGAGCTTTTTTTCATTGTTACCTTCTCTTTCTACTGAAATAAAAAGTACCTGTACTCTGTCGACGAGGACCATCGGACGTTGTTGTAGAAACAACCGCCGAAGAATCCACAAGCCCATGATTTCCACCAGGTAAGTTTTTGTATTATAATTTGTGTACTTTACCTGCAACGTCAGCCATGCTACCCAGTTTGAGGCATAATCCTTTTTATGTCAGGTTTGAAGGTTTGATGACATGGCGAAGTTTAATCTTAGATAAAATTGTACTGTTTATTATATTTAAAAAATGTTACAATTTCAATTCAAACAAGTATTTCTTATTAGCTGTCTCATCATGGTATCTTAAAGGAATATTTTGTTACCACAAACCTTTGCGTAGTGTTTGATGGTTTTCAAGCAACCACAATAAGGTATTCTTTTAACACTATACAAATGATATGCCTGACAATCCAGCAGGATCTCATCACGATTTTAATCCGTTTTTGAAAATATGCTTATGCTATATCGTCATATTAAGAAAATGTATCGTCAAATGCAAGTAATGCTTATTCATAGATTTCCACAAAGAATACAAGCACTGGCTCCACATGTGACATGACGGCATGGTCCTACAACATCTAACCCGGCAGATTTGCTGTCTCGGAGAATTTGTATTCAAACCTTAAAGAATTCGAATTTTTGGTGGATTGGTCCCTCATGACCGGTTAAAGATATATCTCATTGATCTAGAATTAATTGAATTAACAATACATTTATAAAAGGTATACAGAATAACCAATATGGCTACCCATGTCAAATTAGCATAGCAACCGTTTCCGTGTCATTTCATTCTAAAATAGTTGCCATGGCAACTGCAGTGCTACCACCCTATATTTTCTATTCAACAGTTATTAAAAATTCAAATAATTATTTATTTTTAAGTGAAAAAACTACAGATATATTTAAAACTAATACATTATAAGATATAAAAAAGAGAAAACAAATTTTTCAACCATATCAGTGCTGCATCCAACGTTTTTTTGGTTGAAAAATTTGTTTTCTCTTTTTTATATCTTATAATGTATTAGTTTTAAATATATCTGTAGTTTTTTCACTTAAAAATAAATAATTATTTGAATTTTTAATAACTGTTGAATAGAAAATATAGGGTGGTAGCACTGCAGTTGCCATGGCAACTATTTTAGAATGAAATGACACGGAAACGGTTGCTATGCTAATTTGACATGGGTAGCCATATTGGTTATTCTGTATACCTTTTATAAATGTATTGTTAATTCAATTAATTTTCATGTGACTTTATAAAAATAGTTTGTTTGTATTTTGGGTTCCTTTAAATAATGACATAATTTAATTTAGTTTAAAGTTGAAGCTTATACTTTTTAAAAGTGTGAAATCAACATAACCTAACTTCACCAGCAGGTTCCTGGATTATTAATATTTTATGTGAGTACCCTAGTATAAATAAATACTCCATTTACCATTTTTTGTGAGTAAAAATCTCTTTAAAAATACACTTAAGTCAATTAAATAAACATTATAAACCTTAGATTTCTTTAGTTTTGGGTTAACCTTTTAAGTCGTCGTTTACATAATCTACATACTATCTTACCTTATTATTATTCTAAAATGTTTTCTTAGTAATTCAAATAATCAACTATAACCTTCGAATCTTTTTTAAAGAAAATTTTGCTTTCAAATACAGCTAGCGCAATTACCTTAGTATATCTTTTACCGTTTAGAACGTTATAGTAACTGGATTTCATTATACCTGTTCCCTTAAACACTATATTACAATGAATATGTCCATCTCAAGTCATCGGAATTAATTTACAAGATTCAATCTCAAAATATTTAAGCCGCATCTAATCAAAACGATAGAAGATTGCAGCTCAAGCTATACTAGCTCAAGAAGCTAAAGGTTCAGCTATTGTGCGTGTCCTCGTCTCTGATCTACCTCAAAATACCTTTGAAATTAAACAATCTCTTGACGATATCACGAATATACTACATAGAATTGATCCGGAGTCCACTGAAATTGAACTTTAGCGCCTTATATCTCAAATAGCCCACGTTATGCAGCGGATAGAGTTGTTGCGTTTATTTAACAATAAACAGGCTGACCAAACTAAACAAACTTTCTTATCGGACATTCTGTTACTCGAATGGACAGTTCTTGACAAGCTCAACCTAGATGAACACGTAGATGTACCTGTAGCCTTGTCGAACCTTGTAATTTTCAAGCTTCATCATTGGGGAAATCCATACCTGTGTATAAATGGGGTTTAACTTTCCAGTGCTTTGACCCCCAAATTTCATTAATGTCTTTTCTTGATAGAATAAACGATTTCAGAATCTCACGTAATTGTACTATTACTTTCCTTACTATCTTTTTTTCTAAGTGAGCCTCTTTCTCATCACTTGGAAATACTGTTTTTTTGCCAGGGAACACTCTTCTAAAACGTAAACTGTAGGACTTCTCACAGCTGGCAGCTATTCTCGCGTCAGTTGGGCATTGTGGGCGTGGATTGAGCGTTATTGGGCGTGGATCATCGCTTTGCCCCCGGTTGAATCCAAATTAAAATTTGTCTTCTCTTCTTGTGTAGCGATACGACAGGAATACCCAGGTAAAAAGGAACAATAATAGGTATAAGGCAGGAAACCTACATAACCTGAAAGAGAAGACAAGATAACGGCACATAAAGATAACCACTCCATTAGACGTCTGGCTGACTAGTCCCGACGTGACGGAAATCACCACTCCATTTTCACTCTACGTCTGCGCAATCTCGAGTGCCGACGCGACTATCAAAAGGGACGGAAATGCACGCACAAGTCTTTTAAATTATTGGCACGAAATCACTTACAAATTAGGAACTTACAGAAATGTTTAAATGCCAAAAATCGGCATGTAACAGTTGTCCTAATCAGAACTCTCAGAAGTAAAGGCCTAATCTCGCTGCTAAACTGTAATCCTTTCCTACATTCAGCATGAGTGATTTGCTAAAAGGTAGACTGAAAATTTCTCGATCCTCCTTTGAAAAAAAAACATTCTATTATTCTTTCATCAAAGCATCTTAACAAAGCTTGTCTTTGAGCGTGAGCACATTAGACTGTTGCATGCTGGTTCTTGGTTATTACTCTCTTCTTTGTGCAAGATATTTTTTATTACTTTGGCTATAGTCTTACGAAACATATTGTTCACCGTTGCGTCAAACGCTTCAGGGTCCACTCAAAATTAACTCTGCACTGCCTATTATGAATGATGTCCCTGAGACATGCATTGAACAAACGCATCAATTCTATGTTATTAGTATAAACTTTGTTGATCCAGTTTCCATCTAAGGTCGAAAGGCTTTTCAACAAAGGCCATTCATCTGGTGACAGATCTGTTGACTGAAGGTTTTTACTTTCGTTCCAACGATTTGTATCCTGACATGATAAACCACTCCAGCAGATCAAACAGGTTTGCATATGACGTGATCTCAAGATTCCTGCATTTCAATGAGAGGTAAAATGTAGGTCATGTGTATGAGTATGTCATGCACATTAAAGAGACTCTTGCTTGGAATACAAAATTCAAAATTCCGTGGTAAAAAGAAACTCCTTTCGTGGAGAATGTAGTACCTTCAGGTGGAACATTGAAAAATTAAATGTAGGGTAGACCACGCCACGTTTATTCCAATAACAGTAAAAATTTCGTTGGTGCAAACTCTGAGTTATGTGATCTAGGCAGATTGTTAGAAAATCGGTATACTAAAATCCTGTAAATAGCATTTAAAGCATATAACACGTAAATATGTTTCAACTACAGAGAGCTAAGTTATATTCTTAACACAGGTCAAAGCGATTTTAAATTCTAGACCATTATATCCCATATCCTATAATACAAATGACTTTCAACCTGTCACTTCATCACACTTTTTGGTTGGCAGGTAATTAACTTCAACACCAGATTCGTATGTCTCCAATCTTGGTGAACCTTGTATATCAATATTTCAAAGAACCCAACAAATGAATCAATGCCAGAAATAAATAACTGAACAACCACATCTGTAGCAAGACCTTCTCATCTTGATCAAACAAACATCTCATCTCTTATAAACTGGAAACTGGGAAGAATTATTCTAGTGTTTGCCAGTTCTAATAATAAGAATCGTGTGGTGTCTGTGCCTACCATTTCAAATATAATAATAGGAGAGCTGTTGACAATTTGTAGTATATGTAGTATTTTTGTTGCAATGTTTCCAAACCATTTAGGTACATCTTACATCAAATGTAAAATAAAAAAAACTGTCTAATACAACAACATCGATGTACGATCGAGCTCCATTTTCCACTTCTGCAGCCAACAAGTTCATCAACGTCAATTTATTTGTCTTACATATAGAACCATCAAAATGGCACAGTGACATTGGGAGGGGTGTCAGTGGATACGTTAGAACTTTTGCAAGATCATTGTGATTTTCCAATGAGAAAGCTAATGCGCATCCAAACAAATCTCGATGCATTTTTATTTCCTGCAGGTTTCTACCAATCTTCACTATCTTCTGTTTGGTACATGACGCAAAATTGAGAATTGCTCTTTTTCTAATTGGTTTCTCGAAACGTTCAACATTTTCAGAACATTTAGCCATAAACTTCTCGCACAACTCATTTCTGTTTTTTAATGTGTTCAGTAAAAAATCGAGGCAGCTTTTACTGTTTTGATATTGTATAAACGATCTTTATCAATTTCTGCATCAAAAGGATTTTAATTCAATTATATAGCTTTCTTAAAATTACCTCTGCAGTAAGTTGGCTTTAATTTTATTATTTTCCAGATCAGCTGTCACCTCCTGTTTTTTTGTAGGCCAACTTTATCAAATCTGAGCAATGGAAATGAGTTCGAAATTATGTTAATTAAAAAGTTACCAACATTTTGGTCTAACGACATATCAAAATTTCAAGCTTGACCTAATAATATAAATTAGACTGTGTACATGACATGTTCGGGGTGATTGGCAACCGTCTAAATACTGATGAATCGATCCGCAAATACTATCCTGCATTCCTGGATCACTAGGCAAGCTGTGCACAAATTTTCAGCTTTGACCAAATAATATTTGGGACACTCTTTTTTTTACATGTTGAGGACATTCGGTATCTCTCCCATACTGCTATCTGGCAAAATTCTTATTACGGGTACATGAGCATACTTTCCTCAACATCTCCACAAAAAATAGCCCTTTGACTGAAAATTGTCAATAGCTCTTAGTCTATAAGGCGGCAAACTTTCCTAAGCTATGTCTACTGTCAGTAGCACCATCAATGCATGAGTGAACTTTATGTTCACTAGTTTACGACTTGGTTATGTTGTAGGTCATCATCATTAGGTCTTCAGTCCTGGAACTGGTTAGACGCGTACCATCATTGTTTTCTATTCTAAACTAACCTACAGATTTCCCTGAAATTTGCACAGTCTGCATCTATCACTATCTGATCTAGGTCTACATCTACCTCTTTTTCCTATCTCTGCTTGTAATATATCCCATACTATTCCCCAAAAATGCCTTAGAACGTATTCCGCCCTTCTATTTCTCTTTTTCCCAAGATATCCTTGTTTCCCTACTATTTCTATAACCTATTTGTTATTATCTTTGTTTGTCCATGCTATCGTCCTCATACATCTGAAGCACAGTATTTTAAAAAGCTGCTACCGTTTTTCTGTCTGCGTTTCAGACTGCCCGTATTTCATAGGCATACTGTGCTGTGCTCCACACATATGCTTTCAACAATTTTCTTCTTGTTCTATGTTTGTTGTCTTTCTTCATAGGTGCTGTTCTTTCTTGTTAGATACAGTTCGGTCACCTTCTATTGTTTTACAGTTATATACCCTATTTTTCCTACCTTCAGTGGTTGTGAAGGGAGGTAAGCAGCCTGTGGCTGCCAAGTTCCCCCAACACTTAACCATTTACCGATTTAATATATTTTCCAATATATCTTTTCGCACAGTCAACATTAGTTGCAGATATTTCGCAACCAACAACTAGTTGTTTATACTAATCATCAGATTTATCTGCGCTTATTTTTTCGTCATTAGGTTTTCCGTCTCAAAACTGGTTGGACATGTACCTGCACTTATTTATATTCTAAGCTAGCCTACCTAGTTCCCTGAAATTCTCACACAACATGTGTATACAGCTCGTTCCCCTTCTATTGTTTTCGAATTTTATGCCCTATTTCACCGAGATTCAGTGAAGGGGGTTAAGCAACCTGTGGCTACCAAGATCCCCCCAACACTTAGACGTTTGCCGAAATCATGGTTTTCCAGTAAATCCTTTCACATTTAACATTATTCGAGAATATTGCCCAACCAATTCTTGTAGTTACTTATAATAATCATCATGTTTAAGCACAGTTATTTTTTTCGTCATTAGTTTATCCATCTTGGGATTGGTTGGGTGCGTACCTCCATTGATTTCTATTCTGGGCTAGCCTACACATCTCCCTGAAACCCCTACAGCCTACATCTTTTACTATCTGTGTGCAGTAGTCTAACCTAGGTCTGCCTCTTCTTCTCTCTTTTCCGATCTCTGCGTCTAATATATTCCGCACTATTCCCTCATGCCGTAGTATGTGGCTTATCATCCTATCTCTCCTATTTTTTACCGTTTTCCACATATTTCTTTCTTCCCCTACCATTTTTAGTACCTCTTCGTTCTTAACTTTGTCTGTCCATGATATCTTCATCATACGTCTGTAGCACCACATTTCAAAGGCTTCTACCTTTTTCTTGTCCGCTTCTCCTACTGTCCAGGCTTCACGGCCATTCAGTGCTGTGCTCCGCACATACGTTTTAAGCAATCTTTTCCTTGTTTCTATGTTTGTTGTCTTTGAACACAGTAGTTGCTTTTTCTTGTTGAATATAGCACAACCTTGTGCTAATCTTTGTTTTCTATCTTTTGTGCTTTTCCCATCTTGCGTTATTTGGCTTCCTAGGTAGCAGAAATCCTTAACCTCTTGTAAGTTCGTGTTACATACTTGTATTCTTGTTTTTGATTTATTTTCCCCACCTTTGCATACTAGAACTTTAGTTTTAGTTTTGTTAATTTTCATACCGTATCTCTCTGTCAGAACCGTTTCCATTTCATTAAGAGCAGATTCTAACTCTTCTTTGCTAGACGCTAATACTGCAATATCATCTGCAAATCTAAGCATATCAATTTTTTGTCCTTGCATAGTAATTCCAAATGTCTTCCTGTATTTGACAGTATTCATTGCCTCTTCTATGTACAAGTTAAAAATCAATGGGGATAGGGCACATCCCTGTCTCACCCCTTTCATAATGTTTACTTCTCTACGTTCCTGCTCTAATTCTATTACTGCTGTTTGCTCTTTGTATAAGCTATGTACTATTCGTCTATCCCTATAACTCATTCCAATCTTTTTGAGTATTTCAAACATTTTTTTCCAATTTACATTGTCGAATGCTTTTTCCATATCTACAAACCCTATATACATGCTTTCCCCTTTTTCTATTGTTTTCTCCATTATCACTCTCAGAGCTAAAATAGCCTCCCGTGTTCCCCTGTTTCGCCTAAACCCAAATTGGTCTTCTCCTAGTATTTCTTCAGCTCGTTTTTCCATTCGTCTTTGCACAATTCTAGTTAATATTTTTGACACGTGTGCTGTCAAACTTATTGTTCGAAAATTTTCACATCTATCTGCGCCTTTCTTTTTTGGTATAGTAACTATGATGCTACGTTTGAAATCTTTTGGGTATCTCGCCTGTCACATACATATAGCTTACAAGTTGGAAGAGACGTTCTGTTACTGCTTGTCCAGCGGATTTTAGAGTTTCTGCTTGCACCTTATCTGTACCCGGCGCCTTACCATTTTTCAGACCCTTTAATGCTAATTCAAACTCATCTCTAAGTATAGGATATCCCAAGTCCTCATTTTCAATGTCTGATTCCTGTTTTAATGCAGTTAGTTCCTTTCCTGCATATAAATTCCCTATATATTCTTGCCATCTACCCACTTTCTCTACGTTTTCTATAATGATGTTTCCTTGTGCGTCCCTTATATTTTTGCTGTACGGTTTTATATCCCTAAAATTCATTCTAATTAATTTGTATGCTTCGTCTGTCTTTCCTATTTCCATCTTCGTTTGTACCTCTTTGCACTTTTCATCAATCCACTGTTCTTTAGCTTTCCTGCATTTTCGAATAATTTCCCATTTTATGGCTTTGTATCTCTGTTTTCCAGTTTCGTCTGATTTATTTTTGTATTTTCGTCTTTCTTCTATTAAATTCAGGATATCCTTTGTTATCCATGGTTTCTTATTTTCTTTTTGTGTATAGCCCAGAATATCTGTGACCGCCATGTCTAGGCTAGATTTAATGTTATTCCATTCTGTTTCTACTTCCTTAGTATCAGATATTTTCCCGATATCTTTGAGCAATTCATTTGACTTTTTTTCGAATTTTTCTTGAATATCTTTATCTTTTAGTTTCTCCAAGTCCAAGTACCTTTTTCCTCTCCTTTTTTTTATATTCTTAAATTTAAGTGCGGCCTTCATAATTACGATGTTGTGGTCAGTATCTATATCTGCTTCTGGGTAGCTTCTACAGTCTTTTACTTGGTTCCTAAACCGTTGTCTAACAAGAATGTAATCTATTTGATATCTTCCTATGTCTCCTGGCATCTTCCACGTATATCGTCTTCTAGCATGATGTTGAAATAATGTGTTTGTGATAATTAAATTGTTCTTATCACAAAATTCTACCAGCCTATTTCCCCTGTCGTTTCTCGTGCCTAAACCAAATAAACCTGCTCCGGCTCCTTCCATACCCTCGCCTACCACGGCATTAAAATCCTCCGTAATTATTAAATTTTCATGTCCTTTTACGTATCTTAATATGTCTTTGATATCTTTGTAGATGGCTTCTACCTCTTCGTCACTGTAGCTAGAGGTGGGCATGTATACTTGTATTATTACTGTGTTTACCGGTTTAGATTCTAATCTAACCATGAGTACTCTTTCGTTCTTTTGTAAGTAATTTTCTACACAGTATCCTATCTTTTTCCGCATAACTATCCCCACACCCAAATTTCCTTCCTGTGCTCCTGTATGAATTACCCTGAAGTCTCCACTCCAAAAATCCCCCGCCTCTGGCCACCGAACTTCGCTAATCCCTACTATATGTTGTAGGTATAAGTTTATATTATAATATTGATCTTGTATATTATTTTACACTATTTATGTCTTACTTAAGTGTACTTTTAAGTACTCTTGTTTATTTACTATATTTAAATTGCAAATTTAGTTTTTTAATTTTCAATTTGCTGGGGATTTTTCTAATGATTACAAACTATAATGTTAGTTAGCTAGTTTACGCATACGCACAATGCTCGGACCAGGAACTTCTTTATGTGAAAAAGATTCATAATTATGTATCCCTATCTATTGGTTGTGTTTTTAATTTTTAAGTTTTAGGGGTTAAAAGTTTAGTTCTAAGTTTAGTCGTCGTGAATGCACCGCCATGATTGATTTTCATCATTCGTTACCAGTTATATAAAATAGTTTATAGTGGAATGTAAATTGAGACATAAATGTATATTGTAATAAAGAAATTAAACTAAAGACGACCGCTTTCTTACGATTTTGTTCACACTTTCATTCTGAAGGGCACCATTGCTTCAATCCAGTCTGTTCTTAACCATGTCTTGTTTGAAGTCAAATACACTCTTCAATGTACTTGCGTGCAAGCGCAATGTTTCCACTAACAGTAAGCATCATCTAATATTTATTGGTAAGACAAAATGTAATTAATCTCAGCTGATATCAAATGTAAATAAATACGTTAATCACATTGCAAATTTCATTCAAATCTGCGAAAATTTGTCCAAGCTCATTAAATTGCTGATAGGCCAACATCTTTCCAAAAAAAAACTTGATAGATATCATCATCATTAGGTCTTCAGTCCTGGAACTGGTTAGACACGTACCCTCATTGTTTCCTATTCTGAACTAATCTACACATTTCCCTGAAATTTGCACAGTCTGCATCTATCACTATCTGATTTGATCTGATCTGATCCCAGAAATGCCTTAGAACGTTTTCTGCCTTTCTAGGTCTCGTATTTTTTCCACAGATATCCTTGTTCCTCTACTATTTCTATAACCTGTTTGTTATTAACTTTGTCTCTCCATGCTATCATGCTCATACATCTGAAGCACAACATTCCAAAAAGCTGCTACTGTTTTTGTGTCTGCTTTTCCTTCTGATCGTATTTCATAGGCATACTGTGCTGTGCTCCACACATATGCTTTCTTCAATTTTTTCTTGTTTCTATGTTTGTTGTCTTTCGTCATATGTGCTGTTCTTTCTTGTTTCTATTGTTTTACAATTATATACCCTATTTCTCCGACATTCACTGGTTGTAAGGGGGGGAGCATCGCCGTGGATCAATGTAGTAAGTGTAAGACTATGGATCCCAAGGTCCTGGGTCCGAATCCCGACACGGCCGACTTCTTGAAAAATGGCAAGTGAGCATTTTTCACAAAATTACGCCCTCGTTTGGATGAGAGGTTAAATGGAGGTTCCGTGTGTGTGTTGTCACGTACGCTAAAGCTCCCTAGCTTGCCTGGAACGGCAAGAGTTCGACAAAATTATAAATTTTCAGGCAACAAAAAACTCGCCTCCTGGGCAATATAGTACCTTCGGGTGGAGCATTGGAAATATAAATGCATGGTTGTGAAGGGGGGGCATCGCCGTGGATCAATGTAGTAAAAGTGTAAGACTACAGATCCCAAGGTCCTGGGTTCGAATCCCGACACGGCCGACTGCTTGAAAAATGGCAGGTGAGCATTGTTCACAAAATTACGCCCTCGTTTGGATGAGAGGTTAAATGGAGGTCCCGTGTGTGTGTGTGTGTGTTGTTATGTACTTTAAAGATCCCTAGCTTGCCTGGAACGGCAAGGGTTCGGCAAAATTGTAAATTTTCAGGCAACAAAAAACTCGCCTCCTGGCCAATATAGTACCTTCGGGTGGACTATTGGAAATATAAATGCACGGTTGTGAAGGGGGTAAGCAGCCTGTAGCTGCCAAGTTTCCCCAGCACTTGAACATCTGCCGATTTAATATTTTTTCCTATATATTTTTTTGAACACTCAATGTTAGTTGCATATATTTTACAGCCAACGCCTGTAGTTGTTTATAATAATTAATCAGATTTATCTGCACTTATTTTTTCAACATTAGGTTTTCTGTCTCAAAACTTGTTGAACACGTTCCTGCACTTATTTATATTCTGAGCTACCCTACACAGTTCCCTGAAATTCTCACACAGCCTATATACCACTCGGTTCCCCTTCTATTGTTTTCTAATTTTATGCTCTATTACACCCAGATTCAGTGAAGGGGATTAATCAGCCTGTGGCTGCCTAGATCTCCCAACATTTAGACATTGCCAAATTAATATTTTTTCAGCGAATCCTTTCACACAATTAACATTATTTGAGAATATTGCCCAACCAATATCTGTAGTTGCTTATAATAATCACCATGTTTAAGTACAGTTACTTTTTTCGTCATTAGTTTATCCATCTTGGGACGGGTTGAATGCGTACCTCCATTGATTTATTTATTTATTTATTATTGCACATGCGTGCATAAACGGGATACCCCATTTACATTAAAAAAATAATATAAAATGTGTAATAAACATAAACTTATTAATTATACAAATTTAATAATGTTTGCCTGAAGCTCTGCGGACTGCTACCAAACCAATTTAATTCACTAAAAGTATTAGCAGAAGCAACAACTCGACTTAAATAGAAATGACATCCATAATTGGTTCTGTGGCAATCACTGTGGAATAGGTGAAAAGTACGTGTTTGTCTAACTGGAACATTGAATTGAATTAATACTAGTAATTCCGTACAGTTGATGTAACCATTAATCATCTTATGCAGAAGACATAAATCATTCAACATCCGCCTATCCAGTAATGAAACTAATCAAGTGATTGTAATAGAGACAACTCTTGACATTGGTGCTCTTGAAGTCCCATCTTATATGTAATAAATTTAAGAAATTTCTTTTGGACTCTTTCTATTTTAACAATATTATTTTTATAAAAGGGTGACCATATAATGGAAGCATATTCTAAGATGCTTCTTACTAAAGAGCAATATAACAGTTTGCATGTGGTAGGTGAAAATTTGCCACTATATCGAATACGAATCCTAAGATTTGCATAGCTTTTTGGTGATAGTATTTATATGGGAATTAAAAGTAAGTTTAGAATCTATCAAAACACCCAAATCTTTAACTTCATAAACTCGCATAATAACATCGGTATTTATATAATATTCTGTTATTGTAGTAGACACTGCACGAGAGAAGGTTATGGTTAGGCATTTGTTGATGTTCAAAGAAAATCTATTTATTATACACCAGCTGTTAAAAGAGTTTAGGTCTTCCTGAACAAGGATGTGATCTCTTGTAGATATAATATTTTGTAAATTTTTAGGTCGTCAGCAAACAGCAAAAATTTACAATGTTTGAAGACTTGTTTAATATCGTTGACAAACACTAAAAATAGGAGACGAGCAAGGTGAGACCCTTGCGGAACTCCAGAGTATACCGGAAACTTGTAAGAAGTGAATTGTCTATACTTGACACTTTGCCATCTACCATATAGGTAGTTACTAAGCCATTTCAAGATCATACCATCTACACCTGCCTTTTGTAGTTTAAGAATCAAAATATTGAGATTTACTTTGTTCAAAGGCTTTGATAAAGTCAGTGTATAGAGCATCTACCTGAAGTCCATTTTCTAACGCCGCAGTTATGTCATTGGTATAAACAAGTAAATTTGTAATAGTTGATTTCTGGGATACAAATCCATGTTGGTTATTGATGATAAATTCTTTAAACTTCCAGGACAAATGATGAGTTATTAAGCAATCCAATAATTTCGGTATTGAAGATTGAATACAAATTCCTCTGTAATTCTGAATCAAATTTTTGTCACCTGATTTTAATATCGGTTTAATAAAACTGTGCTTCCATATTGTTGGAACCTTGCCTTGGGTAAGAGAGTTATTAAATAGGATAGTTAAGGGAATGCACAGACTGTGAATACACTTAATTAGCAAGCTTGCAGGTATGCCGTCCGGACCGGCAGTATTGGTAGGTTTAAGTTTACAAATAGCATCAAAGACCTCATCAGTTCCCAGCAAAATTTCTTTAACATCAACAGTGTCTAACGTGCAATTAATGTCTGCAGTTGTATCAAGTGGTACAATACATTCATATTCATAAACCTCAGAAAAAAAGTTCGCAAATAAATTGACTATGCCTAATCCATCAAAACTGACATGAGACTTGTATATCATTTGACTTGGTAAGTTATATGTATGCTTTAATTGATTTACATATTTCCAAAAATTAGCAGGAGTTGAATGAATAGATCTTTCAGTGAAATGAAGATATTGATTGTAGAGATAACTACTCATCCTTTTGCAACGTGTCGTGGCGCACTAAATAAATTATAATCCTCTATACGACTAGAAGCCTTATACCGCTTATGAGCAGCTTTCTTTTGCTTATTAAACACTTCAAATCACTGTTAAACCATACAGGAAACATTGTTGTTTGAATGCGTTTTTTAGGAATATAACTTTGCAGTCCGTGATATAGGATATTATAGAAAAGTTCAATTGTGGTATCAAGATTTTCCTTTGAAGAACAGAATGACCAATCAATTGAGTTGAAGTATAAGTTAAGTGACTTATAATCACCTTTGACAAAATCAAATTGCGATTCCTTATAATGTAATGATTGTTCTTTTGTTTTCAATGTAATAGTAATATGAACGGCCGTATGATGAGTACTATTATCCATAAGTAGGTCTACAGCTGAAGATATAGCGACATTATTTAAATTTGAAAAAACAAGATCTAAGAGTCTGTTGTTTGAGTTATGAACCTGGTTATGTTGATGTAGATCTAAGAGAGCTAGTGTGTTAATGAGGCATTCTGCATTATCCCCACTGTTACAAAGAATAAATTTGTCGTTACGCCATGATGCATTAGATATGTTGTAGTCACCACATAGCAAAATTTTTGATGAAGGATAATTATAAAAAATATGTTCAAGAGCTGTACTGTGTAATTCATATAAATCCGCTGGCGATGTAGGTGGGATATATGTACCACCAATAATTAAATTTTGGCCTGAAAATTGAATAGTAACGAACAAGTGTTCAACACCAACTACATTGGTAACAATTAATCTTGCATTTAAATTAGCTCTAACTAATATAACTACACCACCCCCTCGTTGCTTTGTACTGGTTAATATATTTCTATCACAACGAAATACCGAGTAGCAATTTGTGGTCAGTTCAGAATCATAATAGGAACTATTAAGCCAAGTTTCGGTGATAACAATAACATCATAACAGGCACTTAAAACTACATTGTCTTTAAATTCATTGACTCGTGATCTAAGTCCACCAACATTATGATAATAAATAGATAACTGTAAATGGGGTAACACTAATTTTTTATTGAGGAAGTAATGATTGATGGAACTCCATTAAAATACTTAATGGTAACATTCTCACCATTAGATTTACGTTCGTTTAGTTCATCACGTAGCGACTGCAAGTAATTTCTCTGCTGTATGGTTTGATCAGATGCAATACGATAAGAAGTAGAAGTAAGCTTAAAACCGTTTCTCAATGCTATGCGTACAATTGATGAATCCGAATAAATGACTTTTATCGGTCTGATTGAATCTTTTTTATTGCCAAGCCTGATAATTGCAACAGGAGGAAATTGATCAATTTCTAGTATGCAGAGATTTTAGCAACTGATTGTTTATCATGATCAATCCTTTCAGAAGTTTCGCGATTTAGATTCATCAACATTAAATATGATTAAATTTCTGCTCCTAGTAACTCTTTCATTAACCTCGGCAAAGAATGCTTCAGAATTAGGCATAATTTTTGACTTTCTAGTAAAACAACTTTTCCTTTAGCACATTAACTTCCGTTTTAGCTCATTTAATTTTTTAAAATTAGTGGAACTTGTTTAAATGCCAATGTACACTCATCACAGAAGAACATTAGTGATCTTTGTTTTTTAGCTGCATAACGCGGACTTCAGATGCTCCCAATTCTGAGCATTTTTCATGAATCACTGTGTTGCAACAATCACATATTGGGTAATTTTCATTTTCACATGTTTTATTGCACTTTGTACATTTATCCATTATGATTTAATTGTTTTGAATTTTACTATCTTATTATTGAAGCACCTGCAGGTAACTTGAGTAAAGTTGATAACAATATAATATTGGCCAAGAATAAATACAAGTTTAAAGTTATCAATAACAACAGCTGTACAGTTGATAATAAATTATTAAATTCAGTTTTACAGAAAATCACTACTGGTTAAAAATTTGAGGATAATCCAAATTTGCAATATGTAGCAATAGATCCTGCACAATTCACTGAGTATTTTGATACAACTTTTATAAATTATTTCACAATGTAAACCACTTAAACTGTTATTTAAATGAAGAGACCAAATAACATATTGCCATACACACTTTCTTGAACAACCATTTCTATTCTGGGCTAGCCTACACATATCCCTGAAACCCCTACAGCCTACATCTTTTACTATCTGTGTGCAGTAGTCTAACCTAGGTCTGCCTCTTCTTCTCTTTTTTCCTATCTCTGCTTCTAATATATTCCGCACTATTCCATCATGCCGTAGTATGTGGCCTATCATTCTATCTCTCCTATTTTTTTACCATTTTTCACATATTTCATTCTTCCCTACTATTTTTAGTACCTTTTCGTTCTTAACTTTGTCTGTCCATGAAATCTTCATCATACGTCTGTAGCACCACATTTCAAAGGCTTTTTCTTGTCCGCTTCTTATACTGTCCAGGCTTCATGGCCATTCAGTGCTGTGCTCCGCACATATGTTTTAAGCAATATTTTCCTTGTTTCTGTTTGTTGTCTTTGAACACAGTAGTTGCTTTTTCTTGTTAAATATAGCACAACCTTGTGCTAATCTTTGTTTTATATCTTTTGTGCTTTTCCCATCTTGCGTTATTTGGCTTCTTAGGTAGCAGAAATCCTTAACCTCTTGTAAGTTCGTATTACATATTTGTATTCTTGTTTTTGATTTATTTTCCCCTCCTTCGTATACTAGTACTTTAGTTTTATTTTTGTTAATTTTCATACCGTATCTCTCTGTTAGAACCGCTTCCATTTCATTAAGAGCAGCTTCTAACTCTTCCTTGCTAAATGTTAATACCGCTATATCATTTGCAAATGTAGGCATATCAATCTTTTGTTCCTGCATAGTAATTCCAAATGTCTTCCTGCATTTGACAGTATTCATTGCCTCTTCAATGTACAAGTTAAAAATTAATGGGGATAGGACACATCCCTGTCTCGTCCCTTTCCTAATGTTTATTTCTCTACACTCCTGCTCCAATTCTATTACTGCTGTTTGCTCTTTGTATAAGCTATGTATTATTCGTCTATCCATATAAGTCATTCCAATTATTTTGAGTATTTCGAACATTCTTTTTCATGTTACATTGTCGAATGCTTTTTCCAGATCTACAAACCCTATATACATGCTTTTCCCTTTTTCTATTGTTTTCTCCATTATCATTTTTAGAGCTATAAAATAGCCTCCCGTATTCCCCTGTTTCGCCTAAACCCAAATTGAACTTCTCCTACTATTTCTTCAGCCTGCTTTTTATTCGTCTTTATTTTTGACACGTGTGCTGTCAAACTTATTGTTCGAAAAATTTTATATCTATCTGCACCTTCCTTTTGTGGTATAGTTACTATGATGTTATGTTTGAAATCTTTGGGTATCTCGCCTGTCTCATACATTTAGCTTACAAGTTAGCAGAGACGTTCTGTTACTGTTTGTCCAGCAACTTTTAGAGTTTCTGTGTACATCTTATCTGTACCCGGCACCTTACCATTTTTCAGACCCTTTAACGCTAATTCAAATTCTCTAAGTATAGGATATGCCAAGTCATCATTTTCAATGTCTAATTCCTGTTCTCATGCTCTTAGTTCCTCTTCTGCATATAAATTCCCTATATATTCTTGCCATCTACCCACTTTCTCTACATTTTCTATAATGAAGTTTCTTCCTCTTTCTGTGTCCTTTATATTTTTGCTATACGATTTTATATTTCTAAAATTGATTCTAATTAGTTTGTATGCTTCATTTGTCTTTCCTACTTCCATCTTAGTTTGTACCTCTTTGCACTTTTCATCAATCCATTGTTCTTTAGCTTTTTTGCATTTACGAATAATTTCCCATTTTATGGCTTTGTATCTCTGTTTTCCTGTTTCATCTGATTTATTTTTGCATTTTTGTCTTTTTTCTATTAAATGCAGGATATCCTTTGTTATCCATCGTTGCTTATTTTGTTTTTGTGTACCCCAGAATATCTCTTGCCGCTATGTCGAGGCTGGATTTAATGTTATTCCATTCTGTTTCTACTTCCTTAGTATCAGATATTTTCCTGATATCTTTTAGCAATTCATTTGACTTTTTTTCAAATCTTTAGTTTCTCAAAGTCAAACTGCCTTTTTCCTTTTCTTTTTTTCAAATTTTTAAATCTAAGTGCGGCCTTCATAATTACTATGTTGTGGTCAGTGTCAATATCTGCTTCTGGGTAGCTTCTACAGTCTTTTACTTGATTCCTAAACCGTTGTTTTAACAAGAATGTAATCTATTTGATATCTTATTATACCTCCTGGCATCTTCCACGTATATCGTCTTCTAGCATGATGTTGAAATAATGTATTTGTGATGATTAAATTGTTCTTGCTGCAAAATTCTACCAGCCTATTTCCCACGGCATTTCTCATGCCTAAACCAAATAAATCTACTATCGCTCCTTCTTTACCATCGCCTACCACTGCATTAAAATCCCCCGTAATTATTAAATTTTTATGTCCTTTTACCAAAAGAGCCACTACCCTCTTTCAGGGACCTGTCTTATTCTTGTTCTCTAGAATTTTGGCAAGGCGCAGGTCCATTCGAAATGGCTTGATAGAATATAACAAAAAATTTTGAAATTTTGGCATGAACTTTTTTTTTAATAAAAAAAATCTTATATATTTACCTTGTATGTGGATGTCATTAACTGCTATCAGATACTAAATTTTTTTTTTTCAAGAAACGTGCATTGTAAATCTCATTTAAGGAATTGTGTTTTTGCAATTTTCTAACAATATTCTAAATTTGATAAATTGGCCTTTGATTTCTAAATAAGAATATCATCATTACTATCATTAAAGAAAGTTTAATTAGTTTCTATGTATGTTGCTTTGTTAATACTTAAACAATATGGTTGAAAAGTACACAAAATTTGATTGCAATTAGATGTAACCAAATAATAAATTTTGGTTATTGAAGTACATTTTTATGCTTACAGGAAAACCAGCAACACCACCTAAAAAGGTAGCACGACCATCTAGCTTACATAGAGCGCAAAGTATGAAAAGTCCTCGTACGCCATCGCCACAAACTCCAGAAGAATATAATTATAATTCAAAATTTGGAACTATGAGAAATATGCCATCGATGTCAGATAAATCATTCGCACCTAAAACGAAACCTTCAGTTAATACTAGGCCGACTGCTCCTCCACCCCTAGTACCTCCTCAACAAATTGCTTTCCCGCACATACCAAACAAAGTTAATATAGTGAAACCTCCTAGTCATGCTCCACCTCCTCCTCCTAATGTAGCTCCACAACCTCCTCCGCATGCACCGCCACCACCACCACCTCAGAGAGGACATTACCAACTTCCAGTTCGTACACCGCCTGCGGTAAGAATTTTATATCTAACCTTGTTTTAATTATTTGTGTAAGTTTTATTTTCCAATGTCAGAGAAAGTTAGTTGTGATATCCAACAAATTTGTATAAAATACCATGATCTGAACACATTTATTTACCAAGATACTTACATGTAGAATATAGAAAACCTTTGTACTGTAATAGATTAGTATATTGTACAACGAGCATGGAATGATGCCCATTTCTCACGAGTATGATAAATTGCAGCACGAGCTGAAAGCGAGTGCTGCAAATCATACAAGTGAGGAATGGGCATTCCATGCGTGTTGTACACTATACTTTTTCTACGACTGTAGTACGTACTTTTTAAATGTGATACCTCTTTTGTTAATATTATAAAATACATGGTAAGTATATGAGTATACATTTTATTAATATCATAAGTTTATTATCGTTTGTGAATATACATAAATTCAAAGAAAAGTACAAATTTATCATAATAAAAGTAAATAAATTGATTTAAGTTTAGTTTTTAGATTCATTATTATTAACAATATTAAAGGTTACATTGCAATTATTAAACGTCATTGTAGAAGGTGGTTTCCCAAAAACTAAATCTTGACGTTGGAAATTCTTGTCTTTGAACGTTGATGGAACATTTGATGTGCTATCAATTGAATTTTGTATTATGTTGCCTACATTCAACTTATTTGTTAAAGAATCGGCTATATAGTTTTTGGCGACTGATGTTGATTTCCAGCCATCGTGCCTTTTTAAAGGTGTTATATCTTCTCCAGCATCTACAAGAATAGTGGCGGAAGATCTCCTGAAGCAATGACCAGTATATAATTCCGGATTGGGTAGTTTTAAATACGTTGCAATTTGCTTTCCCATAGCACCAAATTTATTGATACCCACTTTCTGTGTGGTGCATTTTCCTTTCTGATAATTTAAGAAAAACTAGAATCGCAAACATTTGATGGCCGTAGATTCCAGTATTTTTGTGATTTCATAAAATTACTCGTTATCGTAAAGCTGCGATAATTTTGTTTTCGTGTCGGGAACTGTAACTAATATCGCAGAACCCAATTCCGTGAAATGAGTAATCTTTATCTGATGTAATTCCTGTCTGCGGCAAGCACCCATAATTCCATAATTAATGCAGTCTGTAACAATATAAAAATAGCTATAAACACGCATTATTCTCCTAAGTTAATATTACATACTTTTGTCAGAAGAAACTGTTGATCCGGAGCCTCAGTAATAAATTTATTTATTTCCTCTGTTGTAAAATTTTGATTTTTCGATTTATAACCGCTTGACTTCCGTTTGAGAAACGCTCTTAATTTTCCATACTTTGATATATCTACATTATGATGGATGGTGAGACTTGTTCTCAACATAGAATAATGCGTCCACAATGTCGGAGATTTATACTTATTAGATAATTCATTAAAGTACGTAATTAAAACATTTTCAGAATAAGATGTTGTCTTTTGATCTCTTCGCCAATCCATAAACGATTTATAAGCAGTCTCATATTTTTTGGAAATTTCCAGTAATAAATTTAATGTAGTTGCATTTGCAGCTTCCACAATATTTGAGGCGTCGGTTCTAGTTCGCTTTCACTATCACTAGTCATTTTTTAAAGACTTTGCAAATACTTTAAGATTTTAAACGCTATCACAGTATGAAATTATTTATTTGACATTTGTTGGTTTATTATTTGTTTCATAGCCCACCTTTGAAAACTCGGCCGTCATTGGAAATAAGATGCAAGTGCAGGGCTACTTGATTAATAGAAATATAAGCGCAACCGTGCAATTTGAACATTCCCGCACTGGTTGCTTAGCAACTTGCCTAGCAACGAGTGCGGGAATAAAAACCTGTATAGAATGTAGTAGATTTCTTTATCAAAAACACACCTAAAATAGCCTCGTTCCAAAACAGTCGTAGAAAAAAATTATTTCATCATTGAATTTTAAAATCATTTTAATTTGAAATTCAATCGTTTAATAAAATAAAATTTACTTAGCAGAAACAGTCCACTACTGAAAATGTGCGTGTGCATTACAATTCTTAAATGACAATTATTTACAAAATAACTTAAAAATATCTATAACTTTAAAATATTTTAGAAACAAACAATCTGATTTATTATGCTGTGAACTTTTAATTTCCCTAATGTAAGGAAAAGAACTGCATTAAGTGCCAGAAGGACACAACTATTAAATAAATGTTTCCATCGAGGAATAAACAATAACTCAAAACAAAGATAATATTTTATTTAGACATTGCGGCCAGATATATTCTAGAATATAAACAAAAAGAAAATAAGAAACCATGGATGAGAAATGATATTCTAATTTAATAGGAGAAGGGTGAATATACAAAAAGCAAGGAAACAAAAATACAAAACCATAAAGTGGTAAATTATTCGAAAATGTAGGAAAGCGAAAGAACACTGGAATGAGTGAGGAAAAGTGCAAAGAGGTATAAAGTAAGATGAAAATTTGAAAAACAGACGAAACATACAAACTAATTAAAATAAATTTTAGGAATATAAAGCTATATAGCAAAAATATAAGGGGCACAGGGGGAGATCACATGTGTCAAGTAGAATTGTACCAAGATGAATAGAAAAACGGACTGAAGAAATATTAGAAGATCAATTTTGATTTAGGCGAAACAGGAGACACTGGAGGCCATTTCAGCTTTAAGGGTGATAATGGAGACAATAGAAAAAGGAGAAAACGTGTCGAGTGTAGTCATTATAGATATGGAAAAAGCATTCAACAATGTAAAATGGGAAAGATGTTCGAAATACAAAGAATATAAAAGTGAGCTATAGGAATAGAGGGATAGTACATACTCTATACAAAGATCAAACTGTGATAATAAAATTAGATTAGGAACGTATAAAAGTAAATATTAAGGAATGGGTGAAACAGGGATGTGTACTAGCACCGTTAATTTTTTACTTGAATACTTGAACTCCAAAATATCAATTTTTCGCGAATTGTAATATTGTGGATCAGCAACCTGCACGTGTATTGGAATATCTATTAAGCACGGGTCAAAGGATTTCTTTGGCAGATCTCCAGAGATTTTATTTAAAACATAAAAATCTAAATCAATTGAAAAGCGGCTGTGTTTTGATTTGATTATAGTTTTTGCGAGTGAGTTACTACTAGTTGTTTTATTACTTATGCCGCTAATGGGAAGGTTAGTTTCAACTGTTTTTAACTTAAATTTTTGCCTCAAATCTTTGTGAATTATGTTAATTTATGAAGCCGAGTCGAGTAAGGAACTAGCGTTGCTGTAGGAACCCTCACCATCCTCGATTTCTATAACACAAATAGATAAAATAATAGTACAAGGATTCTACACAGCGTGAAGTGAATGTATTTGTTCACTTGAAGTTTCAGGTTCATTATTACCTCAGATTAACATCAGGCTGCTTAAGGTTAATGTTTTTATTTATTGACAGATTACGATCACTCTTCTTTTTTGAAGACTCTAAATGTAAAAGGGTATTGTGCAATTTCGAACATTTTCTACAGCGAAAAGGTTTACAATTTACAGCAAAATGACTTAGGGACAATTGTTAGTGCAATGATTAATTTCAGCGCAATAATTACAATTACCTTATTTGTTTAATGTTAAACCACAGGACGTGTACTTGTAATTACCTTGATACGTAGGTTTTTAGCTCTGAAGTCATCACCTTCGCATGAGCTAATAGCGTTTAATGTATGGCACTTTTGGGTTAGAAAATCGCACAACCTTTTGTACAATGGCAAGTTTGAGGCTTCTAATTTATTTTCCCATTTGTTCCATGTTGGCAGAAGGAGTTTCAATGTGATTAAATAAACCAAGCTTTTACAAACTTTCTTGGTATGGTTTCAGATGCTTTTTTATAAATATCTGATGAATCGTTGTTAACTATACCTAAAACAAGCAGTATAAAATGTTTCTATCTACTTTAATTTTGAAATTCCCAACATACTTATGTCCAACATAAAGTTGTCGATCTGGAAACCCATGTGTACGTAAAATTAAACAATTAATGTGGTGTTATCCAAACATGGTTGACTACTTTCAGTCGGTTCGATAAGTAATTTTTAAAAGTAGCTTACTTACTCAAATTGTATGTTGATTGTTTGAATGGTAAGTACAAAATGTTCCATAAGAAAAATTGATCTTTCTTTCATAAAATAATTCGAGACATCTTTAGCAAATTTTGGACAGATTAATTAAGACTGTAAATTGAGGGTATGTTTGTGTCGTTTTATATATCTAATAAATATCTACAATTAACTTACGGATAGGTTGACTAAACTCAGGAGCCACGACTTTTTATTTATTTAGCGAGTCAGCACAATTTGCATGTGACCTGTCTTTCGGCTCAGACGATGAGATCGTCGGTGCCAGTATAATACATTATTAATAAAAACAAATGAATAATAAAGCTGTAATAATTTAGAATGATGATATCATGTCCAACCGTTTAAAAACCGCCATCGTGAATTTGAGTATGAACAATATCATTTGTAGAAGCCTAAAATTTATATTTCCTGAAGGGAATAATCTAATCCTATTGGTGGATTTTACTTATACAGAAACTATTAAAATGAAATATGACTACAATTATTTCTAAGGGAATGTCATAATGTAATCAGACTATGAATTTTTTAACAACATTCTCGTTTTAATAAAACATACTGGTAGATCTCATGCAGACACAAAATCACAAATTATTTCACACATGTAATCCTTGTGGACTGTATGTTGTTGGTAATTAGTTTTATACTTGTATTGGCCTGTGGAAAAAATCCTGATGGTGCTTATTCAAAGATTTATTCAATAAAGTAAATTTTGAAACTGAACGTATAGACTGCTTGCACTGAACATACTTGTAGCATGTATGATTTGTGCATAAGTGCACCGTTTTATTAAAGTTAACATTCAAATGTAAGGGAAGGTAGAGGCATTTACAAATATAAATGGAAGTACATTTCCAACATAGACGTTTAAGTTACTATACTAAGGAAAATGTTGCTAATTATGATTCTTTTTTTGGATACAAATATTGTCAAGGTTTTCTAATCTTAATAAATTGATTAGCAGAGATTTATTATTAGTATTATTTGTTAAAAGTGTAGCATACACGTACATTGATTTATTGTAAACTTCAGATTTTTTTGTAACAATTGGGAGTTTGTTTTAAAAATTACGATTTTTAGGATTGTAGAGAAAAATTTATTCTATCAAAATTTCTTTGAATTTGTACTGCTTTTTAGTAAGATGCTAAAAATATATGTGCATTACATTGGCACATTTCTTGTAAATTTATGTAGGTTTTTGCAGCATTGACCATTACAACAAAAAAATTTTTCAAGAGGTTTTATTATTTTAATTTTTTGCTGTTTTTATTTAAAAAGAAATTACAGTGCTTACCGGAACATAATATTTTTATATTCTGAGCTCACATTTAATAACAATTTCTTGAAATTGATAAATTCATAGTTGTTATTTTAATTTCCAGGAGAATTGCTGCTAAAAAGGTCGATAAATCGGAAATTTAGTTGTGATTTATTTACTATTATTTAAGAGTGTAGTTATATTTAATTTAAAGCTGCCAATCCAGCTTGGATGGACTAAAGATTAGATTTTGTAAATTTAAAAATAAAATTTATGTTAGAGGATTAAAAACAAAAATTACTGTAATATGACATATAGATTTGGATTGATCAAATGACCAGTGAAATTTTATCGTTTGATACAAAGTGCTAAATTTTTCTTAATCTTCTTTGGGAATTAAACCACTCATAGTTTTTAAAATTATCTTTATTTACGTTTCGATCCATGACCTACGATCGTTGTCAAAATAATAAAAACTTCAAGTTTGACATTTGTGACATAAATTTGAAGGCGACTTTGATTTATTAATGTTCGATATATTTGGTTTGAGTACACTAGGTGAAAATTTTAAAGTTTAAAAGAATGATTGCCTTCAATTTGTGTTGTGGCCTGGGATAGATTTTTTAGCTAGCCTGTAACAGTTTTTTTGACCACTGCAGAACGGCGATGAATTTTTAGTTTCACAAACCTTCTGTCTAGTCATTTATATCACGTAAACAATTTTTAAATAAATAAATACCAGTATTGGTATTATGAGTTCTAACTGCCATACAGAAATGCTAGTTTGGTTGCTAACATCAGGCGTTAAATGTTAGTATAAATATTATCAAGGCCAAGCAGCTTTCCTGTTTCATGCATATTGCATCAGCACTCACTTTGGCTAGAACTCTTGTCGAGAACCAACATGGAAACCAAAAGGGTTTTAGTATGTAATTTACGTCTGGCCTTGTGCGGTAGTGGAGCCCTAGTGCGTTGAACACTAGGCTTAGTGGTTTTAATAATGGTAAGAGTTAAAAATAAGTTACTAGACAAACTAAATAATTTTGTTGTAGCGCTCTTTCGAAAACCTCTTTTGATTAATTCATTTAATAATTCTTTTGATAGTTTTTTTAATAATTCTATGGATAGCTTTTTAAATAGCTCTTGAAATATTTATAACTTCGTAAAAGTTTCAATTAATTATGTCTTTCAACGCTTCGTTAGAAAACCTTCAATTAAATACTTATTGAAATGCTCTGACAAATCTTCGATTAGATATTTATTTTATAATTCATCTGTAAATGTAGAGAAAGAACTTTTTAAGAAATCGTTTTGTATATCAATTGTAAGGCTTCTCCGTATATTCATTTGTTAGAATAAACCCGCCTTATCTGGTTTTATAAAAAGAAAAGGCAGTCTGAAAGCTGTGATTCAAGACAATATTAATTCTACCTTTGCATCTGCGAGTACCAAGTTATAGTTCATTCACGTCAACTTTGCGATACAAAATATCGATCCAGTATGAACGTCCTTCAACCTTACGATGAATAGTTGGATTTAATGTAAAGTTATGCGAGAAAACAATATGTTTGGATTTTAAGGAAACGTTCTGCAAAGTATGTAGAAATTTTAATGATTTGGAAATAAAGTCCGTCGATGAATTGAAATGGTCTTTTTGAAGTTGCGAGTGTGAAATTACAAGTAATTAGGAGGACAATTATACGATGGTAATTATTTTGGTCAAGATCTACACACAGTAGAACATCTAAGTTTTGTATTGGATTTTGGTTGGTCCAGTTTGTGCGTATAAGAAAATGCATTAAGTTCTTATGATCCGGTCCAAGGATCACGCAACTGTTTGTGTCCTGTAGAACATGTGGATTCTACGTCACTTGTTTTCTGAGGAACGTATGTATTAACACCTGCTCTAACATGCTGTAACACCATCACGTAAACATCACCTGCTGAATCAAGGTAAGAGATTAGTATTATTCTTACGTCACGTCTACATTTGGTGATCTTTGATACAAGGCTACTTCAGAAAATATCTTTGTAACAACTTATTACCAATAATCCGTTTAACAAACCAAAAAGGACTTTAGTAAATTTTTATAGTCAATATTAGTGCAGTGTAATCACAGTTACTATTTTTAATGAAATTAAGCAAACCTAAAGAGTTCTTATTAATGTTTCATATATAATTTTTTATAAATATGTAAACATAATAACAGATCTGATATTTCTGGTATATATTCAAGTTAAATTTTTGTAACGAAAGCAACATTTAAAGTTTTTGATATTTCTTTTGAATATATAATCTTACCTTATGAGTAGATGAAACTTGTATTATCTTTTCTTAAACATAAATTTTATATTTACAATTATTATGAAGGAACAAATTTTAATTAAAGAATCAACATTTAATTTTCTTAATTAATTGTTTTATTCTGAACAAGTACGTTCAGAAATAGAGTAACCAGGTATAAGACCATATAGCATAAAGTGTTAACCCCAATTTAACAAGAAGCGTTAATAGCCTTTCCAGATTTTGAAGCATAAAAGTCTGTGTTCATAATTTTGTTTGCCTGATTAATCTTTGCTGTTTTTTTATATGAGGTAGCAAGAAAATACCTGTCCTCATTTTTGTTAATTAGTTAAATTTTCTTTACAGCTTCTGTGTCAGCAGTTAATACGGTATTCCTCTCTAAGGACTCCCAAGTCCCCCTTAGGGAAACCCTGTGTTTAAAAATTAATGCCTTGGTGGCGCCCTACATAAACCTCTGTTTTGTTAAGAATCTAGCCCTAGTAAGAAAATAATGCTTTGTAAAAAGAACCACGACCAATCCTCATAAGCTCTGCCCAAGGAATAGACCCCCTAGCATAGTCGGAAGATATTTCGTTCCATCATTTTAAGGAAATCTTTCCTTAAAGGTCACTGGTCACATTAGGGGATAAAAAGAACCCTAACTTGTTAGCACAACCAGTAGGTATAAAACATTATAAACCAATATACTTAACTTGAAATCAGCTGATTAATTTTTATTGGTAATTTCAAATAAATTCAATAATTTGAGGTTTGAAAAACATTTTTTAACATGTTTCTATTTATACGGTTGTGAGGATGGTTTTTAAAGAAGTGTGTGAATACGTTACCGTAAGGCTTAAGCAGCGGGGGCTGCTAATATGCCTATTGTTAGTAATTAATTGTTGTATGTATAATTAGAAATCATGTCTGTAAGCTGTATTTGATGTTAATATTGCAAGGAAAACCCAGGAAAAACTTGCAATGCTACCTATATATTGTAGGCATTTGATTTTCATTTGTTATTTCTTTTAGTAATGGAAGCCATTGCTTACTGAAAGTCACTGATTCGTTTGCTACGCAGTTATTTTTATGTAGGGTTATATAAGCAGCTTCTTTAATTTTGCGTTTTTGGTGGTTTTCTTCTTTGTTGATAATTTTTGCGTCCTCCCATTTTATTTTATTATTTATTTATTTATTTATCAATACAATGCTGTTGCCAGCGGTGGTAGCAATATAATTACAATTATAAAACAAACCAAGAAATACTAATCTAACAGGTTAGTAAACTGGGCTTTTGTTCCAGGGAAAGGGTCAAAGACACACTAAGGCAGCACATTCCACAATACGATACCCCTGCCAACTGGGGAGTTTGCACCAAAGGAGCTTGCAAATTTCGGACGTTGGATCTTACACCAATGGTCATTACGTGAGATGTAGTTGGCCACACGTAGACGGTTATCAATCTCCGTTAAGGAGGGCAATTTAGTTATGGCTTCGTAAATCAAAATTAGCAGTCTTCGGTCACGTCGTAAAACCAACGGCTCCCACTCTAAGAATTGTAAGAGTGCCGTGCAACTAACTGCATAGTCGTAAGTATTCAGCACCTGCTGAGCCGCTCTACGTTGAACCGCCTCAAGGGCTAAGGCAAGAAACTTAGCTGGCGGACTCCAAACTGATGCGCAGTACTCCAACGTAGGACGTACAAGACTAATGTATGCGTGTCGCTTCGTCTCATAGGAAGCACCACGAAGACAGTACTTGAGAAAGTTTAGCTGCTTATTGGCTTTAGAAATAGCATAAAGAACATGCTCATTCCACTTCAGGTTTTGGTTGATAATAACACCCAGATATCTACAACTGTCTGTTGGAGTGAGGGTAGTTAGACTCAGTCAGTATGAGTAGGCAGATGTAGTTGAGCCGAATGCAACCCAGACTGTCTTGGTACAATTAATGAGCATCCCATTTGCTTCTGTCCAAGCTGTGAGGTGGGTCAGGTCTTTTTGCAGAACATTACAATCTTCTTTAGTCTTGATTGCCCTATAGAGGACAATGTCATCAGCAAAGAGTCTAATAGTGGATGATATGTTATTTACTATGGTGTTAATGAAGATCAAAAATAGAGTTGGGCCAAGTACCGAACCTTGCGGCACCCCTGAAGTAACCTCAACTGGTTCGGATAAAGAATCTCCAATCTTGACCTGTTGCGTGCGACCGGATAAAAAAAATCTTTAACCAGGATAGTACTCGCCAGTCAAGACCAATTTTAAACAAGCACTCTACAAGAAGTTTGGGGGGCACACTGTCAAATGCCTTAGTCATGTCGATAAAAATAGCATCAACGGGTATTTCATTGTCGCGATGATCAGCTATGTCTTGTACAAAGCAGGCCAGAGCAGCCTCACAGGAGTACTGTAGCCTGAAGCCAAATTGGAACGGGCTTAAGAAATTAGTAGAAATTAGGATACGCTTTATATAGCGGTTTAGAATCCTCTCGAATACACGACAGATAACACATGTTAGGCTAATGGGCCTATAGTTACCTGGCTGAAATTTAAACCCCTTTTTATGAATAGGCACCACGTACGCTTTGCGCCATTCAAGTGGTAGATCACAGTTGTTAACGCACATATTAAATAGCATAGTTAAGTACGGCACGATGGAGTTGCCACAAACACGAATCAGCCGACCTGAGATGCCATCAGGACCACAGGAGCCTGCCGTAACTTTTCGTAAAACGTTGAGGACATTGCTGTCGTTGAACTCAAATCGGGCGGCGGCCGGTACAGGATCCAATACTGTCATGCCAATACTCATTTGGAGAGCATCTGTATATGCTGATTTAAAAGTGTCACTAAAGACAGATAAAGCTTCAGTTGAAGTGCCTGGAAGCCCGTGACAGGATCTGGGTTTCCTTAAAACATTGACGTATTTATAGAATACATTTCAATTGTCAGGTTTGCTGTCCTTAACGAGAGAAGACATGAAATGGTGTAGAGCTGCAAGCTTTGCACAGTGAAGTTTCCTGGATAGTGCGAGAAAACGTGTCCTATGAAGCTGAGATAGTTTGCGATTGGTGTAAGCACGACGACAAGCTTTCCTTAATTGGCTGACCTCGTTGTTGTAATAAATGGGGTCAGGGTTGGAGGGTAATTCTTTGGACGGCACATACACATCACGAGCAGCTAGTAATAGGTATTTAAGTGACTCCCAGTAATCATTGACAGAGCCAACTTGGTTAATCCACCATAGATAACGGCTCGAAAGAAACTTGCGAAGATCCATAACCCTGGTATTCTTATAATAAAACACCTTTTTATGCATAACCTGCGATGAAATGTACTGATCAAGACAATGTGGACTGGTAGATGGTCACTAAACGGGTCAAGGGCAGTGCAGTGCAGTGCAGTGCAGGTGGACCAGTCCACAATAGAGTTAACCAGGACAACATCTAAGATATGCTCGCCTCTGGTAGCACAATCTACAATTTGTTGAAGATCCTCAGAAAGTAGTTGATTAATGAGATGTTGAACATAAGAACGAGAGGGTATAATGGACCAAGTCACGTTAGGCAGGTTGAGATCACCACCCTGCACTATTAAAGCTCTGAGCTGGGCAAGAATATCTATGGAAGTATACTGCGGTCTATAGACTGCAAAAACACACAAGAGCTTGTCATTAAGGTGGATATTAACAGAGACAATTTCGTACAGTTCATCATTAGTATGTAGAAATGATGGCAATCTCTTGTGTACAGCAATAAGAACTCCGCCACCCCTTGAAGGCCGATCACGCCTATAGATACGGTAGGAGTCTGGTAAAATTAACAAGTCACTTACATCATCGGTGAGCCAGGTTTCGGATGCTATGATGATATCCGCACAATTACTTTCGCATAACGTGTTGCAAGCAGTTAGTTTATTAACTAAACTACGACAGTTAACGATTATGATGCTCACTTCCTTGTTTACGTTGCTATCTTCTTCAGCACTGTGCGCTCGCCTAAAAAATCCTTCTGACTAGTATTATTGGCGTTTCTGTCCTTAGGAGGTTTAAAGACAAATTCTCTGACCTGAACATTTGCAGGCCAGTACTGCGGGTTCATAAGGCGTTCCTTAACGTTTACTGGTATACCCAATTTGTAAGAACTAAAATACTTAAACGTGCTGATACGATAACAGACTGCATCAGTAGAATCAGTATTCAGAAACCTAAGGACGTCTACAGGATCCGGGGGGCTTCCACCCGCCTTATGCGCAACCCTACTAAGGTGAATCCACATTCGCCGCTGCACACCATGAAGATTGTCTGCATTGTCAGCGGCATCAGAAGTCGTTGTGCCGACAATGACTTTAGGATGCTTCTTTTTACGGGCCACCGTGGACCACTCATTCGGCACATGATGTGCGGGTTTAGAAATAGCAACCTTATTACCAGTATGTGCTGGAGTTAAAGTATCATTAAGCATCTGTGAAGTAGCATTTACTATAGCAGTATTGTCAAGAGAATGTAAGTTCCTTACAGAATCAGCAAGCTCCTGGGAGTCAGTAGGCAATTTAACAATTGAACAAGCATTAGCATAATTAACCTCTTGATAAAGAGGAGTCAGCTTACTTTGATTAATAGTGATTGCCTTGCCAACACCTGTGTTTGTGTTGTGATGATTACTTATCACAGCATGTGGAATATTATCATGTTTGTTAGATACTGGTATATTATTTATAATAGCACTTTTAGGATCCTGAGAAATCTGTGCATTGTTTGACAGTAACCTGATTAGATCTATATTACTACACTTAAGTGCATCAATTTCAGCTTGAAGATCAGATAATTGCAAGTGTAATTTAGCAATTTCATTAACCAAAGCACATGTTTCCAATTTAACTCCTTGCCTTATTACAATGAAGAGAAATTCAGGATTTTTAAAGAAATCAATTACAGTTGCAGGCAGGTTTGATTTCTCAACATCCAGTGCTTGTACACTTGCTGAATTTTTACTTGAGGACTCTGAAGACAGTTGTAAAGGTTCAAAGTTGGCCTTCAGACAGCAATCACAAAGGTAGGATTGAATACCATCCTCAGTAGCAAAAACCTGGCCCTTTCTATCACTGCATGACTGGTGAGCTCTTTCACCACATTTAGCACACTGCACAAACTTATTAACCACATTTTTTTTGCAATACACACAAAATTTCTGAGGAGCAAGTTGGCTGACATCATCACTTCCAGCCATCTTGAAATAACAATATGGGGTCCCATGCATGTTGGCAAATCATGGATTTTTCAAATTTTCTATTTTTTATATATGATTATGTGCTTTTAATCGAACTTCAAATGGTCTGGAACTTTCCCTTATATAAAACTTGTTACATTCGCACGGTATTTTGTAGATGCAATTTTTTGAACTTTGTGTAGCGTTTTTGGATTAAGTTTTTGTTAATTGTGCTCTTAGTGTATTGTTGGTTCTAAATACTGTTTTAAATTCTGAATTTGTTTCCTATTCTTTGGATTTTTTAGAGAATCTTTTTATGTATGGTATTGAGAGTATTTATACATACAACAACTAATTACTAACAATAGGCATATTAGCAGCTCCGGCTGCTTAAGCTTTACGGTAACGTAATCACACATTCTTTAATAACCATCCTCTCAACCGTATAAATAGAAACATGTTGAAAAATGTTTTTTAAACCTCAAATTATTGAATTTATTTGAAATTACCAATGAAAATTAATCAGCTGCTTTCACGTTAAGCGTATTGGCTACCTAAAAAGTCGGTCCTAGGCCGCAACACAAATTGAAGGCAATCATTTTTTTAAATTTTCACTTAATGTACTCAAACCAAATATTTTGAACATCAATAAATCAAAGTCACCTTCAAATTATGTCATAAACGTCAAACTTGAAGTTTTTATTATTTTGACAACGATCCTAGGTCATGGATCGAAACGTAAATAAAGATAATTTTAAAACCTATGAGTGGTTTAATTCCCAAAGAAGATTAATAAAGATGCTAAACAAACTACAACAAACATACATGCAGTATTTAAAAGTGCTAAATGTAAATCACTTATTTTATGTTTCATGAGATCAAGTCAAAATCAATTTAATTAGTTTAGAAATTTATTTAAATTATAACCATGTCCTCTATTTTAAATAATTTTTATTTATAATTTCTAGGTTCCAATTGCTAGTGCACCAGCACCACCACCTAGGTTTTCATCGATAAGAGATCCTAACGGACCCGGGTATCGGATGCCATTAGATTTAGATTTTAAATTTAGAAACGATTTTCATTCAACTAATGAGTTTCCAGTACCAGGATCATATAAGGCATTAACTAAATATTATCCTAATCCAGGTTAGTACATTGTATTTTGTCTCGTTAAAGTAGATCAAACGGCTAGTAGAGTAGAGTTTTCTTATAAATTCTATTTGTATTTTATTTTGTATCATATCTTTTCTATATTCTTTTTTTTTTATTTTCTACAGAGTCGGCATGTTAAGAAGAACTCTACATGAATTGCATGGTATATAGTAATACAGTAGCAATTTTAAAGCATGTTTATTTTAAACAATTATTGCTGTTTATTCTAATTTACGACTAACCAACCAAGTGAACTTTGTTGAATTTTGGTCAAAGAAGAACAATTTATTTCATATTATTTGTATAAATGAAACAAGTACAAAATGTAACTAAACGTTAAATATAATTATTATATATTTATTACAGAAAATGTAGAAGAGTAATTGAAGTAAGGAAAAAACAGTTTAATAGTTTTATGCTTTTTTGGCGTAGCCTAAACTTTCAGTGTAATTTTATATAAAATGGAAACAACCTATTTAATAACATCCATTGCACGTTGTACGTTATTTAAATCAAACGCTTAGTACATCACCTGTAAAAAGGCTAATTGAAACAATCGATGAAAAGTAAATTTTAAGATGAATCGAAATAACAATCTCTTAAAAAAATTTATCTAACCTCGCTTCGCAATGTCGTTTTAAAGGCATTTTGGATGTTGCATAATATCATATTCTTCGCAACTTTCTTTCATACAGCTCTAGTGATGTAATGAATTGTTAAGTACCTGAATATTTAAGCAATTACTTGTGTATTCAAGGTGCCTTGTAATTTTTCATTATTTCAAAGTACGCTAACAGTCTTTTCTATTTAAACCATTTTATTAAATTTTGTACATACCTCTTCTTATCTTCTTCTCGATTTAGCTGGTATTATGAAATTGATTGCTAAATTATCTATTCCTTCCATGTTTGAAGGCATACCCCTATCGGAACTTTCAATTACTGAATTTCAACCGACTGCAGCAAATAATTAATTGTGTTGGTTTATCCAAACTCCATGGTAACATTCAGATAAAGTAATGAAACTTAAATTTATATTTGTAAGACAGAATACACCACCAATGCATGGTTTCATATTGTATAATGCAATTTAAAAATATTTCGATTCATTTTCAAACAGGGTATGATAAAATTTTGTACGTATCCAGTTATGAAAAATAAATCTTATTTGACAAATGTAATATTTGTTATGGGTGTTTAAATTGTTAAGTTTTAAATTTGGAATTGCCACAAAAAGGACAGATATTATATAACAAAATAGGATTCACCGGTCAACTACAGTGCTGTAGGAATAAGTCCCTATAGCAATAAATAGCAGAAAATTAAACAAAACGAATATTAGAAGTTTTTTCCTATGTGCGATTTGAAGTTGTGTTGTTACTAGCACTTACCCTGTTAAGTTTTTAATCCCATATCTTAAAAACTGTCTAGCCCGTCTTTGTGCTAAAGTTAAGAGATGCAAATAGATCGCGATTTGCATCCGAGAGGTTCGTAGTTGGGGGCACGGGCGGGTCGAGGTCTGGTGGAGAATTTTTGCGTGTGTTGCATAGGCCGGTTTTTATCGCGAAAAACCCGTAAATAAGGGAGAAATGATGATTGTCCCGGAAAAGATTAGTTTGCAGCAACGTATTCGCTTACGTGTTAAAAGAGCTTGGATTCCTTAAAATCTTCCGATCTGAAAAGCCGAACTAGCAGTGCAATGTGGTCGACAACGGGTCGGGGTTAGCGTTGGTGCGAGAGAGTCCGAAGATCGAGTTGGTTTGCAAAATTCGTATCAGACCTCTAAAAAACATCTAATATATACCAATAAATACTATTCATATCCTACAACCTAAATTATTAGCGGTTTGCAACCACAAACTACGGTATTTTCTTTAAAAATTTATTAAAATTTGTATAATTTGAAAAACGTCAAACACAGGTGTAAACAAACGACTATGTACCTTCAAAATCTATGATTACACACTTTCAAATTTGTGAAATTTAAAATTTTAAATTATCTAAAATGTCTTAATAGCACCGATAATTGATTATTATTATATGGCAGCATCGTTTTTAATATACGCTAGCTATTTTTTCAGAAATAATTAAGTATTACATTTGATGTTTGCTTACGAAGATAGCCGAATGATTACAACAGAGAATAATTTAGTCTTAAAACGATGTATTTCTTATGTGGTGTTATGCAAAGCAAGTATACAACCACCGCTATTTCAATAAACATCACCTTGATATCGCAAGACTAACATCTTTGGCTACCATTCATAACTTCGGTGGTTCGATGCCCAGTTTTTTTTTTATTTATGTTACTTTTTTAAACAGGCAGAGCATTTATTTAACAGTACACATAAAATAAACCAACACATTTTTTTTCATATGCTTCAGTGCGGTCTACAATCTCTGGATTGCAAATTATATTTACTCAAAAACCAATTGCAACGCTTTACTTTTCTGATATTGTCCAACTTGCAGAAACATATCCGCTTATGTGTATAAAAACTAAAAATCGTTTAATATTTTAAGATCCAAAAACCCGAACGTGCAGAGCAACAGAGCCAACAACAGGTCAATTTGCGTTCATGTGAGAGAAAAGGACGATCGAATTGGTTTCAAAAATTTGTATACGATCCTTACCAAATTTCTAATATGTATCAAAAAACATTACATTTATTATAAATTCTAAATTATTGACCATTTGCACGCAGGTAATATAGTTTTTGTGTTTGTTGTGATTTGTTTAGTATTTTTCTTAATCTTCTTTGGAAATTAAACCACTCAGTTTTTAAAATCATCTTTATTTACGTTTCGATCCATGACCTAGGTATATAAAGCTGATTTTAAAAACTATGAGTGGCCTAATTCCCAAAAAAAGATTAAGAAGAATAATATAGTTTTCTTTAAAACTTCTATTGTAATTTGTTTAATTTATTCGAGAAATGTCAAAAGCAGGTTATGAACAAAGACATAGAAGCATGAATACGTACTATCTAAATCTCTGTGGACACACTCAATTTACAAATTTCTAAAATTAAAGCTTACAAATTATTTAATATTTTATAGTACTGATAATTAATTCTGATTATAAAAAAGTATCACACATTAATATGCGCGGTCTATTTTTAAAGGTAAAGTTAAAAAATTTAATTTAACGTTTATTAACGGATACATCCGAACAATTTTAAGTGTACGTGAATAATTTAGGGAACACTATATATCTTATGAGGCGTCAACTACTACAAGTATACAACCAACGGATTTACTACAGAAGACGGTTCCATGTCGTAAAGCTAACAGCTCCGTCTACCATTCACAACTTCGGTGGTTCGATGCCCAATTCAATTTATCTTTTTTTTTATTTTATGTTGATTTACATTAACAAACATCTAATATGCGTAAAAATAGCCAAACAAAATTTATAACTGCTATACAACGGTCTACAGTAAGTTAAATATTCCTTATTTACATTAACAGTAATTGACAACTTTAACATTTCCAGCGTTTTGGTTTTTAATTTGTTTTATATTTCATTTGTCTTAAATACAGACATAGGAAACGTCCTGCATTCCCTTGATATTTATTTCTTTAGGATCCACTTATAATTACTTTCACTTTAACAAACATCAAAAGTCAAGCATAAAAAACAATTTAAAAAAATACGTACGCATTTTCAACTTAAGTATTTATAATCACAAATACAAATACTTCTTTATTTAGCCACTAACAAAGCCTCTACGAGCGGAAAAGCTAAACGTATGGGCCTCTTTGGTTTAGAAACTCGGGAATATTTAAATCAGTTTCAAACTTGCTCTAACATACTATTCAGAGTTCAATTCAACTTACACTTTATCCAACGGCTACTTAAAGCACTTCTATTACTTTCTACCTTTAAAACTACTGCTTAAAACAACCTCAAATATCGAAAATATAAGATACGCCTGTTTATTAATATTGAAAAAAAGAAAATTGTTTTAATTACATTTCTTTAAAATTATCTATTCCTAAACGATACGGCAACTACCAACCGCCATTATTGATGGGATTTCCACGAATCATTCAACTATTTCGGATGTGTAGGTTACATACCAATGGCGGTGTTATTCGCACTTCAACTATTAAACCAATTGCGAATATTCTTTTCAACAATTTATTACTACATGAATTATCATACACAGGTTTTATAATAAACTCCAAGGTCATTCATTGCACGTGATTTAAACTAAAGCAATCAGCTGATTTCGATAACTTTGATAGACCAGGGTGCGTTCAAAAACATGACTTGAGATGTTATACACAGTTGATCTAGCATTCTGCAATTCTGCTTATGATAGTCGTTTATTTAACCAATGCAATTAATATATTTGGCGTTTTTATATTTGCATTACTAATTTCACAATTACTGTGGAAAAAAAAATGTGCAACTGATATTCTTCACATTGCTAAAAACCCTTCAAATGGTATGTTTGTCAAATGTTGATAGGCTTTACTTCGATTGTTTACATTGCTTATAACTTTTGTTTTTGCACTTAATAATGCATACAGCTGTTCCAAAATATGAGCTTATTACTATTTCTACAAAATTAATTTTTGTTTTGCAGTTTTCTGAATTGTTGTACTAACCTTTAAATTGTTTGACAACATTTTAAATTGTTCTAAATTGATCTAAATGAACTAGACTCAATGGACTAGACTGACTGACTGGGCTTGACTGACTGGGCTAGATTGACTGACTGACTGGGTGGACTAGACTGGCTGGACCAGACTAACTGGACTAGACTGACTTACTAGACTAGACTAATTAACTAACTGGACTAGACTAGACTGACTGACCGACTGACTGTAGTAGAGTGAGTGGACTAAACTGACTGACTGGGCTAGACTGACTGACTGGACTAGACTGACTGGACTAGGCTGACTGGACTAGATGTCTCAAGTCGATCAAGTGACTCAACTCACTCAACTGACAGGACTGACTCGTCTTACTCAACTGACTTGGCTGACTCGACTGACTCGACTCGCTCAACTGTCCTATTACAGGGATTTTAGGCGTAATGGGTATATGGCGCTCAATATAGTCTCGAGGAGACTACACGCAGCTTCTAGCCTGTCTAGTTTAAAGGACGCCGACTGCATCTGGGTTAATAGAATTTCCTCTGGCCAATGTGTATACCAGGGGATTGTTAATTACGAGATATTCTCTTGGTGAAATGGACTTCCTACAAAAGGTTACCTGTCTGTTTGAACAAATAAAACTACTCTCAACTCATATGACTTAAATCTATTATAAAATAATGTTATTTGAGCAATTCTGTGAACAAGTAGGCATAAAACAAATTTGTGACCTACAAATATTCCGGTAACAAAATGCATACATTAAACAAATATTGGTAAAATTCATTAGTTCATTCTTAACGCATCTAATCTTCATGGTTAAATATGTAGTTACTTATCATGAAGTCCACAATGTCCAAACCTTATACTCCTAAAAATGTAACACCATACATCGAGCAATACTGTATTAATGCCATCATGATGCATACAATCCAAATTACACATCTAAGTGTATAACAATTTTACCATACAGGTCTTGAATTACATTGACCAAGAAATATCCTTTCATCCTTATGATATTAAATTCCAAATTATTCTGATGGGAAACAAACTGCTCCAATCTTTGGTTTGTTGACTATGTCAAAATTTCAACTCAATCACGTGGACCCACACTTATTATTCCATAATCAATAGGGTATTTAGAACAAACTATACCTTTACTTTTGTTTTCTAACGCCACATCTGTTCGCGTGTATAACTTTGAAGAAATTGGAATTCTTTTGTTCAAGTGGCTGTCTCGCAATGTCATTATCCCCACTTTTCTGCTTCAGGGGAAAGGGTATGTCATTATTATATACCTAACATGTGTAAGGTGACTGACTGTCATGGTTTACTTGTGTTAACCTTGCGTAACTGAGATAGAAACGAATACATTGATCTGTATAATGATGTTTGGTTTGTAATTTAATCTCTGTGAGTTTCATCAGCTTATCGTTTTTTCCTGGTAACAACTCTGTTTTTGTTGCGTCTGGCATACACTGTAACCAATATATGTGGTTATATATTTACTAAATAGAATATTTTTAATGAACAAACTACAAAAGGTATTTTTAATATTTTGTGAGAAATGTACAGAAATCTATTTTAATTTTTGGTGGCTTTTAAAATAATAAATCAGTCTCATTTTAAATGTATTGTAACGAAAAAAATGCTGCTTGTGATTTCTAAATTTATCATTTTTATAGCACTCCTATTTATCGTAATAGCTTATTGAACACTACTAGACTGAAATAAAATTATACCGGATGCACCAATAATAAGTTGTCCATTTTAAATTATTTTTTCCCCTTCCTCATCTGATTTTTTTATTTCCCATAACGTCCAAACTTTACATAATTGTCAAAACGACCAAGCGAAACAAATATAAGATATTTAATTACAGTTATTTTTACAGCCTTTAAACAACTAACTAAATTCAATTAACTTTTCACGGAAGCCTTATAAATAATATTTCTGCAGGCTGTATAAATCGGATTTTGAAACTTTTAATACTTTATGGTCGTAAACAAGTATTATCTGTAGATAGATAAGTTGTAAAATTTTGCATATGAGAAAGAGCACGACCCATTTTTAACAAATAATTAATACAAAACTGATTTAAAACGTTGTATTTTTAATAGTCAATTGTAACTTACCTCTTAAAAAAATTGTAAATTGTATGTGAATGGTAAACAAAGTAGTGATATCTTTTTTTCCATATTCTAATGTAACTTAAAATAATTACTGAAGCTCCCCTTCTCTTCATCATGCTTTCTGTTGGTCATTTTAAACTATTTTAGTTGTATTCTTTTACAATTTCTAACATAACACACATTTATTTTTGACTTTCAATGTTAATGCTAGTTTCAAGTAACTACGTGAAATTCTTCTTTGATCATTTTCGGACTATTTTGTTTTTTCACAATTTTTTTTGTAGTTTTGATAGAATAGTATTGTGTAGCAGGTAGTCAGGATAGATATTATGAACCCGTTACAGGTATTTGAAGCAGTAAATGTCTAAATTTGAAATTGCCCAAAAGGGGCAGGAATCTCGTAACAATAAGGCTGCATCAGCCAACTCCAGTGGTGCAGGAGTGGGTTTCTATAGCAATTAGTGGCAGAAAATTGAATAATGATTGAAATTTTACCTAGGTATGATCTCAAGCTATGTTATTACTAGCAGTTGCTCAGTTAGGTTTTCAATCCGTATAGTTTAAAGTAATAAGATTTCCTCTGGCCAACGTGTAAACCAAGATTAATTACGGGATATTCTCTTGGTGAAATGGATTTCTGTACAAAGGGTCACCTATCTGTTTGAACAAAATAAAACTGCTCTCCACTCACCTGGCTTAAATCTATTCTAAAATAACATTATTTGAGCATTTCCTTGAACAAATAGGCACAAAACAATTTTTAAATATACTTACATTAATGTTCGGGTTATTGACCTAGGGCTATTCCTATAACAAAATACATACAATAAACAAAAATGTAAAATTCATTGTCAGTTCAATTTTAGAGCATTTAACCTTTAGGATTAAATACCGCAATTCATTATCGTTAATCTCAATGTCCAAACCTTATATTCCTAATATTGTAACACTAAACATTGGGCAATACTCCCTGTATGTTTGTTTTAATAATAATTTATTTATTTATTTAAATGTATGATAATACATGTTACAATTACTTTATAGTATTTGTTGTGGTTTGTTTAGCATTCTTCTTAATTTTCTTTGGAAACTAATTAATTAATTCCCAAAGAAGATTAAGAAGAATTGGGCAATACTTTATAAATGATGACTAGGGGTGGGCGATACGGGATTTTGCGTATCGAATATCGATACATATTCTATATCGATATGTATCGATATATCGAATATCGATATATATCGATACGTATCGATGCCTATCGATATGTATCGATGTGTATCGGTGCGTATCGATAAATATCGATACGTATCAATACATATCGATGCGTATCGATACGTATTGATGCGTATCGATACGTATAGATACGTATAGCGATTCGTATCGGAACGTTTAGATGTGTAGATTAAGTATACGTATCGAGACGTAGCGGTACGTATCGGTACGCATCGATAATTTATCTACTCTTTCTTTTGGAATAAAATCACAAGATCGTTTTAAAATAATGTATTTACTGACAATTCGATCTTTCACTTAAGATTGTTTGTTATCAAAATAATTAAAGTTTCAAGTTTAATATTTGTGACATATGTATATATGTAGGGGTGGGCGATACGTGATTTTGCGTATCGAATATCGATACAAATTCTTTATCGAATATCGATACGTATCGATACGTATCGATGCGTATCGATATGTATCGATGCGAATTGATACGTATCGATACATATCGGGTATCGATATTAATTTTTCGCTGTATCGGGGGGGGTCGATACGGGGGTCGTATCGATATATTGATACGCCGACCCAGCCCTAATGATAACCACAAATACAGTCCAAATTACATATCTAATTCCACAACAGTTTTACCTTGCAGTTTCATCTGAAAATCACCATGAATTCCATTGAACCAAGAGATATCATATCATTTTTCGGGGCTTTGAATTCCAAACTATTTTGCTGGGAACAAACCGTCCCAATCTCCTTGGGTTTGTAGGTTCTGTTGAAAATCCATGATCAATCTTGCAGATCCTGATTTAATAATTAGTTGGATGTTTACGACAAACCCGAACCTTTATTCTTTTTCTAACCCGACATCCGTTCGTGTTGATGACTTGGAAGGAATTGAATTCTTTTGTTCAAGTAACTGTCTTGCGATGACTATTGAATACACCTAGCACGTGTAAATAGCTTGCTATCGTGGTTTATTTGGGTTTACCACACATAACTGTGATATAAATGAATACATTGTCTAGTTTGTAATTTGATCTCTGTGAGTTTCGTCAACTCAGTGTTACTTTGTAAAACTCTGTTTTTATTGTCTTGCATACCTTGCAACTATCTGAAATTATGTTACCTAGGTGTATTATTAAATGAAATATTTTTAATGTTCAAAAGGTTGCTTATTATGTTATGAGAAAAGTATTGAAATTTGTTTTCCTTTTTGGAGGTTTTTAAAATAATTGAATCGGTGTTTCATTTCAAATGTATTGTACAGAAATAAAACGATACTTTTGTGGTTTCTAAATTTGATTTTTATGGAACTTCTATTTATTGCAATAGCTTATTAAACACTTATACTGAAATCAAGCTTATACAGGGTACAGCAATAATAGGTTGTTTGTTTCAAATTACTTTTTCTTCTCACATCTGATTTTTATTTCCAGTAATTCCCAAACGTTACAAACTGTAGCGACAAGTCAATCTGGGTATTGTATGTATGTATTGTATTTTCAAAGAATTTATTTTTAGCATACATTTTTCCTGGCTTTCTGTTTTGTAATGTTATATTTCTTGTTATAACGGAATTTGTGAGGTCTAATGGATTCCTGATATATCCAATTTCTTCCTTCTTTTTCACAAATATGTCTATTTGTTACTAAATGTTGGAAATGTTTTGTTGTAGGTTTTTTAACAATCCATCTTATAGTTATGTTTCTGTTGATTCTCAAGCATTTAGTTATAAAAATACAGGTGTTATCGATGTTACCACAATTTTCTGAAAATGAATCCATCTTGTTTTCTTTTCACCATGACATGAATTTTTGATATGTACATTCGTAGATTTCGAGAGATTGCTGGGCAACAAGGATTCATTTGCAATGGTGTCTGCTGCCATTATTTCTGGAGGAGTACTAAACATTTTCATGACAAAGTGCATAATCCTTTAGCAAATTCTGCAGACTATTTTTTGACAGCTACAGTGACATTTCAAAATATTTCTCAAACAAATCAAACAGCAACCTATTTATTTTTGACCAGTATGTAAAAGCAAGTAAGCTTATATGGAAAGTGTATACGAAGTAAATTCTGTAAGAATTACATCATATTTCGCATGCTGGTGTGTGAAATTATACTTCAAGTATAAATATTGATGCGTGAAGTGGAACTTTATACATGGTGGTAGAAAAAATATTTTTTACTCAAAAAAACAAATTTAGCTTTTAAACAGTTGGTAACTTTTAATTAATTAATTAAATTACTAATATTAATGAATAAAATGAATTAAAAAATTAGTATAAATGGTTGAAATGTATACTTTCGATTAATTGCTTTATATGCGTGTAGTTAGTCTGTGATATAGTTTTTGCTGTTCTATAAAAATGACGATTCTATGTAGTTATCGAAAAGGTTTTTCTATGTATTGCATTAACGTTTTCTTTATAGTTAGTAATTTTCATAAAATCTTTTGGATTTCAAAATCAGGCGAAAAGAGTGGTCAAACTTTTCATACTGAATTCTATACTTTCTGTATACTTCATTGAGAAAAATCCAAACGATAGGTACAAAATGTAAAAACGCTATATGTTCAAAACATTGCATTTTTTTCATAAGTAATCGATTTCGATAAATTACTATGTATTAAATATAAATAGGATTTATTATTTGCTTTAATGGATAGAATGACGGGTAAGAGTATATCATTGTCAGCAATACCCAGTTTTGCACATCTGTCATTCTTAGTAAATGAAGAATTTCTGACAATTTGTTTGTATAAATTATGAAAATCGATAATACTTTTTGTTACAGTATTCTGTGCAGACATGAAAAATAGTAAAGTATGCAAAGAAAATAACCCGCAACGAGTACCACAACAAAAAAGGAATTCAAAGAATGCTCTGCTAGCTAAAAAGTCGCAGAATGGGGTGGGTTACAAAGAAAGAAAAATAAACGCTCAAGGAATTTTATTTACAAAATCTCTAATCAAAAATTGCTATATAAAAGAAATCCAACCTGCGAAAAAAACAATATTTAACCAACATATCCCCGAGGATTTTATTTACAGAGTACAAAAATCGATGCAAAAGTAATTAATACATTCCTGACTTGCCTCGCACTAATTTTTACCTTCTAACCTAAATATATAAAACAAAATTAATAAAAACAATATATAGCGGATTATTTTCAGTCACTGTTTAACCCAATTTTTAAATACTTTATATTTACATAAAACAACAATAAAAAAACTACATATCTATATACTTACGTAATGTTCATTAGCATTCCTTAAAGTAATAGTAGTAAATAGCAGCAATACATAAAAACTATCTACTGGCCGAAATACATTTCGCAGCAGCAGTGCAGAATTTGGTAATAATATTGCACCTAAATACTAACTCTAAATTTTTTATAGAAAATTTTATGCACAGTCAATGCTAATCTTATTTTATTATTAATTCTCAAACAATAAAAGCTGTCGCCATTAGCATATTTACAACATTAAACCAAAGCAATTAAGATTTATCAGATTGTTTCTACCTAAATTTTGTTTATCTCGGTATGATTTGAAAACAATCACGTAACTACATTATGTATATCTTACAACTACATTTAATAATTAACAGAAAATACTCCCTGTATGTTTGTTGTGGTTTTATTGCCAAGAAAGATTAAAGAATTAACAGAAACCTGAATTTCTAAACTTCATCGTGCAATGGCCAAATGTAAACAACTTATTTGCATTATAAATGTGAAATATTTGCATCATAATAATGTACATTTATAAATTGAATTGTGTATACCAACCCAAATAAGTATATAAAGCCAACTGCATGTTCTGACTCAGAGAAACCAAATATCAATACGTGAAAAGGAAATATATGCATACATTGGTGGAATGATGCCTTCAGAAGATGCACTTCCAGCTGTCCTGTCTTTGTCCCTGGAAAATTCTACGACAATTGAACCGTCTTCAAAGGAATTCAGTAAAACACACAACACTACTTCCACCATATGGTCGTCCAGATTCTATCATATGTTTCGATTCATGATTGTCGATACGTACATGGACAGCTGTTCTTTTATGAAATCGAATACAAACAATAATGAACTTAACAGTTTTATTGAACAAACGCATTTGTGGAAACGAAGTTAATATAAGTAAATGAGTTAAAAAATCTCAAAACTATATCGCATCACACACTTCAAAGCAACGTGCATTTTTTTAATGGGAAGCAAATCTATTTTCGTGTCAGCCAGGAAAGCAGGTCCAGTAATAATCCAATAATATGTAACTTGCCTCAAAAATATCTTTTTGGAGATAGTCCAATCACCCGAATGTTATTTTTCGTTGAAACATCTGTCTGTCAATCTGAAACCACAAAAAAAATTAACTGCATTGCACTTGTCTTGGAAAGTCCTTGGATAAACTCGTATAACCAAACTTATTAATCTATTCTAACAAGCGAAACTATAATCGATAATGAAAATCCCTGGTCAATGTTCACTAAGTAGAACCGGTCGTGCTCTAAACAACACAAGTATACATCAAACTTGTGGAATTATGATTGACGTGTAGTAAAAGTTGCATAACTTTTTGCATAAAAATTAGAGAAATTGTAACATCCCAATTAATACTTTATATTAGATACCGGGTATCTATAAGCGAACCAGAAAACATGTACATCAATTAATTGTAAAATTTACAAAAACAAATGGTACTGATAATCGAATATCACATTTTCAGTGCTATATCAAAATAGAATAGATTCAAGCATTTTTTAAATTACAACTAAATATTTTAATAAAAATCCTGCAATCATTCAGAATTGGGGAGGTCGAAATTGTTAATAAATATTCAAATGCAGGAACTGCACGTAACAGTTTCACGTATATTGATTTTTCTCTAAATGGTATAATCCATGAAACGTTTTTCTGCTGTGCGAATTTTCTTAAAAAGATTTATTACGTTCATTTTCAGCGGCATTTGGCTATTTCATTTACATCGATTCCGTTTCTACTCTATAATACGTCGACAACATCCTGTTTACAATAAGTACGTTTCCTACTAATTTTCATTTTAAACTTATTTATTTCAAAACGTACAGTTTATGCTAAAATTAAATAGTCAATATCTTGTTTTAGGTATCCGTTAACTTGTTATACATTACGACCGCGTATAATTGATTCTTATGTGATTTCTGTCTAAAGACTCGTTGAAATGAGGTATTGAACTATCCGATAAAACTGTGTTTTCGAGTTTCTAATCACCTTTTGGCATGTTGCGATAACGCGAGGATTGAAATTATTAATTATTGTTGTTTTCATTTGTTTTTGATATTACTGTTCTTGAGTAACATATTTTTTTTAATTAGTGTTTTTTATGTTTTGTTGTGGAGTGATGAATGAGTGCGTGTATTTTGATTTCAAGCCTTCTTTAATTTTTTGTATGTATTATACCCTGCCCACTCTCCGAATGAGCCCAGTCAATTTCTTTTTTTCTTCTTTGGCTTTTAGGCTACATAAATGTACATAGCAGATTTAACAGGATTCTTTCTTAATTAAAAATTTTATTAAACTATTCTTGTACTTTTGTAAAATCATTTGTTCGTCCCATAGAAATATCCTGTGCTACAATGGATGTTCAAATATTTGTAATAATTCTTGTGAGCTGTGGTTCGGCTACGCCTGCTAAGTTTGCAGCATTTGGTAATTGTATTATTACGTATACTGCTAGATGTGCAGGCAGTTTCCGGTGGACGTTCTAAAAAGAGGGTACATGAGCGGCGACGTCTTTATTATTGTATATATTCTTGTAATAATATGTTATTTACGGCATCCTGAGTATTTATTCCCTCTTGGAGCTAACATTTGTTTTCAATTTCGACTGCGCCTTGTCCACCATATTGAAAATTATACTCAATAAAAAAATTTGTGTTTTTCAACAAAATATAACGCCATCTATTCCTTTAGTCCCAATTTCACTTCTGAAATGTTAGCTCCAAGAAGGAATAAATGCTTAGGACGCTGTAAATAACATATTACAAGAAAATATACAATATAATTATGCCGATGCCTGTGTATCCTATTCTTAAGACGTTCACCGGAAACTACCTGCACATTTAGCGGCATACGTAATAACACAGTTACCAGCTGCTGCCAACTTAGCATGTACGACAGAATCACAGTTCACTCTCTTATGTTCGTTTTTGAGTGATTTTCTACAATATATAAAAATAAATAATAATTACAATGGCTTCTTCTGTGTTAAGAACCAATTTTGGGAAGCTTGAAACTGCTGATATCGTTCAAACACAAACTAAATTTGTCTTTGATAATTCATCTGAAAAGATTGTTGCCAATAAGCTTTTATTTCTTAATGTTGAAGTTCGTCTATAATGCACTAACACCACGTTTGTTCTATCATTCGAGACGAAGAATATATAAAATACAGTTTTGCACGGAAATAGAAAATAATCAAACACAGTCGTAAGTTTAAATTAAAAAGATTTCAAAAGCTGTTCAATTTCATTTAAAAACTGCACGGTAATATTAGTTTGATTAACGAACAATTTTAAAAGAGAAATAACAATTAAAATTACATAGGAATGTCGTATTTGTTACAGTTTTTCATTATTACCAATTGTTACTGTTTCCTCTCTTACTTACTTAGCTATTAAAGTTTAATCGTGCAGATTTCTATATACAAAATTATAAAAACTATCACTTATGGTTCATGACTTCCTGCATTATAATTTGAATAAGGGCCACTATACTTGTGGCCACATTGTAACAAAAATTGTTCCCTCGCGAATATCAGATAGCAAATTAGACCACCATGTATCATAACGCCTACCTTACCTGATATCACAAGGTCGAGAATTTCTTATTAATGAAGGAAGCCCAAGGTAAAGTTGGATGGAAAACGGTTTGAGGAAAAGAAAAACTCTTTAGAGATAAACGGCTAGTAAAGTGTTAGCTCTGGGTAGATCATGAGCTTGGGTCATGGGATGTCAAATGACCGAAAATATAGATAAAGAGCGCCACCGTATTTTTCAATACAACAACATATGAAGATACATGTACTTGTATTAGGGGAATGCGGAAACCTGAAATCTACACCGCTTATGTAGCCACAAAACCCAAATATTAACCTTGCAAAGCACTTACCAAAATATCAATTGCCAGATGTATTACAGATGTCTCGGCATAACCTGTGAACAAACAAATGCACAACAGGGACACTGTTTGTGTCCTTAAAAATATTCACCAAAAAATAAAGTTTGAATTTAAGTTCCAAAAATATATACACAAGGGTATTTGTGATCATTAGACACAGTTAACCTTTTGTTTATTAAGAACCAATAAATTTCACTAGAATTTTTAATAATAAAAGAGTTAAGCAAAAATAAATTCTATTCAATTAAATTGTTTTAGCTTGTTTCAACATTAACGTTTTCAACAAAAATTTACATAAAAAGAAACTAGTATTGTTCTGTCTTCAAAAAAACACAAAGATCTCTAAATTGAATACTTCTACGTAAGTTTACTGTAAGGTATATGCTTTCTTAATAATTCATATTTCAAATTTTAATTATAGTCATCAGTAGTACTACGGTCGACTTTACAAGTGAGAAACTAGATTATTTTACGTCTTATAAAAATGTATCATTCAAACAAAGAGTTAGCTTTACTTTATATCTTACAAAAAAATTCATCATGTTCTTTAAGATTAAATTACATAACCTCAAAATAACCAAAGATATTTTTAAAGTAACTCAAAATAACATGTGGTAATTATGTTGAATAACTAGATATTTTTGACATCATATGTCAATAACAATTTTTTTTAGTGAAGCCACCACTGTTTGCTTGTGAAAAAAATATGATAGGCAAACTACGTAGCCATCTTTAAAATTTTGTAAAGTTACAAGAATAGAAGGGATCTTTCTTTTCTAAATGAATTTTAAGATAACTAAATCAAAGTAAAATTTCAACCTTTGATCATACGTAAAACAATTTAAATTAAAGGTTAAATGTCACTTACGTGCCGAAGTACAGTTCAATCAAAAAAAACTCAAACGTTTAGACCAGAACCAAATAATGCCAGATGTCGACAATCCCATGTACATCTGCGATGCACGCAGTATGAAAACATACCACTATGACTGAATTTTACGCTGGAATTATAAAAGACCTTCAGAACAAAATATTATCCAACCAAACAAAATTTCCGTTAAGTATGTCCAATTATTCTCTTGTTTTCTAAATTTCAAACTAAATATTGATTTCATTGGTATTGCACTACGAAAAACGAATTAATAAATTTTATCTAATTAATTATACCAACTGTTTTAATGAAGGGAGCTTCAATCTTCTACGGTCTGCAGGAATCAACTAACTTTGCTGATGGTGGAATACAGAATAAATCATCACCAAAAGCCGTCAGGAACCACATTCAGACACGAAGGTTAAATTAATTAAACTTTCTTACGAACTCTATTCCAGGCCACGTGCCGTAGCATATTGACCTTTCTACGCTCCGAAGAGCAGCTTACTTGTTCAAGCGCTGATCGAAAAGTGAAACGAAATGACAGACAAAAGATTAGGATTGTAGAAACTTAGACATCAAAAGTGAAGGAGCGCATAATCCATTATATACTTTATAAATTATTTTAAGTGATCAGACAATCATAAATTATATTTTTATTTTATAGAAACATGATATTAGATTTATAAGGAAAGTGTAACTGAGTAAAAAAAAAAGTTACAACGTCCCTAATGCTCCACCCGAAGCTACTACATTGGGTTTAAACGTGAAAATATATACGTGCTTCAAATTAAACCTAACTTAAAATTAATCCATCCTAAATAAAAATCTAACAACCTGAAACAAAAACTAAAAATAGGGTTTGACATGACTTTCTGCAGCAGAACCAACTTCTTAGAATATCAGTGCTTTGGTTTTTAGCAGATTTAATGACATTGGTGCTTGCCAATAACGGTTGTAGCACCCTAAAGAACATAGGTAAGAAAGATCGGGACGATAATTTCGGACACTACATTGAAACACAAACGATAACACATCTCCATGAATTCCAATACTGAAATAGTTCACGTAATTATCCTCATTGTCCGAGCACTTATTCATCCCTCGCGGGATTGGCTTATACAAATCGGCCAAGTCTTACAGCCAATTGGAATAGAGAAGTTTGTTCACATTACATTCCCTAAAAGCGAGAAAAATCTTAACATGTTTCTGCATATTAAAATCAGCTTATTCTTACATTGTAACTAATAATTTATAAAATAATCAGGACCAGATTTAGGAAACGAAAGGAATTCCTTTACTTTTATACAAAATATCGTAAATTTAATAAATATATCCAATAAATGACAGTCATGTTGTGCGTTAATTCACTTAACATGTTACACTATATGCAGAACCATGACCGAAATAAATTTATGTAAGTGAAAAATTACCTTCTATCCAGTATGTACCTGCTCCTGGTTTCAACTTCAGATGCTGTTTAGATATTTCAGAAAATCTTTGATTTTTTGAGATGTAATACATTTAAAATGTTGCAAGGAGTATTTCCAGGGCATTGTTTAGCGGAATTTTTTTCTTTTTTGGATTACAAGTCTTCTGCAAAGTGTCGCTACATATTTTTTAAAACACTGAAATTAAAAACGTGGATGCATGTTACATTTAGTGAGCTCTGTTAAAAATTATAGAATTAAAAGTAAACAAAAAAAAGTATTAAAGCATTAATTTTCTTATACTCAATTATACTTTTCGCACAGTTTATTTCCACGTGATCTATTAGTATTTCTGTTTAAGATTGATGGATAATTTTTTAATTTATGTACAAAGTTCTCTTGATGGTGTTGCATTTATTTATTAATATTTATTTTACTGTACTTAATACTGTAGTAGTTGCATGATAAAATAATAATGTAAATTATTAGTAGAACGCTGGATTTTGCATATAATCATTTTTTTGTTAATCATTTAACAAACATTTTTGTTTTGTACATCATTCATTATTTACTTATAGTTGGTAATAAGCAGCAAGCTCCACCACCACCACCGCCACCAAATTATATTCAAGCGACTAATAATCGATGGGATGTGTCAACCAGCTAACGAAGCGTTTAGTTTTGCAGGTTTGCTCGACTTTTAGTGCAATTGAAAGATTTACAGGGATGCATTGTTTTTGTATCATTTGAAGTATTTTCACTAAAAATAATTTTTTGTTTTAAAGATAATTATTAATTGAGAAAAATATTTATTAATTATGAAAAATTATTGTGTGTGATTTATCAGTGGGGTTTATTGCACAAGCAAACTTAAAATTGCACACAGCATTGTGAAATATAATTTATTGATGTTGTTTGTGCCATAAGGTATGCAATATGTTGAAATGTACTTGCTAAGAATGTTTTCCGACCAAGAGGTTCTAGAATTTTCAAAGGTATATTGCTATCGAAAACAATACCCATAGGTAAAGGAAAGGGGAATTTGAGAGCATTCATTATTTCATTGCTTGAGATTGTGGAAGTAACATTTAATTGTTAATACAATTTTAAAAAATCCAGATTTGCTCATTTCAGTACCCGCTCTAAAGCAATATATCGTCGTTGCAAATTTAAAACCTCTTATGTGTATGAAATACACTTTTGAGATAATCAATAAAAACTAGTTTTAAAAAGAATAACACTAAACGAGATGTAATCAATATGTCAATAGATGATTCTTTCGCTCTTGTATATGATAAGGGATCGGATTATAGAAGTCTTCATAAGTTTAATAATAATTTTTTAACATTGAGAACACAAGAAGTTTTAATTGCGGCTTTTAACGACATAAAATATTTTAATGCAATGTCAAAACTAAAAATTAGATATTTTAATTATTTAATATTCATGATTAAATAACTTCTGCCCTATTATATAATTAGCAATTAAGAAAATAAAAAAACAAAATATTACACGAATGATATTAAGATCTAGGATTGAACTCCAAGGAATCTTAAAATGGGTGATAGTCCTTATCAAGTGCTTGCTAATACTTGAACTTGCTTTTGGTAATTTTTATTTGTTCCAAATACAGCTTATTTGGATATTCAATGCCTTCTCGAGCAACTTGTCTGTGTTGTGGAAGCATAGTTCATTCTTCAACATGCCTTAGCTTATACAGTATAGATCCATCGACCAAATACCTTATGTTTACTACAATAGTATCACCTTTCTTTTTGCCCCATCTGAGAGATTTTAAATTTGAAGTAAATGCTTCAAAATTGAGTTCTGTGGTTGTGCTTGGCATATACGAGTTACATAATTGATTGGAGAGTAAATCAGTGACTTTATGTACTGCTCATAATGAACACTATCCACTTTCTTCATCGTGTCCCTTTTCCAGGTGCAGTTGCTCAATTGTAATTTTATTTTTTTGAAATAAATCACTTAATGCACTTGCCAAAATTTTATTTCTGTTTTGGTGTCCACATCCGTCAGAAATAATAACAACACGTTCGGTAGTACAGACTCTGTAAATTGTCTATAAGACAAGTAGTAAATTTGTTAGCAGTGACATTACAGTCAGCTTCATGCCAAAAATATATTGTAACTTTTTTTGATGACACATCGAACACTGTGAAATTGTGACACTGTAATTTTAATTTATAGTATAATGCACTTGTCAGCAACTTCGGAGCCAATAAAACACTCTGCACATCTACTGCAATTACAGCAATCTTGTCAATACTCCCTGTATTTGTTGTGGTTTTGTTTAGCATTTTTCTTAATCTTCTTTGGGAATTTAATCACTCATAGTTTTTAAAATCATCTTTATTTACGTTTCGATCCATGACCTAGGATCGTTGTCAAAATAATAAAAATTTCAAGTTTAACATTTATGACAAATTGAAGGTGACTTTGATTTATTGATGTTCGATATATTTGGTTTGAGTACATTAGGCGAAAATTTTAAAGTTTAACAGAATGATTCCTTCAATTTGTGTTGCGTCCTGGGAACGACTTTTAGGTAGCCAATACGCTTAAAGTGAAATCAGCTGATTAATTTTTATTGGTAAATTTCATATGAATTCAATAACTTGAGAATTTTAAAACATTTTTTAATAATGTATAGGAACACTGTGGCACGATTTAAATAAAATTAAATAAAAACCCTTAACCACAAAAAATATTTAAATTACTAAATACGTATTTCGACCACTATGTGGTCATCATCAGTAGAAAAAAAAAAAATTAGCTGTATAATTTACTATATTGTTGCTTTAAACACTATCGAGGATATTCTCCTCACCCGCAGGCTGGTGTTCTCAACAACAAACAAGTGGTGTGACATTATAACTTAAATCTACCTAATTTATACTAATTCTAAATCTACTGAAGCGGAACCAGTTTAAATCTTGCTTTCTCATTGGTTGTTGACCAATAGGAAAGCAAAGCAGATACTCTATTGGCCCTTTATCGGTGTTTAAGAGGGTCCTTTATGTTTAACAATTTTAATTGATTCATAGGCATTTAAGGAGGAAAACGTTGGTACCGCTTTTAACAATTTAACATTTTCTAGTTTAGCAGGTGGCTGGTTTCAAATATATGTTTGGCGACCTGAGACCTTTCATATTTACCATATTTGAAGTGAGCAATGTGTTCTTTAAATCTTGTTGTTATATTCCTCTTGGTCTGACCAATATATTTTTGAAAACACCCTGGCCCTGCACAACTAATTTCATAAATCCCAACTTTTGCAATTTTCCACCTTGTCTTTTGGATTACCTAGCAAATCTTTAATTTTATTAGTATTAGTGAAAGCAATTTTGAAATTACACTGTTTGAATATTTTATCAAGACCCTTTGTGGTTTTGTGAAACGGAAGTTTAACATATTTAACATTATCGTTAGAGGTGGTTGATTGCAAAGTCGTTGATTTACGGATGTTGATCCTATTTTTACACTTTCTAAAAATATTATCTATAATATCAGAAGAGAAACCATTGTAATTCGCTATTTGTTTAATAAGAGCAAATTCCTTATTAAATCTGTTTTTATTTAAAGGAAATTCAATAATCTATTAATTAAAAATTTAAATGAAGCCAACTTATGTTGTATGCTATGATTAGAGGAAGACAAAATAAAGCGATTTACATTGGTTTCTTTTCTATAAATGTCAAATTCTAATTTATTACCATTTCTAATTACTAATGTATCTAAAAGGGTAATTGTCCATTATTCTCTAGTTCATCGTAAATTTTATGCTTTGAAATTTTGAATTCATTTCTTTAAGAAAATCATCAACATTTGATTTAGAAGTGTCAAAACTGCAAAATATCATCCACGTACCTTAAGAATATGGTTAAGTGCGTGGATGATATTTTGCAGTTTTGACACTTCTAAATCAAATGTTGATGATTTTCTTAAAGAAATGAATTCAAAATTTCAAAGCATAAAATTTACGTATGAACTAGAGAATAATGGACAATTACCCTTTTAGATACATTAGTAATTAGAAATGGTAATAAATTAGAATTTGACATTTATAGAAAAGAAACCAATGTAAATCGCTTTATTTTGTCTTCCTCTAATCATAGCATACAACATAAGTTTGTTTCATTTAAATTTTAATTAATAGATTATTGAATTTCCTTTAAATAAAAACAGATTTAATAAGGAATTTGTCTTATTAAACAAATAGCGAATTACAATGGTTTCTCTTCTGATATTATAGATAATATTTTTAGAAAGTGTAAAATAGGATCAACATCCGAAATCAACGACTTTGCAATCAACCACCTCTAACGATAATGTTAAATATGTTAAACTTCCGTTTCACAAAACCACAAAGGGTCTTGATAAAATATTCAAACAGTGTAATTTCAAAATTGCTTTCACTAATACTAATAAAATTAAAGATTTGCTAGGGTAATCCAAAAGACAAGGTGGAAAAATTGCAAAAGTCGGGATTTATGAAATTAGTTGTGCAGGGCCAGGTGTTTTCAAAATATATTGGTCAGACCAAGAGGAATATAACAACAAGATTTAAAGAACACATTGCTCACTTCAAATATGGTAAATATGAAAGGTCTCAGGTCGCCAAACATATATTTGAAACCAGCCACCCCTGCTAAACTAGAAAATGTTAAATTGTTAAAAGCGGTACCAACGTTTTCCTCCTTAAATGCCTATGAATCAATTAAAATTGTTAAACATAAAGGACCCTCTTAAACACCGATAAAGGGCCAATAGAGTCTCGTTTTGCTTTCCTATTGGTCAACAACCAATGAGAAAGCAAGATTTAAACTGGTTCCGCTTCAGTAGATTTAGAATTAGTATAAATTAGGTAGATTTAGTTATAATGTCAATTCACTGTTTGTTGTTGAGAACACCAGCCTGCGGGTGAGGAGAATATCCTCGATAGTGTTTAAAGCAACAATATAGTAAATTATACAGCTAATTTTTTTCATTGATGATGACCACATAGTGGTCGAAATAAGTATCTAGTAATTTAAATATTTTTTGTGGTTAAGTGTTTTTATTTAATTTTATTTAACATTTTTTAACATGTTTCTATTTACACGATTGAGAGGATGATTATTAAAGAAGTGTGCGATTACGTTACCGTAAGGCTTAATAAGCAGTGGTTTTTTTATATTTATTGGGGGGAGGGGGATCATTATGATTATGATCTTTGAGATTTTAACATGGTTCTGAGGCGCGTGGGCGGGGTAGAATACATTACAAAAATTAAAGAAAGGATGGCCTGAAATCAATAAAAAAATGCACACACATTCACAGTCAAAACAAAGCATACTATAAAAAGAAACCTATAATTAAACTTAGCAAACAAAATAAAACACAAATCATTTTTTAAATGGGGAGCTGCCGGTTTTAGGTGATTACCCTAAATTAATTTTCAGCTAAAGAAAGAAACCAAATTACACCGCTAAAACCAACAGCTCCAAATCAGTATGGTAAGCCTAACATAACATACAAAAATTGTCACAATCGAGGAATTGGTAAATAATACAATATCAATCCTCAATACTATCATAAGCGTAAAATTATATACATCAAAATTGACCCCATACCGGGATCAATCAGTCGTACAGTATTAATAATCAATATCATCTCACATAAAGGCAAATATTTTACATCCCCCAAAGTTTATTCCTCAATGGAACTTTATACACATGCTGTTTCAACAATTACCTAAGTCTCATACAAGCGAACAGTGAATAAGCACTCACTCGTGTGTCCACGGTGCAGAATTAATCACATCCTCTCTAAGAACTGAGCGGAATAGATGGACCTGGGCCCACGCGAATCATGCGTCCTTTTTACAAAAAAGACGTTAATCGCCTCATCAATCTTTGGCCAAGGTAATAGAACCGGAAGCAGCTAGAATAATTACAAGGCACAATTAATTTACTTTCGACGAAAAGTACAATTTCCTACAACCCTAAATACTTACCACACAATGTGTGCACGACATTTTTTTAGAAAACGAAACGGCAACAACCAAACATTCTCCACATGTTTACGTTGTGCAGAGTGAAGAGCAAAATCAATATTAAGTTTGTTTAGCTAACAATCAGAGCTCACCGTAATATCGTTGTTAACGAACGAATCCACTGGAAAACTCGAGTTTTATATAGGATAGTGCGTGAGCATTATCTCAAACAGTCGTTACCTTGGAACAATAGAGAAAACCATTATACGCGGTCGAAATGTTCAACAAATTGAAGGTTACCTACCAACGGGATGTGAACTCTAAATTTTTGCGTAAACTGGTCGTTTCGAAATAACTAAATCCAACATGTAAATTTGAGGCAAGCGTACTTATGGTAAACAGGATGTAAACAATTGAATAATCGAATACATTTTCGTTTTTAAAAGCGAAAGAGGTTTAAATTGAGGAATTATCAGAGAGCGTATAATTAGTAATTAACCTCTAGGATTTAACAATGGAAAGGGTTATTTTAATTTACCGAATAAATTTTTGTTTTTATTTAATGCCAAAAGGGATTTGAGTAGAAACTTATTGTAAACAATTTATGCTGGAAATAAACGTAACATCTTTTAGTAATGGAATCCATTGTTAACTAAAAGTCACAGATTTGTTTGCTACACAGTTATTTTTATGTAGTGTTTTATAAACAGCTTCTATGATTTTGCGTTTTTGGTGGTTTTCTTCTTTGTCGATAATTTTTGCGTCCTCCCATTTTATTTTATGACGAGTCCCATGCATGTTGGCAAATCATGGATTTTTCAAATTTTCTATTTTTTATATATGTGTAGGAAAATTGACATTTTAGATGGTTCTATGTGTTTGTAATCCTACATTTGATTAATGATTGATGTAAGTTTGAAAGACCAGAACAGCATTATCATTTTATGATTAATCTCTGAGGAGATGAAATAAGCCCACTAAAACGGTTTTGTAAATAAATTAAATATTGATTTTGAGTACATGCGCTTGCATTTAACTTAGAAATAAACATATATACAAAGTATGTAATATCAAACTGAAAATACAAGCACAATATTGCTAACAATATGATTTATGTTCTTTTAATCTAACTTCAAATGGTCTGGAACTTTCCCCTATATAAAACTTGTTACATTCGCACGGTATTTTGTAGATGCAGTTTTTTGAACTTTGTATTGCGTTTTTGGGTTTTGTTTTTGTTAATTGTGCTCTTAGTGTATTGTTGGTTCTAAATACTGTTTTAATTCTAAATTTGTTTCCTATTCTTTGAATTTTTTTGGAGAATCCTTTTATGTATGGTATTGAGAGCATTTTGTGGTGTGTATCGTTGTTTTGTTTTCTTTTCTTTATTTTTAGGGTTTTATTCATTTCTTTCTCTATTATTCTTTTAGGATATTTGTTTTCTATTAGTGTACATCTGATTAGGTCTTTCTCTTTCTTTAAAATTTCTTCGTTTGATGATATTAATTTTGCTCTATCATACATGGTTTTGATAATTCCTCGTTTGACACATTGTGGGTGGTTTGAATCGAAGTTTAAGTATCTGTTTGTGTGCGTTGGTTTTCTATATACCGATGTATTAATTTATTGTTTTACTAACTAGAATATCTAAGAATGGAAGTTTTCCATGTTGTTCTAATTCATATGTGAATTTAATAGTTGGTTCTATTTCGTTAATTGACTGTACAAAGTTTTTAATTAGTTCTGTATTATGAGGCCAAATAGCATAGACATCATCTACGTATCTCCACCAGATTAGTGGTTTCAATTATTGTGTGAATATTACATCTTTTTCGAATTCCTCCATGAACATATCACTAAAGATTGGCGATAGTGAATTTCCCAATGCCATTCCGAAGTTCTGTTTGTAGAATTGGTCACTTATTTGAAAATATGTGGTATTTACGCATAAACCAAGTAATTCCATAATCGATGATATACCTTGTTTTGTTCTTTAAGGTTGTCATCTTTTTTTAGTTTGTTTTTGATAATATTAAGCGTTTTGTTTATAGGGACATTTGTGAAGAGATTTAATACATCAAAACTTACCATTTTGTGTGTATTTTCAATTTTTATGTTTGATAATTTTTCTAAAAGTGTTGGTTGTCAACGAACTTTGTTCGCTTATGAAATCGATTTGTCGTCCGTCTGTCTGTCCGTCCGAGGCCTTTCTAATGGTCGGACATCAATGTGTGATACATCAATCGATTCAGCTCGGTGTCCTGAGCTTAAGTTTTGATGTCAGTTGAAATCGGGCCACGGGGCGCCGTGCCCCGCGATATTCCGTCGGAAAATTAAAATTTCAAATAGGTCCAAAATTAATGTGCGATACATATTTGGACTCCCCTAACATAGCTGAGTCGAAATATGGTACCCCCACAAAATCTGACCACGGATACCCGACCCCCGAATTAATTTTATTTTATCTGAATACTTATAATTATTACAACATAATAATTTTAATTTCTTTAAATTGTTTTAAAGTAAGTCTACATTTGGAAGTTCGTTGCGACAATGCCTTGCATTTTCAACTTGTTTGTAATAATGATACTTGTGACATCTGTTGTGGGGACCATAACGTACACCTGCGAAAAGTCATATTTATGTTTTTGGCTGTACAAGGCACACACCACATAACTACAGCACATAGGCATGTATCTGCATGAAAATTGCTTAATCGGTTGTGGGGGCCATAATCTACACTCACAGAGAGTCAAATATTTTTTCCGGTTGTACAACGCACACACGACAAAACTGCAGAACATAATCTTGTGCCATCATGTAACTTACGGTATCGGTTGCGGGGAGCCATAACCTACACGTGCAAAAAGTCATATCTATGTTTTTGGCTGTACAAGGCGCACGCGACATAACTACAGCACTGAGGCTTGTGCAACAAGTAGTAAGTTTTCCGGCAGTACAACGCACATACGACACAACTACAGAACATAATCTTGTGCTATTGGTTGCGGGCCCATAACCTACACGCACGAAAACTCATATTTGTTTTCAGCCATACAAGTTGTACACGACACAACAATAGCATAAAGGCTTGTGCCATCGTGAGAATTGCTATATCGGTTGCGGAGGCAATAATCTACACGCGCGAAAAGTTATATTTATGTTTTTGGCTGTAAGAGGCACACGTGACACAACTACAGCACAAAGACTTGTTTTTTATGAAAGAGTCCGTTTTGCCTGTTAATGGATTTATAATTTTTAGGAGAAATTTTGCTAAATTATGGCGTGGTGAATTTATGGAGCTTACGATGTCTTAAAGGAATGTCTTTTTTATGAATTTTTGGTAGACCGTAAAAGTCGGGTGGTTTACTGTAATGTGGGACCAGTTTACTTCTTTCTTTGTCTTCGAATTCATTTTTAAATTCGTATAGTTTTGTATATTTTATTTTCAATTGATTTTGTTGGGTCCATTTCTAAACTGGTGTAATTGTGTGTTCAACAGTTCATTGACTTTTATGTTGTAATCGTTTTTATTCATTACTACTGTTGCATTGCCTTTGTCGGCAGGTAGAATTATAGATACAATACATAACTCATTACATAACAATAAACATATTAGCAGCCCCTGTAAAACAGCATTGGCATCTGATAAAGTGTAAACCCGCCATAGGGTCGCCTCAGAACCATGTTAAAATCCACCAAAGAGGTAGTCTAAATCATAACGATTTTTCCCCATCAAAATAAATATAAAAAAACGACTAATTAAGCCTTACGCTAATGTAATCGCCACTTCTTTAATAACCATCCTCCCAATTGTGCAATAGAAACATGTTAAAAAATGTTTTCCAATGATCAAGTTATTGAATTTATATAAAATATACCAATAAAAATTAAACATCTGATTTCACGTTAAGCATATTGGCTACCTCAAAGTCGTTCCAGAACGCAACACAAATTGAAGGCAATCATTCTTTTAAACTTCAAAATTTTCGCCTAATATACTCAAACCAAATATATTGAACATCGATAAATCAGTTACCTTCAATTTATGTCATAAATGTCAAACTTGAAAATTTTAGGTTATGGACCGAAACGTAAATATAGATGATTTTAAAAACTATGAGTGGTTAAATTCCTAAAGAAGATTAAGCAATCTTGTCATTGGGTGCGGCTATGGAATCCGTTTTTACCTGGTGACCTTCAATTCTTTTGGCAATGTGCTCATCATATTCTTCTTGAGAAATGTTTCCAACTTTGAAGCTGCAACAAGTGTTGCATTGGTCTTTACGCGGCTGATGTATAGCAATGTTTTCTTGCTTCACACCCTTCAGAAATGTTTTCCTAGATGCAGATTTGTGATTGTTTCTTTCACGCCAATCTTTAAAAACCTGGTGCGTATGCAATTCTGATCTAAAAGTAGATTCCACATATTGCTCATTAGAACTATCACGGAAATAGTGGATTGGTACTTTTGGTAATAAATCAAACCATATTTTTACAGCTTCTCACAAACCTCTATATTGCACAACGGCCGCAGCTACCTCTGTATTAGCTTGGTTATGGATTGTACTAAGATTGCCAGATGCAGATTCTGCACTGTTCTCATTAACAGCATCTTAATTATTCTTAGTCCAACGTCAAAAATTATCCTCGCCCAAGCAAAATGTATTCAAGTAAAACGGTCTACATGCCCTGCCTTTAGAACATCCGTTATCAAATGTGTTAATATACATATCATGACCAATACGTTTCTTCAGTGAATGTCGGTTATTGCATCGACATCTTATTGCTCTAGGCAACTGCTAACGTTTTCACAAACATCATTTTTTCTTTCAAAGTTTCCATCATTATCATTGGGTCTTAAGTCCTGGAACTGGTTAGACGCGTACCCTCATTGTTTCCTATTCTGACCTAACCTACACATTTCCCTGAAATTTGCAGTCTGCGTCTATCACTATCTGATCTAGGTCTACATCTATCTCGTTTTTCCTATCTCTGCTTGTAATATATCCCATACTATTCCCCAAAAATGCCTTAGAACGTATTCTGCCCTTCTATTTCTCCTATTCTATAACCGATTTGTTATTAACTTTATCTGTCCATCCTCATACATCAAAGTTTCCAGGCTTCAAAAAATGTGAATTAAGATTTTGACGTTCTTGCTACGTTATGAGACCACATAGAAATGAATTTTTGGATTTTGCTACTGTGCTTATATGTTAACAACGTGGTTTTATAGTTCGTTCAGATCTCTCAGCACACGGCTTAAATTTGTTATCTTCAACCTGTTTATAGGCAAGGTATTGTAATGTTATACTGAGACTCGTTATTCGTTGGCCTGTGATAAAACTTTTTTGTTACCTTTCACTGCTTTATTCCAGCTAACCTCACTGCACACTCACCTCAAGTAGGGTTCACACTGTTTTTATTTCCAATAATGGAAATGTATATCAATACTTGAATAAAGTTCTATATATGTAAGCTCCTAAATTAATTTGATTGTTTCTACTCTTACAACTGTCAAAGTGACAGTTGTCAAATTTTTGATTATGTGTCTTGATGCTAATCGTAAGATTCACAATTACTTTTCCTGTCTGACATCACTCACTATCCTCTCTCAATAATCCTCGTTTTCTCAAATACTCGTTATTTGTAGTTATTCCATACTTCACTGTCACTTTTCTTCTGAAATTTCAAATGGGTTAATTTTGTATCAAATTTTGAAAAGCCTCGAGTTGGAATAACTTATAATAATAATTTAGGTGAATTTCTAGGTTATTCCAAATAGACTTTCTTATTTCTCGAGGAACCTGCAAATAAATATTCAATCCGAAGTGTATGTAAATGGTATCAAATGTGTATGAATCTTTAATTTAATCTATGAGATAAATTTTGTGTCCGATAGGTGTTTAATAATTAAATTTTACTTTATTCGTTTTCTTTTTTTCGATCCGACTGTCCAATTCAAGGTGGTGTCTGCTCTTACTTCTTGCTTGGCAATTCTTATGTTAGTCTTAATTAGATCATTTCCACTGATTGCCTTCAAAGGGTTAGTAATGTCAAACACAATAATAATAATAGTTTAGCCCAAATGATCATTTCAAATCGTGCTAGTAATTGAAAGATGGAAAATATAAGGTCTTGGACAGGACTTGAACCTGTATCTTGGTTTTACCATTGATGTATCGTCGTGTACAGGATTTAAATTTGTAAATTTCCCAATTGTCGTCATCGGTCTCGGTGGCGTAATTGGTAAACGCATGGTTTCGGCAAAACCAAGATACAGGTTCAAGTCCTGTCCAAGACCTTATATTTTCCATTTTTCAATTAACTCGATGTACAATGTTCTTGGTTGTTTCTATAATTATTCAAATAACTTGTCCTTCAATATATATATATATATATATATATATATATATATATATATATATATATATATTGCGGTAGATCCTCTGGAATCACCTCGCTAATTCGGGCTGTCATAAAATTTGCTGTGGATCCTCTCTGTCCTTTATAATGCCACTTATCTTTGGAAGTGCCCCTCTTATAAATGTATGCTTCCCCAAGCTAATCCTCCACGGCTACTCATTCTCTCAACACCTTTATATTAAAAAAAGAAAGAAAATTTAAGATACAATCTTTCAACAAAAACATTCACCCTTTTATTCATATGCCATAAATTATGCTTCACACACTATCAATATTTACAATCTATTTACAGTAAAATATTTCACACTTTAATTCAATCTAACGTCTTGTGACTTTTATGTTCCTCTATACTTCAACATTTCATTTAGAAGTAGATGGGCCTATTCTGAAACCCTAAATTTACCTTTCCCAGGTCTATCATGAGCTCAGTATAAACCCTTTTTATCCTGTATGCATAAAACACTGCATTATCAAACTATACTAGAGACCCGTTTACTCCTTACATCAAATAAAAATATACAAACTCCAATTGTGGAAGCCTCACATATTTTGAGATACATGCAGGAAGATGGTGCCAATGGTGTCTGCTTTAAGATTGGCACTAGAGGTAATTTAAATTCTTTTAAACTGGGAATTCCTGCTGATATTGTTGAAAAGGTCATGTCTCCTTCTTATTGGCCTTGCGGTGTTATGGTACGCTTTTTTGAATTTAAGGACAGTGATAAGGACAAAAGGGAATCTAAAATAATTGCCAAAAGTTCTTTGCAAAATACGACTGTGACTAACAAATTGCCTGATACTGAATTACCAGCTTCATGACTAACAAAACCACAAGTTAATAACACATTCATCATTCATCATCGTTTTTTACCAGAATGTTCGTGGTCTTCGTACAGAAACTGTTGATTGCTACCGTGCCAGTTGTTCTTTCAATTTTGAAATTATTGTCTTGACTGAGACATGGCTGAACAATGATATTTCTAATTATGAGTTATTTCCTTCTACTTACACTGTCTTTAACACCAACAGGAACTATTCTGCACTCAATTGTGACCGTGGTGGTGGCTCACTTGTTGCTATTACTTCTAATATTAATACTTCCCAGCTTCCTGGTTGTTCCAATATACATTTTGAAGACACTTGGGTAAAAATCGACCTATTTTTGCAGTGTATAATAATATGTGGAGTATATTTTCCACCCAACTCAAATTGTGAATTATATCAAGAATGTATGGATAATGCTGCAAGACTTCAAATGGCTAATAAAAATCCCAAATTTTTAATAATCGGGGATTTTAATTTACCTAAAATTAATTGGGTACCTGACGTTGATTCTTTCAGCACATGTGGCACTTTGCCAATCGAGGCTGAAAATCTAATTGAGAATATGCAATTTCTTAATTTACTGCAGGTTAATGGTGTTTCTAATTCTTCTGGTAAGGTTTTGGATCTAGTTTTTGCTGATGAGGGGGTTAATGCTCTAGTGCGTGAATCTGATGTTGCTTTAACTACTGTGGACGGCACCATCCTCCCTTGCTTATTTCTATCGAGAGTAATTTTATTCCTTGTATTAGGTTTTGTGAGAATGTCCATGTCTTTGCTTATAAAAAAGCAAACTATGATGAACTTAATAGTATGTATAAGTCAATTGATTGGTCAGTTTTAGACAACTTTCAGAGTATAGATGAAGCCACAAATTACTTCTATTCAACTGTTTTTGAAGATATTAATAAATTTGTTCCCATATTAAAAAGAAAGTCTGGAAAATATTCGTGTTGGTATAGTAATTCTTTAATTAAACTCATTCAAGTAAAAAATAAACTATATAATAGGTATCAGCACTCTAGATCGGAAACTGACTGTTAGATATTTCACAGCTCGTAAGGAATCAAAACGTTTGATTGACTTTTGTTATTTAAAATTCATCTGTGATGGTTAGCTAATGATATCCGCCAACACAAAACATTTTTGGTCTTTCATTAAGTCATTACAGAGAGATTCAGGCATTCCAAAACGGATGTCATACAATGGCAAAATTCTAAGTGATGCCCGTAGTTTAGCCAATGCTTTTGCCTCAATGTTTGAATCTTGCTATGTTAATCACTTGAATGATCCTTCCTCTTCTAGCAAATGTTCATATTCTTATAATAGCACTACTCTTGTTTCACATATCTTTACTGAAGATGAAATAAAAAGAAAAATTCATGCCTTAGATTCATTTAAGTGTGCGGGATCTGACGGAATTTCTTCCTTATTTCTACACCAATGCTGTGATAGTCTATCGCAAGCTTTAGCGATTCTTTTTAATAAAAGCTTTAGTAGTGGAACATTTCCCCTAGCTTGGAAAAGGTCATTTTTAATCCCAGTATTTAAAATGGGTGACCGTTCTAAAATCGAGAATTATCAGGGTATATCGATTTTATCCTCTATTGCTAAGCTGTTTGAGTCGATCATATGCGATGAGTTATTCAGTGTATTTAAAAATTGTATTGCTATTGAACAGCATGGCTTCTTTAAAGGCTCCTCCACTGTCACTAACCTTGCCATGTATCATGATTTTCTTATAAATAGTTTGGAAAGTGGATTACAAGTTGATACAGTATACGCCGATGTTTCGAAAGCTTTTGACAGTGTTTGTCACACGTTACTGATTGATAAACTTCGTTTTCTTGATATAACAGGTTCATATTTGAAATGGATATATTCCTACTTAGTGAATCGCACCCAATGTGTGAAAATTGCAGGTATAATATCCAGAAGCATCAGTGTTTCGTCAGGTGTGCCTCAAGGGTCGCACCTTGGCCCAATTCTTTTTATTCTCTTTATCAATGACGATGTTTCTGCATTTAAAAATACGAAATGCCTACTATATGCCGACAACTTAAAGTGTTTTGGGTGTATTAGTTCTATACATGACTGTCTTAAAGTGCAAAAAGATATTGACAATCTAGTAATCTACTTGGCTCATAATAAACTCAAACTAAATATTGGGAAGTGCAAAATTATGAGGTTCGCAAAATGTAAAGACTTGATTTTGTATGATTACTGCATTGGAGGTTCTAAACTCGAAACTGTGGTAACCATCTCTGATTTAGGGGTTGTTTTTGATGTTGGTTTAAATTTTATTAATCATATTAATTCAGTTGTCTCTAAAGCATTTAGGATGTTTTGGGATTCATTAAAAAAAACTGTATACACATCAACGATGTCCAAGTTTTGAAATCATTATACAATTCTTTAGTTCGCAGTATTTTAGAATACAATTGCATCATTTGGTCCCCTTATTATGCCACTCATATTCCGAAAATTGAGCGTGTACAAAACAAGTTCATTAATTTCATTCTCTGGAAGCTTAGATATCCGTATGCCGAAAGTTCACATGACATTCGGCGTCAGTTGGTCGGTTAACAATCACTGCTAGCTCGACGTACTGCAGCGTTTATAATATTTCTTTATAAATTGCTACATGACATAGTTGACTGTCCGGAATTACTGAGCATGCTGCAGTTTCGGATACCAGTTAAAGTCACCAGGAGTAATGATTTATTCTACGTCTACTATGGGGCTAGTGCATTTAGTGATAAGTTAATGGGAGTTTACAATGCTTCTATACCATCCGATATCGATATTTTCAATGTTACGTGTAAATATTTGAAGACATCTTTATCCATTTTGTAAAGTGTTAACTATGTTTCTTATTTCCTCATGTATATTATTACTATTTGGGTATTACCTGTAAGTAATTAATTTATATAAATAAAAATAAATAAATAAATATTAACGTCTACCAATTAAACCTACACTATAAATTGTAATTTAATCCCAATCCAGTTATTGAAACATTTAAATAAATAAATGATTGATTTTTATTTACATATACATCTATTGCTATGTTCGTCTTCGGTTCTACTCTGCTTCTATAAATCCTATACCTCATTTTATATATGTACCTCGGCTAGGTCAGTCTAATTGGCACAGATTGCCTGACGACACGACAATAAAGAATGTTTAACCCCCTTTATATCTAGCTCCTATCTGTTAGAATAATGAAAACTATGTATTACCAATATAAAAAATTATTTTATTATAACAAAAACATGGAATAAATCGGCCATTTAAAAAGATAATTATATTAAACTATATATTTTTGAAAAGCTATCAAAAAGAGTTTTTAAATAAAGCGGCAACCAATTGTGGTTTACATTAAAAAATATATGCAAGTTTATATTATAACCTCAAGAGTGTTATAAATATTAAATATTTGCGTACGCCACTGTATTGTACGTAAAACACTGTATAAAATGTATCTTTAATAACAAATAAGTTACCCATTTCACAGATTGTTTTTATGGGCAGTAAATAGTGCTTTTCTATTAAAATATAAAAATGCAAATATCAACAAAAATAAGAAAAAATGGCATACACCTCAATTAGCTGAACTTAAACAAAAATGTATATATCAGTATTATCTATATCTTACTACAAAAAGCGAAAGTGTCAAAGAACAATACAGAAATTGTAGAAAAAGTTATGAATCGGGAATTAAAAGAGCCAAATTGGAACATAACAGTAATCTATTAAAAGAAAGCAAATATAAAAACAAAACTGTATGGAAGATTGTACATAAACTTACACATAAAAATAGTAGATTCTCTGATATACCCAATACTTTGACTCCTAATGACCTGAATAATTTCTTTATTAATAATGTAGAACAAATAAATGCCAGTATATTATCTAGCAAAAAGGACAGCAGTTATTATGTGCAAAAGGCTCCTAAAAAAAGTAATAAATTCAAATTTGAGCATTTTAAGGTTGATGAAGTTTCTGAAGTGATAAATTCTTTAAATAGCAGTGGATGCTCAGATGTATATGGAATAAACTCTAAAGTATTAAAATTGGCTAAAGAACATATAGTTGAAATCTTAACATACTTGTTCGATTCATGTTTAGATTTAAATTTTTATCCAAAAGACTTAAAAATTATTCCAATTGCTAAAGGTAATAAGAATAAACTACCATCAAACTTTAGGCCTATTGCAATTTCTCCTATTCTGTCCAAAGTCTTTGAAACTTTACTTTACAAACAATTAATGGAATATTTTGAATTAAATAATTTGTTCTCAAATTAACAGTTTGGTTTTAGAAAATACCATAGCACATGTGATGATGTCCTTGATTTAACACAAAAAGTTATAAGAAACCATGAACTAGGACAAAAAGTACACTTTAGTTCTTTTGGTATGACAATAGCATTTGACACAGTAGAACATAATATATTATGCAAAAAGCTTCAATACTATGGATTGGAATCATCTGCTGTGAAGGTAATTCATTCATTTTTAAGTATGAGGGTTCAGTATGTATATAAAGACTGTACATACTCGGAAGATAGACAGGTTATGTATGGTGTACCACAAGGATCCGTCTTGGGACCCATACTCTTTAACATTTATATAACTGCTTCAAATAACGATTGCTATCTATTTGCAGATGATCTTGGGCTGAAAGTCGGTAGCAGTACACAAGAGCAATTAGAAGTTGTATTAGATAATAATGTCCAAATAATTGAAGATTGGTGCAAAGCCAATAAACTATGTTTAAATAATGCTAAAACACAGGATTTGAAATGTAGCTTTGATGCACGCCTGGGTATTAACAGTGGATCGGTGAAGTTCTTAGGTATCATCTTAGATGTGAACTTTAATTGGAAGGCTCATACTGAGTACATTGCGAATAAACTAAGTAAAGGTCTCTTTATACTACGTACACTTAACGGCACAATATATACTAACATCATGATTAGTGTATACTATGCTTATATTCATAGTCACCTGGCCTATGGCATTATAATATGGTGTAATAGCACTGATGCAAATAAACTATTTATTCTACAGAAGAAAACAGAATTATTTGCCAAGTCTCATCCAAAACTCACTGCAAACCACTGTTTTTAAAACTAGGTATAATGTCACTTCCATCATTGTATGTTTATACTGTTATACTACATATAAAGAAAAATATTATGTCTTTTACCCTAAACACCGATGTACACGATCATGACACTAGAAACAAACATAATCTTAAGAATGATTGTTATAAGTACAGTAGATCAATGAAAATCTCACTTTCTACAGCAAAAAACTATTTAATTATTTACCAATTAATATTAGAGAAATGCCTTCAGTTAAATTTAAAAAGTATGTTAAAGAATTACTAGTTACAAACTGCCTCTATGAAATGATTTTTTTTGAAATTCCCCTTTAGTTTCCAATAGATACATTAAATATAATTAAATGCCTAGAGTGCTTAAATGCTTAACTTTTTTAAACTTGTGGCTTTGTGTGACACTTTTATTATATTTTAATATTATAATAGAAATAATTTGACTTCACATATGTGAAATATTAGGATCTGTATTGAAATTTTATTAGATTTTAATATTTATTTAGTAATAAGTTGACTTCCTATGCACTAAAATAGAATTAACATCACCTTAAAATACTTGGTGAAAACCATGTTGGTGCTTGTAGTAATAAATAAATACATCCAATTTGGGGCACACTGTACATATTGTTGTAAAATGGTACCACAGATTTGTTTGTGTGACATGGTCTATTCGCATAATATTGATCGTAAAACACCTAAGCTTTAGAGAAAATGAGTCTTGTAGATATTGAAATCGGTTCACCTATAATACATGTAGCTGTATTGTCGTATATCACAGAGACACAAGATGTGGTTTTATGTTGGTACCGCTTGTAAAACTCCTCATATGTAAAACAGTATGATGTCCTTACATGTAGCTGCAAAGTGACGCAGTAGAACGCTGCTCGACTTGGTTTTACGTTACTACCAATTGTAAAACAGTTTTGCATCCGACAAATTCCTGTAACTGTTTCTCATAGCAACATAAAAGATATGCCCCCCAAGTGAAGTTACAGAGTACTTTCTGCGATGTGGTTTTGCATGGGTATCGGTTGCAAAACGAAAGTGGTTATGTGATTTTACCGACTACAAAACATGTTTGCATGCAAAAAATCCAGTCCTGTGTAGGTTGAAACTACTTATCACATGTGGTCTCAAAATGAAATCACAGAGCATCTTGCTCAGGATGGTTTTGTGCTAGCTGCTGGTCACAAAACAGCTCCACGTGCACCAAGTGTTGATAAGATTTAAACATGTTATGGTAAAAAAGTAAACATTTTCTTTGCAAAAGTTGCTATTTTGTTTTTATATTTCCTAGGAACTTAAAATTTAATTAACTAACTGTATTAGATATTTGGTTTGCTTGTGCAGTTTTCCACCGAACTGTTCGCATGATTACACACACATTTTTCATTACGTAATATCATTAATCTAATTAGAGTTGTTTGTAAAAAAAAGTGTTAACGTTATCATCATAGGAATAATTTTGTTTTTAGTTTTCTTCTTAAGCATATAACATTTCAACTGATACCATTTTTATAGTTACTGTATATATAATACTATTAATTTATTAACGTATAAAAGAATATCTGTGATTAATTATTACGAATTTACCATTATGCGGTAAATGTCTTTAATTAAAAAAGATTTTAATGATAAACCTGTTTTATAGTTATAAATATTTAATTGTTATGCAATGATCAGTTTCTAATGTGGAAATTTTATAGTTACATAGAGTCTGAATGTGTATACGTATTTCAAAATTGGTCTGCTAATTATGAAACCATTTTAGAAATGTGCCGCTTACAGTATCGTCTATAATCACCAGGTCATCTTAAAAAACTGATTGTATAGTATAGTACCACCAAACAAACATAGGACTTGGTAGGTGTGTCTTTGGTGTCACTGCCTGCTAAGAAGTACCTGTTGGAATAATAACTTGTTTAATGTGATAATAATAAAACGAACATGAATGATTTATGTACTGTAATTAAAGGACTATCTGTTGAGTACAACGACGTATTATATCAACGCTAGGTCACCATCGTACTCTCACCTGAGTGGACTGTAAGCTACTGCCCGCTCTTGCACGAGCGACACTATTTTATAATAGTAAAAGAGGGTGAGGGAGACAACACCCTGCAACCAACATTACAAACATAATGATTTCTGAACATGCCCCCTGCCTTGAAGGGACACTACCTTCTTCAAATTGAAATAGATTCGATACAATAATGTAAGTTAATTTGTAATGCACAATAAACATGTGATAATTTGTCTATAAGTAATTCAATGACACAAAATGTGTAGTTAAATAATAATCACCAACACGTAGACACATGAGGCACAGATCACTACTCACATGCACTAATCAGACACATCACACGTCTTCTGATCAGCATTGGTAGGAAGTGGGCATATTGCCGCTACTGTCCTCTTGATAATACCATTATGAGTCCTTATTGATACGACTCTGGTGACTCCGTCAGGACCTTGATGTAGAGCTACTACTCGCCCCAACAACCAATGTAGTGGTGGTAGATTTTTGTCCTTGACAAGTACAAGGGTATCTAATTTCAGATTCTGTCGATTTTGCTTCCACTTAGAACGCGATTGGAGTTCAGAAATATATTCTAACGACCAACGCCACCAGATATGTTGCTGCATTTGTTGTAGTGTTTGGAAACGACTCAAATGCGTTTCAGGTGTAAGCTTCCAATCAGGATCTGGTATAGAAATTAACGACCGTCCGATAAGGAAGTGTGAGGGAGTTATGGGTGTTAGGTCTACAGGATTAGAAGACATAGGTGTCAAAGGACGAGAATTTAGTATTGCTTCCACTTGAACTAAGACAGTTGAAAGCTCTTCATAAGTGAGGCATGCATTTCCAATCACTCTCTTGATATGCGTTTCTATACTTTTTACTCCGGCCTCCCATAGGCCTCCAAAATGTGGAGAATGTGGAGGTATAAAGCTCCACTCAACACCCTGAATTGCACAGAAATTTAAGAATTCGTTGTCACTAGACTGTAAATGATTTATTAATTTCTTTATTTCGTTATTGGCGCCGACAAAATTAGACCCATTGTCGGAGACCATTTTATTAGGTTTGCCGCGTCTCGCCATAAACCGCTTAAATGCTGCGATAAATGCTACCGTGCTTAGATCTGTAACTAACTCAACACTGACGTATACGTATACCTTGCACGTCTTACAACCGCGTCCCTTTCTATCTTTCATGTACAAGGGACCAAAGTAATCCACGCTTGTGACCATGAAAGGAACCGAGTGTGTAACACGTGCCTCTGGAAGATTGCCCATTATGTGGTCTTGTAGAATGGGGGCGTGCTTTGAAACAGTTTATGCAATTGCGATAAGTTAGTTTTGCAAGATTTCTGCCACCAATAGGCCAGTAATTTTCACGTATTGAAGCCAACATGTGCTGTGGTCCCGCATGACATAATGCCTTATGTGTATTTTCAAACAATAATTTTGAAAATTGATGATTGGCAGGAAGTAAAACGGGATGTTTTTTGTCATAGGCGTATTGCGAATTGCTAATTCTTCCTCCAACTCGAATTAAACCATCTTTGTCAAGAAATGGGTTCAAAGCGAGAATTTTACTTTTATTGTTAATTGGCTGATTGCCGGACAATTTTGTTAACTCCGCAGTGAAGTGTTTTGATTGAATGTGTTTTAATATGCGTGTCACTGCGTACTGTAATTCTTGAACACTCAATGGACCATAATTGCGTTCAGGTTTAGATTTTGAACAATTGTTTTTGAAGCGAATACAGTAGGCAATGCTTCTGATGCAACGATTAAGATTTGAAAATTTATAGAAGGGTATATTCTCTTTTACCTCTCCTATTAAAGTTGTAGAGGTTGTTTTCAACTCAAGTAATCCGTTGATCGGAATAATTTTTGAAGATGGTCAGCTGGAGCTTTCAAGCAGCATCCAATTTGGACCGTGCCACCATAACTTTGAGAATTTTAGTACACTGGGATCTACTCCACGTGAAAGTAAATCTGCGGGATTATCTGAAGATGAAATATGTTGCCAATTTTCATTCGATTTGCTTTGAATTTCTGAGACACGATTACTCACGAAAGGTTTCAACAAATGGGGAGGAGTCTTGATCCATCCTAACGCAATTGTCGAGTCAGTCCAATAGAAGACCTTATCAAAGTTGTATTCTAGCGAATTTATCACCTTGTGAGAGAGACGCGCAAGAATCAGAGATCCGCATAACTCTAACCTTGGTATGGTTAGCGCCTTTATTGGAGCAACCTTAGACCTTGCACAAAGAGGATTGGACGAAATATTGCTCTGCAGATCAATGCATTTTATGTATAAACATGCTCCATATGCATTTTGGCTGGCGTCCGAAAATCCATGCAATTTGACAACTTTCGAATCGTTGCAGCGTACATGTCGGGGAATTTCAAAGGCACTTAATTGAGCAAGTTCACCCTTAAAATGAATCCACGTCGAATGAATGTCAGTGGGCACTGGTTGATCCCATGTCAGATTCTCCAACCATAATCGTTGAATCAGAATTTTGACTGTTATGATAGATGCGCACAAAAGTCCCAGGGGGTCGAAAATCTGAGAAATTTCTGAAAGGATGGACCTCTTAGTGCTTGCACATGAAGCTGAGTACGAACATGTGTCGATAACTAGATTGTCTGATTGACATGACCATAGAACTCAGAGAGTTTTTGAATTTTCATTTGGACTTAATTGCAATATGTCAGAATCAGAACGATTGATGAATGTCTTTAGGAAATCGTAAGTATTCGAAGTCCATTTACGTAACTGAAAACCTGCCTGTTGTAAAATATTTGAAACTTGACGGCAATGAGCAAGAAGCGTGTCAAAGTCGTCATTCCCTACAAGCAAGTCATCAACATAGAAATTGTTTGCAATGATAGCTGACGCTTCTGGGAAAATCAAACTATTTTCGATTGATAATTGATGTAAACACCTAACGGCTAAGAAAGGAGCAGATGCTGTGCCAGACGTTACGGTATTGAGTTTATAGACCGATAACGGTTGCGAAGAGTTTTCACGCCAAACTATTTGTTGTAAAGACCTTTGGTCTGGTTTGATCCAGATCATTCTGTACATTTTTTCGATATCCGCAGAAGCTACATATCTGTACTGCCAAAAACGAAGAATGATTGCGAATAAGTCACTTTGAATAGTGGGGCCAACCATCTGACAGTCATTGAACGACCAACTGGATGTGCTAGGAGCCGAAGCATTAAAAACTGCTCGTAATTTTGTATTGAGACTACTTTCCTTTAGTACGCCATGATGTGGCATAAAGTATTCAACCTTTGAAGTGGAATTAAGCTTGTCGTTGGAAATTAGTGATCTAGTTTTTTCCATATGGCCTAAAGATTCATATTCTTGCATAAATTGAACATACATATCGCACATGACAGGATTTTGTGCCAGTTTCTGTTCAAGATTATGAAAACTCTTTATTTGTTTAGATTCCCCAAGATTTTCAGCCGAGTGCTTCATGGATATGTAGACCATGAAACGGCCATCTAAACACTTGCTGTAGTTGGCTTGAAAATGAAGTTCGCAGTCGTGTTCTTCTGGCGAATGTAGCACCTTGTCTGTGGGGCATTCTTCAATCACCCAGAATATTGAAAGATGAACTTGTTGAGGATCAATTGAATTGGTTGTAAAATTACATATTGAATTTTGCCTCGTTGAGAGACTGTTTGAAGCATGCAGAGGTCCAGCAACAACCCAAGCAAGTTTTGTTTTATGGAGAATTGGTATACCTGGCCCCAGACGAATTTGCCCTACATCTAGCAGTTGCCAGAATAAGCCTACTCCAATTAACAAATCAACCTTGGATGGCTCTGTAAATGTAGGATCTGCTAGACGTATATTTTGTGGTATTTCCACGTGTTGTAAATTAACCCATTCGCTAGATAACGAATCGCATATAATAGGAATTACCAGACATGAAATCGACGTCTTAAATTTATTATGACATGAACTAATTGTAACCGAACATTGTCGTTTTACGCAAGACGATATTTGTCCAATTCCTTGAACGGAAATATCAACGTTGTGAAAATCCACACCTAAAGAGTTGCACAACTCTTTGCTTATGTAATTACTTTGAGATGCGCTATCTAAGATGGCTCTGCAATTTTGTGTTTGTCCATTCCTCCTTTGTATTTTTACGATTGCTGTTGATAGCAACGTTAGTGGTGATTTTGCGAAGCTGCAACTCGAAAGAGCGACACTATTAGAGGTCGAGCTTTCTTTGTTAGGTGTGGTTGTAGCTTGAATATTGTTGTCAATGTGTAACAATGTGTTGTGCTTGATAGGACACTTTCTACATGTGCCGAACTTGCACTCTTTTGCATTATGTGAACCGCTTAAGCAATTTAGACATAGCAAAAGTTTATTTACTGATTCGATTCTTGAATTTACTGAAAGATTAAGAAATTCTGGACATTTGTATATTCGATGCTGGCCCTTGCAGTAGGCGCATTCAGTTTGATTTGCTGTGAAAAATGATTTGTTTGAAGCCTGGTTACGTTTCGCATTTGAATGAAATTGATTTTGAATATGTTTCTGAATAGACGTTTGTTTATTTGATTTGTTTGAGTCGTGAGCTTCGAGCTTTTCACAGACGTCAGTCTTTGTTTTTAGAAAAGTAATTAGATCGAGAAAGGTAGGTAGTTTGCCTACGCATTTATAGGCTTCCCAATCTCGTGCAATTGTGGTACATAGCTTACCACAAACTATGTAGTTTAATAATGTATCCCACTGTTCGGTGGGTTGTTTTAATGCTTTTAGTGCCCGTAAATGACTCGATATATTGTCAATTAGTTTTCGAATCTGTTGTGAACATTCCATTGTAACGGAAGGACTATTAAAAATAGCTTGCACATGGTTGTGTATTAATAGTTTTTTGTTATCGAAGCGTTCGCAATGTAATTCCCAAGCTAATTTGTAATTAGACAGTGATAGCTCTAGTGAACCAATGACCTTGGCCGCATCACCGGTTAACGATCCTCGCAAGTAATAAAACTTTTCCATATCGTTAATTGCGGGGTTTAAGTGAATTAAAGATTCAAACGTATCGTGATATTCAATACAGCTGTTATATTGTCGATCGAAAGACGGAATGCGAACGGCCGGTAGCTTAATGTTGTTCTTTTGTGATGTTTCATGTAACCTTCTACTACCTGCAGACTCGGAAGAGGAACCCCTGTCGTCAGAGAGGTTGACAATCGCCCGTTTTGCAATTGAAGTTAAAAAATAGAATGTATTTTCGAATTCCTCTTTTTCCAACAGTTCATCTTCCTCACCTGAATGCAGCATTTCTATTTCTAACTGTACTTCCTCGAACTGATGTATCAGTGGCTCAATATTATTAAGCCTTATTTCAATTTCACACAAAAGATTATTACGTTCTATGCCCTCCAATTCGCTAAGCTTTTTAGTGCTTGACTGAATAAACTTGTTAAATAATGTAAGTTTTGCCTTAAGAGCACCCCTTTTTATATGTAATGTTTAAATTTCTGTGTTTGACATGATGAAACAACTTGAAATCGTCAAATAATTAACTGGAAATGCAAACCACACTTACGAATTGTGTATAATAGCGATTTAATGTCTGTGAAATAGTAATGTGAATAGATACAATTAAATGTTATCATAAGCAGATGCAATTCTAAATAATACGATAAGGAAATGATATATTGCAAAGACTCACGTGTTCCTTGTATATAATATAGTCCTGTGGTCGTTAAGCTTCACTTGCGCCTATAGCCTGCAGGTATAAGAAACCAGACTTGCCTCTGATGAGCTCCGGCAACCTTGGCGGTTAGACTGTGCTGCTTCCACGAAGACCAATGCTTTGTTGTAATTGAACTTGACGTTACTTTTAAATGAGAAATTGCACTCGAATTCATTAAGTATGTCGGCCGAATGGACCAAAAATATGTTGGAATAATAACTTGTTTAATGTGATAATAATAAAACGAACATGAATGATTAATGTACTGTAATTAATGACTATATGTTGAGTACAACGACGTATTATATTAACGCTAGGTCACCATTGTACTCTCACCTGAGTGGACTGTAAGCTACTGCCTGCTCTTGCACGAGCGGAGCACTTGCAGAGACTACAGACAGCAGTCAATGCAACTTAATGATAAGGTAAATAAAACAGCCTCATGGGAGCATGGTATATCCATCTACTACCAAAATGTAAGGGGGCTGCGTACTAAAACTAGATCTACATTATTTGAAATTATTTCGGCTGATTACGACTGTATTATTTTTAGTGAAACCTGGTTATCTATATGGAATATCTAATAGTGAAGTATTTCCTAATGACTACAATATTTATCGCATGGACCGTAATTACCAAGCTTTACAGTGCCAACGTGGTGGTGGTGTTTTGATCGCTACAAAGTCGAATATTAGTTGTCTTAAACTATCGGCTGATACAGTGGTAGTTCTGTACGAAGAAGTGTGGGTACGAATTATGCTAGACAATATTTCCTTAATTGTTGGAGTTGTGTATTTTCCACCCAAATCTCATAGTGACTTATATCAATCCTTTATCAATAAAGTAGATATTATGAGAAGTACTTATTTGACATCCAAATTTGTCATATGTGGCGATTTTAATATACCTGAGCTAGAATGGTCAATGATAGATGGATGTTTACTTCCTGCTCGTCTCACATCAGTAGCATCTGAAATACTGGTTACAGGGAAGCAGCTTGCTGAGCTTGAACAAGTTAACACCATTAACAACAATAAAGGCAGACAATTAGACTTGATTTTTACAGATTGTAATGTCATTAAGTTGTTTATATCCACTAATCCACTGGTTGTAGAAGATGCTTATCATCCACCTCTTGAACTTCAAATCAGCTTAAATCAAGGTGTAACTAGACACAATGAAATATCAAAGTTATATCTATTCAGGAAGGCATCATATCGTGATATTGTGAGATATTTGGAACAGGTTGACTGGACCTTTATATACGGCAAACTTGACATCAATGAAACAATCGAGAGGTTTTACACTACAATCTTTAGTGCTATTGATTTATATGTACCAATTAAATATGTAACTCAGAATAAATTTTCAAAATGGAACTCTAAAGAGCTTATAAAACTCATTCGTTATAAGAACATGTTGCACAGTAAATTTAAAAATCAGGGTTAAACACAGACTACAATCGTTATGCTGAAATTCGCCTAAGAACTAAAAACACAATACATTCTTGTTATACTACTTTCATTGCCAATATTGAAAGTACAATTAGTCATCATCATTTTGTTTTCGACCTTACTTAAGGTCGGTTTGATGCAGTTCTAACTTCTTTTCTATTCTGTGCTAATCTAAAAAGCTCTACATACCCTTCACAACCTAAATTTCTAATAATTTGACTAATATAGTTTGGTCTAGGTCTTCCTATATCCTTCTATCTTTTTCCTATCCAGCTGACTCTACATAGATATTAGCAACCTGATGGTTGTTAAAGAAATCTAACATGTTTACATGATTACCATTTATAAGGAAATGAAATATAACCTGGTTATCCGCTTCAAAAAGGAAAAGTGTTAAATTATATGTTTTGGTAAGGCTTAAGCAACGAATCGCTGCCAACATGCCAGACCGCTACCTAATTGTGAGTTATGTCATGGTGACGTTTATTAAATTATATGTTATGGTAAGGCTTAAGCAACGAAATGCTACCAACATGCGAGACCGCTAACTAATTGTGAATTATGTCATGGTGACATTTAGTTAACTGATTTTTATTTTTTTTTTGTTTTGTTTTCGAACTTACTTAAAGTCGGTTTGACGCAGCTCTAAATTCTTTTCTATTCTGAGCTAGTCTAAAAAGGTCTACATAGCCTTCACAACCTAAATCTCTAATAATTTGACTAATATAGCTTTGTCTAGACCTTCCTACTCTATTTTTATTTGGTAGTCTATAATCTAAAACTTTACTAAATAGTCCCTCATGTCTTAACTGGTGCCCTATCATTCTATCTCTCCTGACCTTCAATTGCTTCCACATACAGGGATCCTCACCTATCCTTCTATAAACTTCCTCGTTTGTTACTCTATCTGTCCAACTAATCTTTAACATTCTCCTATAACACCAAGTTTCAAAAGCTTCTATCTTTTCTTATCTACTTCTTTAATTGTCCAAGTCTCACTACCGTATAGTAGAACGCTCCATACGTACAACTTTAAGAAACTTTTTCTATTATCTAAACTAATACTATTAGCTATTAATAAGTTTTTCTTTTTTAAAAACATTTTTCTAGCTTGAGCTATTCTAGCTAGTATATCCCTTCTGCTACGTCCATCCTTTGTAATTATACTACCTAAATAGCAAAATTCATCTACCTCCTCTAACTCGGTATTACCTATTTTTAATTTTGGTTTAGAACTAGGCTGTAACTCACTTGTCATTATCTTTGTCTTTACTGAGTTAATTCTCATACTACAGTTACTCCGTAGTATCTCATCTAAAATATTTAAAAACTCTCCTAACTCTTTTCTAGACTCTGCTATAATGGCTATATCATCTGCAAAACGTAACATGTCTATTTTCTGTCCCTGTACACTAATACATATCTCTTTTCTCTCTCTGGCTAAGTTTAAAGCTTCCTCAATATAAACATTAAAAATCAACGGAGAGAGTATACAACCCTGTCTAACACCATTTCTAGTCTTAGCTGCCTTTTCTATTTCATCAAATCTAATTACTACGCTTTGGTTTTTATATAGACTGTAAATAATTTTTCTATCGCTATGAGAGATTCCTATTTTTTGCAAAACCCTGAACATAACAATCCAATTAACCCTATCAAATGCTTTTTCTAAATCTACAAACGCGAAATGAGTCTTTCTATTTTTTTGTAACCTTTTTTCGATAATTACCCTAATCATTATTATCGGTTCTCTAGTCCCTCTGTCTTTACGAAAACCATATTGGTCTTCGCCTAAATAATTCTCAGTCAAAGCTTCTACTCTATTTTTAATTATTATTGTTAGTATTTTGGAAGCATGAGAAGTTAAACTAACCGTTCTAAAATTCTCACACCTATCAGCTCCTGACTTTTTGGGATTGGGATAATAATATTTTTTCGAAATTTATTGGAACCTCACCTGTGTCATATATTACATTCACTAGTTCATATAATCTGTCTAAAGTTTTCTGACTTGCATATTTTATTAATTCTGCGGAATATCGTCTATCCCTGGCGCTTTATTTAATTTAAGATTCTGAACAGCTCTATCAAATTCCTCTCTTAATATTGAGAACCCTATTTCTACATCCTCGTCTTGGTCGTTCTCTAACTCATCCATATCGTCTCCTTATATAAATCTTCTAAATATCTTTTCCATCTATCAGCTACCTCAACTTTATTTATTAGAAGTTCATTATTCTCGTCTCTAATACCATTATATTTTTCCTATCTTCCCAAAAAATTTTTAACTGCTCTGTAAGCCCTGTCTGTCTTACCTACTCTCAAATCATCTTGTATTCCTTACAATTCTCCTCCATCCATTTATTTCTAGCTTTTCTACACTCATGTACTATCTTATTTCTAACTGTATTATACTTTTGCTTACTTTCACTATCCACTTCTCTGAAAGGTTTAAGCTTTCTTCTATTCTCTATTAAATCTAATATCTCCTTTGTTACCCAGGGTTTCTCGCTTCTATTTTTTCTTATCTATAGTCTGTGTTGCTGTATCATGTACAGTCAGTTTTATTTCTTTCCATCTATTTTCTACGTTCCTCCTACAGCTATCTCTCTGCTCTTATTATCTAATACTTGTTTATATTCCTCTTTTACCCTACTATCATTAAGCTTACCTAGATCCCATCCTCTCTTTTAACCTTTCTCAATTTTTGAATTTTAGTTTACACTTCATTTTAACTAAGTTATGATCGCTATCTATGTCAGCCCCTGGATAACTACGGCAGTTTTTAACTTGGTTTCTAAATCTATGTTTAACTAAAATATAATCTATTTGGTATCTAGCCTAATCACCTGGCGCTTTCCAGGTATATCTTCTCCTAACAAGTTGTTCGAATAGGGTGTTTACAGTTACTAATCTATGTTCCTGGCAAAACTCAACTAATCTTTTTCCTCTATCATTTCGTCTGCCATCCTCAAATTTTCCTACCATTTTCCCTCACTACCTTCTCCCACTGACGCATTAAAATCGCCCATAACTATTAAATTCTCATCTCCTTTTACTTTTCTCACTATACTATTTATATCCTCGTATACCTTTTCTACTTCCTCATCCTCGTACTGAGTTGTTGGCATGTAAACCTGTACTAAAACAGTGTCTGTGGGTTTTGTACTCGATCTAACCATAATTATTCTATCACTAAATTGTAAGTACTCCTTAACTTTATGCCCTAATCTTTTACCTAACACTATTCCTACGCCTGCCTGTCCATTAGTTGAAGAAGTTGTAATTATTCTATAACTATCTTTCCAAAAGTCGTTCCTATCTGGCCATCTCACCTCACTAATACCTAAAATGTCCAGCTTTTCCTTTCTCATTTCGACTAATAAATTCGTTAACTTATCTACTCTGAGTAATGACCTTACATTCCAAGTCCCTATCACTAAATCGAACTGTTGTTTTATATTCTTACGATGACGAACCCCAGGTACCCCCTCCCGGAGATCCGAATGAGGGAGTATTTTACCTCCGGACAAGAATTTTACTTGTGAGCTCTCCATCATATGATTTCGTGTTTTAGGCCACGTGTGAAATTTCTAATTACAGGGGTATTGCTTTGATGTCAGTGATAGCCAAGGTATTTGAAGCAATTATCGCAGACGAACTCTTTCGTACTTTTAAATATTTAATTGCTAAGCAACAACATGGTTTTTATACAGGAAGATCTACTACAACGAATTTAATGGTCTTTCAGAAATTTTTGGTAAATGCAGTTGAAGCTGGTAATCAAATAGATGTAATCTACACCGACATGTCAAAAGCATTTGACAAGGTTGATCATGACTTATTATTGGAAAAACTATTATCATTTGGAGTCCAAGGTGTTTATTTGAGCTGGATATCATCATATTTGACAAATAGAAAACAATATGTGTACATAAATAATCAACTTTCAAAAGATGTACATGCGTCATCTGGGGTTCCTCAGGGATCTCATCTAGGTCCGGTCTTATTTAATCTTTTCATTAATGGCATTGTTGATGAATTCAAATTAACACAATGTTTGTTGTATGCTGATGACCTCAAGTTTTATGCCTGTGTAAACTCTTTTGAAAATTGTCTATGCATTCAACAGGATTTAGATAATTTAGTAGCTTATTGTATGAGAAATCAGCTTGGTCTTAATGTTTCGAAATGTAAAGCTATGAGCTTCTATAGGCGTAAACATCCTCTTACACATACTTATTTCATAAATCGAGAACCATTAGAGTGTGTGGCCCACTTTAGCGATTTAGGTGTTTTTTTCGATAAACATCTGTCTTTCGTTACTCACGTGGACTATACTGTTATTAAGGCATCCAGATTATTAGATTTTTTAAAAAGGAATACAAAGGATATAAATCATATTCCTATCCTAAAGAGATTATACAGTGCATTAGTTTTAAGTATTTTAGAATATAACAACATTATTTGGGTACCTATATACAAGTGTGATATTAATAGACTAGAAAGGGTTCAGGATAAATTTGTAAATTATCTGTTGTATAAACTAGATTATAGGTATGATCACTTAGACCATAGTGTAAGACGTCAATTAGCGGGCATGTCCAGATTAAATCAAAGACGCAATAACAGTATGGTTTGTTTATTATATAAGATTATGAACAATAACATTGATTGTGAGAAACTTCTAAATTACATTGGACTACGAGTCCCATCTAAATTTACTAGACATAAAGCTTTATTTGTTGAAGCTCCTCATAAAACTAATTATGGTTTAATGGATTGCATTAACAGGCTGTGTAAGAATTACAATACAAGTTTTCTAAATATTGATTTATTTAATGTTCAAAATTTGAATAAGTTCAAATCAATAATTAAGGAATCAATGTAGTTTCACCCATATTGAATTAATCTTTTAATGACAATTTGTATCATTTGGAGTTTCTCTGTAGATACCATAAGTTGATAAATAAATAAATAAATAAAAATAAATAATAGTAAAAGAGGGTGAGAGAGACAACACCCTGCAACCAACATTACAAACATAATGATTTCTGAACAGTACCCTCAAAGTAGAAAGCTTTTATTTGTCAAATGAAATATTTGTAAGGTTAGGTTATTAATATTCAATATTAATGGCATTATTGTATTTTTTAACCTTTTATAGTTTTAGAATATTTAATTAACAATGATTTGACATAATACACACCATGGAATTTTAAATTTGTTTAAAAATTCTTCCCGCAGTGTACGTTGAAGAAAATCGCTTTCTGATTGGTTCCATATGTTGTTGGAAATTAGTTCACATATTTTCCGAGTCCTATATTTGCTTGATCGTATCTATTATTTAAAGAAGTAAATCAATTTTGATTGATTCTAAGTTGACTGCAGAATCATATTTTCAGATCACCATTTACGCAGTATAAAGTGTGTTCCTTAATGACATGCTAATATGTCAGATTGTAAATCCTTGGGTCATTTTATGTGGAAAAGTTCACACGAATTTATGATTGTAACAGTTACAAGGTGACTTTTTTTTGTTAATCTTAATTGTGTATTATATCCAAAAATGCTTTAGGTATTATTTTCAGTTTTGGCATGTGTAGTGTTTTTATTAAATTTTAAGGGGTTTCTACATAAAAATTCGAAGACAAATCAAGTATACTGCGTTCACAAATAATTTTATTTGATAACATACAAATTTGTCAATTACCTACGAAACCTTACCACTAATCTGATGACATATTTCATCTTAAATCTTAATCTAATTAAACAGGCTTTAAACGGAAAAATTGGTGACGCCACCATAAAAATAAAACCTTTTTCTTCTTTATTTGTTGTGCAGTGTTGAACCCATGCAGCTGTGGTATAATTGCCGATTAATTAAAAGTGATGGTCGTATTTAAATTCAACATTCAACCATGTGATGCTCTTCATAGTTAAAATAATAATTATGCTTCTTCTCGTAACCATCGAGAACAGACTCTCCCTCGCCGTCCCGGTGCTCCGTGCGCTTCTCTTCTTATAAGTGCCTACTTAGTGTCATCGGCATATTTCGTCATACCACGACAACCACAGCTATCGAATATCCGGTTACGCATCACATTATTCACTTTTAAATATTGTACACAAATTCAGAACCACTACATAGCTCCCCAAAAGTTTCACACTTGAAGATACCTGTTAGCTAACAGTTGAAACTTTTCTCGCACAATGAGAAAAAACAAACACACTGTCCTTTAATTCTTACTAACTAATTATACAATTGGTAATATTCAGAAACATTTATATAGTAATATTACAAACAAAATCTTTGGGATTTTTATACAATTTAATATTAACAATATTTTGAATACATGACACGCCTGAGTCACCATCAACCACTTCATAAGAATTGGGTGAGATGATCTTAACAACTGTGGCTGGTCCTTTATATAAAAGAAAGAATTTTCGTATTACATGATCCTCGTGTGAAGACTGTTCATGGGTTTTGACTAATACATTATCACCTACAGCTAATTTAACAACTTTATGTTTCTTATTATGTCTCACTTTTCTTTTCTCTGCTTTCGACCTAAGTTTCTCTTCTGCTAATACAATAATCCTCTCCTTATTTATAACATTTTGAGGAATGTTTAACTTACATAACAATGGATTGGCCATGGGGCCCTTTTGAATATCATTCGGACTAAATCTGGTCGAAAGGTGAACAACATTGTTCAACCAATCTTGTATAGTTTTTACCTTTAAAGACCAGCTCTGGTGCTTGTCATAGCAAAATGTCCTTAGTAAACGCCCTACCTTCTTGTTCATTCTTTCTACCATGTTTCCTGCTGGAAAATAAGTTGAAGTATCTAAAAATTTTATATTTTTCTCTTTTAAAGTATTTATGTACACCTTACTCCAAAACTGACTACCGTTATCGCTCAAAATAGCACGAGGTGTACCAAAACAATCAAATCACCTATTTAAACAACGCAAAAGACTACTCGTTGTTGCTCTTTTTAAAGGAAAAAGTTCAACATATTTACTAAAGACATCAATTATAACGAATAATTGGGTCGTACCCCCTCGTAAAACAGGTAATGGCCCAATAAAGTCAATACTGAGAGTTTGATTAGGCTGACTTACTAGAACACTTTGCATCTCTTCATGATTACGTTTACTGACTTGATTTCTGGCACAATTCACAGTGCGAGGTGACTTTCCGAAATAATGCTTTAACTTTCATCATCATTAGGTTTTTCAGTCCTGGAACTGGTTAGACACGTACCATCATTGTTTCCTATTCTGAACTAACCTACACATTTCCCTGAAATTTGCACAGTCTGCATCTATAACTATCTGATCTAGGTCTACATCTACCTCTTTTTTCCTATCTCTGCTTGTAATATACCCCATACTATTTCCCAAAAATGCCTTAGAACGTATTCTGCCCTTCTATTTCTCTTATCTTTTTCCCCAGATATCCTTGTTCCCCTACTATTTCTATAACCTATTTGTTATTATCTTTGTCTGTTCATGCTATGGTCGTCATCCATCTAAAGCACAGCTTTTCAAAAGGCTGCTACCGTTTTTCTGTCTGCGTTTCAGACTGCCCGTATTTCATAGGCATACTGTGCTGTGCTCCACGCATATGCTTTCAACAATTTTCTTCTTGTTTTATGTTTGTTGTCTTTCATCATAGGCGCCGTTCTTTCTTGTTAGATGCAGTTGGGTCACCTTCTATTGTTTTACAATTATATACCCTATTTCTCCGACTTTCAGTGATTGTGAAGGGAAGGCGACTCTGTGGTGTAGTGGTATGTGTGTGACTACTATGCCCCAGGTCCCGGGTTTGAATCCCGATACGGTCTGCTTGACATATGTTAGGCGAGCATTTTTCACAAAAATACTCCCTCGTTCGGATGAGAGGTAAAATGGAGATCCCGTGTGTGTGTTGTCACGCACGTTAAAGATCCCTCTTGCTTGGAACAGCAAGGGTTCGGCAAAATTCCAAATTTTCCAGGGAATAAAAAAACTCGCTTCCTGGCCAATATAGTACCTTCGGGTGGAGCATTGGAAAATCACATGTAAGGTTGTGAAGAGAGGTAAGCAGCCTGTGGCTGCCAAGTTCCGCCAACACTTAACCATTTACCGATTTAATATATTTTCCAGTATATCTTTTCGCACAGTCCTCATTAGTTGCAGATATTTCGCAACCAACAACTAGTTGTTTATACTAATCATCAGATTTATCTGCGCTTATTTTTTCGTCATTGGGTTTTCCGTCTCAAAACTGGTTGGACACGTACCTGCACTTATTTATATTCTGAGCTAGCCTACATAGTTCCCTGAAATTCTCACACAGCATGCGTATACAGCTTCTATTGTTTTCTAATTTTATGACCTATTTCACCGAGATTCAGTGAAGGGGGTTAAGCAACCTGTGGCTACCAAGATCCCCCAACACTTAGACATTTGCCGAAGTAATGGTTTTCCAGTAAATCCTTTCACACACTTAACATTATTCGAGAATATTGCCCAACCAATTCTTGTAGTTACTTATAATACTCATCATGTTTAAGCACAGTTATTTTTTTGTCATTAGTTTATCCATCTTGGGATTGATTGGATGCATACCTCCATTGATTTCTATTCTGGGCTAGCCTACACATCTCCCTGAAACTTCTACAGCCTACATCTTTTACTATCTGTGTGCAGTAGTCCAACCTAGGTGTACCTCTTCTTCTCTTTTTGCCTATCTCTGCTTCTAATATATTCCGCACTATTGCCTCATTATTATTATTATTCTTTATTACCCAACAGATATACAGCCAATTACAGGACAATGCCCAAGTTATAGAAAAACAAAAAGAAAAATTAATAAGAGAGTTACAAACTATTGTAGTATAAGACAAATATAATTTAAATCTAAATATGTGTAGAATTTGCGTTGCGTTAAACTAAAACTAAAACTTGTTATTGACAATAGCTTTAAGTGTTGTCAGCGTACAATTATTGATATCACACTCTGAATAAATCTTGTTAAAGTTGTTACACATGATGTATATTGGAGATTTTTTTATCAAATTCGAGCGTGCTGTACAATTATAGAACGTCACTGTATTACGACTTCCAGACCGCGGTACATTAAACCGAAGTAGGGACAGTAGCTGCATACAGTCAATCTTGTGATGTAGTAGATTATACAGAAACACCAAGCTGTTAAGTATTCGGCGATACTCAAGTGATTTCATACCAAACTGTAAGAGTAGAACATTCTGTTAGATACCTATAGCTGGATAATGTCCACAAGTTTTTCGATACATAAATTTTAAGAATTTTCTTTGAGTATTTTCCAAGCATTCTTTTTGATATTGATAATGTGGGTACCATACAAGTGCACAATATTCTAGCTTAGCTCTGACAAACGCATAAAATAATGCTTTTAAAGCTAATTCGCTTGAAAATGATTTGCAGTTCCTAATTATCAGACCTAATAATTTAGTTGCAGACCTGCATGTCGTGCGCACATGTTCACGAAAGGTAAGATTAAAATCAAATACAACGCCTAAATTCCGACACTGAAGTAAGTCTATCAAGTTGTACAGTATCACAGGTGTATCGATACATAACAGGTTGATCTTTCCTTGTAAACGTAACTATTTTACACTTACTGTTATTAAGATGCAAACTATTGGCTGCGCACCAATTTTGTACAACATCTATCTGGGTTTGAAGTATCTCGCAATCATAAGTCGTATTTATTCGTAAAAATATTTTTAAGTCGTCGGCATATAATAATTTTTTACAACATAACAAGTCTGGCAAATCATTGATAAAAAAGAAACAGTAAAGGTCCCAAATTAGAACCCTAGGGGACTCCAGATGTCGCTCCAAAAATACCTGAGTTGTGATTATTATATGCCACATACTGCCGGCGATTCTTGAGATATGATTCAAAAAGCTGTATTAGCAACTCGCTAAATCCAAAACCATGTAGTTTATTGATGATAATTTTATGATCGATACGATCAAACGCCTTGGTGAAGTCCGTGTATATCACATCCACTTGCCGCAGTATGTGGCTTATCATCCTATCTCTCCTCTTTTTTACGGTTTTCCACATATTTCTTTCTTCCCCTACCATTTGTAGTACCTCTTCGTTCTTAACTTTTTCTGTCCATGATATCTTCATCATACGTCTGTAGCACCACATTTCAAGGGCTTCTACCTTTTTCTTGTCCACTTCTCCTAGTGTCCAGGCTTCATAGCCGTACAGTGCTGTGCTCCACACATATGTTTTAAGCAATTTTCTCGTTGTTTCTATGTTTGTGGTCTTTGAGCACAGTAGTTGCTTTTTCTTGTTAAATGTAGCACGACCTTGTGCTAATCTTTGTTTTATATCTTTTGTGCTTTTCCCATCTTGTGTTATTTGGCTTCCTAGGTAGCAGAAATACTTAACCTCTTGTAAGTTCATGTTACATATTTGTATTCTTGTTTTTGATTTATTTTCCCCACCTTTGCATACTAGAACTTTAGTTTTAGTTTTGTTAATTTTCATACCATATCTCTCTGTTAGAACCGTTTCCATTTTATTAAGAGCAACTTCTAACTCTTCTTTGCTAGATACTAATACCGCTATATCATCTGCAAATTTAAGCATATCAATTTTTTGTCCCTGCATAGTAATTCCAAATGTCTTCCTGCATTTGACAGTATTCATTGCCTCTTCAATGTACAAGTTAAAAATCAATGGGGATAGGGCACATCGCTGTCTCACCCCTTTCCTAATGTTTACTTATCTACGTTCCTGCTCTAATTCTATTACTGCTGTTTGCTCTTTGTATAAGTTATGTACTATTCGTCTATCCCTATAGCTCATTCCAATTTTTTTGAGTATTTCAAACATTTTTTCCATTTTACATTGTCGAATGCTTTTTTCCAGATCTACAAACCCTATATACACGCTTTCCCCTTTTTCTATTGTTTTCTCCATTATCACTCTCAGAGCTAAAATAGCCTCCCAAATTGGTCTTCTCCTAGTATTTCTTCCGCCCGTTTTTCCATTCGTCTTTGCACAATTCTAGTTAATATTTTTCACACGTGTGCTGTCAAACTTATTGTTTGAAAATTTTCACATCTATCCGCGCCTTTCTTTTTTGGTATAGTTACTATGATGCTACGTTTGAAATCTTTGGGTATCTCGCCTGTCTCATACATATAGCTTACATGTTGGAAGAGACGTTCTGTTACTGCTTGTCCAGCGGCTTTTAGAGTTTCTGCTTGCACCTTATCTGTACCCGGCGCCTTACCATTTTTCAGACTCTTTAATGCTAATTCAAACTCGTCTCGAAGTATAGGATATCCCAAGTCATCATTTTCAATGTCTGATTCCTGTTCTAATGCAGTTAGTTCCTCTCCTGCATATAAATTCCTATATATTCTTGCCATCTACCCACTTTCTCTCGTTTTCTATGATGACGTTTCCTTGTCGTCCCTTATATTTTTGCTATACGGTTTTATATCCCTAAAATTCATTCTAATTAATTTGTATGCTTCGTCTGTCTTTCCTAATTCAGCATTACAAAATTACTTCCACTAACTTCAGTATTTTAAATGAAAACGGACCTGCAATTTTACACTCGTTATTTACAAAAAGAAAATCACAAAAGACAATAAGTGAGGAAATAAAACATTTTGCAGTAGCATAAACTCAAGAAAGAATTTAATGCTCAAGGACAACTTTCTTGCAATTCTGGGTATGAATAACAGGTTTAATGCACTAAAAACAGCAGACCAGTTAGAGATGAGTCCCACCAACATTTCTTTCTAATCCTCTACTTCCATAACTCATTGTAATTCTTCTGTTTTGTAGATAGTGTTGGGCATCTCATCAAGGTTAGGTTGGGTGGGTCAATGGACTGTTGCCTGCTCGCTCTTTCCCGAATTATTTGGAATTTTAACCAAACATTATTAAAATGTCTGCATATTTCATACCAATTTTCCAATTTCTGCATGCTTAAAATTTTAATTTTGGTGTTACTATAATTGACATTAATTTATGGAAATTTTGTCCATTTCATTTTCACATTTGTTTATGGTGTTGTATTAAACACTGTACTATTATACGCATTTTTCGGTTCTTAAAAAACATTTTCACATTGAATACTTTAAAACTACAAAGGGCGTCTATTAAACGCAATCTTACTAATTTTTCAAAATATATTGAAAAAATTGATGCCGAATTTATAATCAACAAATTGGCAGAACCGTCAAAGGTTTTAATTGAACTTCAAAAACGGCTCAATAGTGTGATGCCCTTGCTAACTCAATTTAACGATATTCAATTACAAATTGAAGTTCAAGCTGAGGATCCAAATGTTGAATATGCCACTCAAGAAGAGTTTACTGATTTTTATAATGCAACAATCTCGTCTGTAGAATACTTGTGTGATAAAATCAATCCACATCCACTACGGCCACAGTCGCCTATAGGTTCAAGCATTTCTAATAGCAACCAAGCTTCTACAAGCAAAAATGCTATAAAACTTCCGATAATAAATCTTCCAAAGTGTAGTGGGGAAATTGACTGCTGGCTCGAATATAGAGACCTGTATGCGAGCTTAATTCATGACAATGACTCCATTACTGATATCCAAAAATTTCATTATCTTCGTGCTTCGTTGACCCATGATGCACTGCTTACCATTAAATCCTTAGAGTTTACATCAGAAAATTATGCTTTGGCGTGGAGAAGTCTTTGCCAAAGGTATAACAACCCACAAATGCTTGTGTATAACCACATCAAATCGATACTGAATCTAGAATCGTTGGGCAAGGAATCAGCTAAGAAACTTCGTCACCTGCATGACATGTTATTTAAGCATGTCAATGCACTCAAATCATTATCGGAAACACAAGAGCTTTTCGATACGCTTGTAATACATTTAATGACAAACAAACTTGATCCTCACACCGCAAGGCAATGGGAAACCCTTAAAAACACTTCTGGCACAGAATTACCCACTCTTGATGAGTTTAAGGGCTTTCTAAGAAACACTGCGGATTTGTTAGAAACACTCAATTTAAAACAGGATAAAGTGGGTCCTGATAAAACTAGGCACATAGCGAAAACATTTGTAACACACTCCCTCTACAGGTGTAACGATTTTTTAAAACTATCAGCTACAAGCAGGTCCTCTAAAGTAAAGGATCTGAATCTGTGTTATGATTGTCTTTCACGGGGACATTTGAGTCAGCAATGTTCCTCTAAGTATGCATGTCGAATTTGCAAATCAAGACATCATACTCTCTTACATGATCAAACTAAGGTCAATCCAACTCAAGAATCAGAACCTTCAAATAAAACCAGTCAATCTGTATCAGCATTTGCATCGAACACTGTTCAAGTCTTGCTTCCAACCGCTACAGCCCTCGCTTGTGATTTTTTGAACAATACTTGCTCTGTAAGGATTTTGCTTGACACTGCTTCGCATTCAAATTTTATAACTTTCAATATGTGTAAAAGATTAAATTTACAAATGGCACCAGTCAAGGTCAGCGTAACAGGTTTTATCCTCAGCTTCTTCTCAAGTTCATTTCAAATGCAACGTGCAATTGTCAGCTCAGCATTCTCCATTCAAGATAAATCTTTCGTGTCTAGTAATAGATTGCATCACCAATGCCCTACCTGGGTTTCAGGTGGACACTAATCACATTTGCATCCCGAACAATATTCGCTTGTCGGATCCTCTCTACTACAAGCCTGGAGAAATTGACATCCTCATAGGTTCGTGTGAACGCACCTTTATATATTCGTAACATTCAATTTAGAGGTTATGTATTTTTTGAGTTGACTTGATCAGAATGATACACTTTTACTTTCAATTAAAAATATAGTTATAATGACTGTGTTTCGTTTTAATAATAATTCACTTAGATCCACTACCTTTCATAGTTCGTCTGAATTTTGGAACCTTATGTGCATAGGACAAATTCGTCTAGGTCCAGAACTTCCAGTGCTCCAAAAAACCAAGTTCGGCTGGGTAGTAAGTGGTCCTCTTCCCAGCAAAAATTGTAACTCAGTGCAGTGTCAGATTTCCCAATGTGACGTACAATCTCAGCTTGCTAGATTCTGGGAAGTTGAACAGTCTACTACAGAAAAGACATTTTCTCAGGAAGAGAAATCTTGTAAAGCCCTTTTCATCAAAACAACTAAATGTGTCTCTGATGGGCGCTTTATTGTAACAATTCCCTTTGAGCAATCACCATCTGTTTTGGGTGACTCATTGCAAACAGCAATAAGACGTTTTTTTTCGTTAGAGAGAAGGCTTCAAGCCAATTCAACTCTACGTGAACAATATATTTCGTTCATGGAAGAATATGAACAATTAGGTCATATGACTAAGGTTCAACAAATTAATTCTGAAATGTCTTACTACTTACCTCATCACGGGGTATTAAAGGAAACGAGCCTTACTACAAAGCTACGTGTGGTTTTTGATGGCTCTGCTGTAACTGCTAGTGGACATTCACTTAATAGTATACAAATGATTGGTCCTACTATCCAACAAGATTTGTTTTCAATTCTAATCCGATTCAGAAAACATGAATATGCAATATCTGCAGACATCGAGAAAATGTATCGACAGGTGCTTGTCGAACCAAGTCAGAGACCACTTCAACGTATTGTTGTGTACCCTTGGGGGTGTAATCCCTACCTTTTGTGGGCACCCTTATACCTTAATCCTCTAAGAAACTCATGGCTTGGCCTCGGGGGTTAGTTGCGATAGGTGGGTACCAACTCGTCTATTAGACTGCGGGATCGATGTTCTCACTCATACTGCAATTCTTTCGAGAATTGAAGAACACCTTTCAGGAGTGTAAGCGTATAATGTTAGTTAGTTGCGTTTACAGTACATCATTTACAATTCTACAGTTTTCTATCTTAAAGCGGTTAGTAAAATTGAACGAACTTACATGTTTATTAATTAGGGCTGGACGGTTGACCAAACTCAGCGGCTGTTCTACCCCAGCGGAACTTCTCATTCATCTGCCCTTTAGGGATACAATCAAAACCCTCTGGTTAGGTGGACGGGCGTGGGTTCACTACACTGTGCTGGTTGAGAACTGAACTACAACTCCCTTCGTGGCCTTGTCCTCCTGGTTTTATTAACTTCAGGTGGACGCATGGACACTAATCACGGGTTTCTCAGGACTGTAAGGACTGAATACTCAACGGACTTTCTGTTCTTGAGGTTAGCCGCGTTGACTGTATATTTACGTCAACTTTCCTTGTAATGCGGAATTTGATAAGCAGTTCGTTGTACAACTTCCTTGAGAATGAGATTGGCACACTGTGTGTGACCGAATGATTAAGAATGACATCAGACTCTGATTAATTTTACTTGTAATTAAAATCCGAGAAATAATTATGAGTTCTTTTAAATTTATGATAAAATTTTGCAATTTACCCTTTTGGGAATATAACAGTATTCTTTGGAGATCTTCACCGCACTCTGCGCTTCAGGTGTATAATTTAAACACGGTCACGTATGGCACTGCCTCTGCCTCATTCTTGGCAATTCGCAGCCTTTTTCAATTTGGTATTGAATGTGAAGCTTCTTATCCAGATGTTTCCCGAGCCATAAGGGAGGACTTTTATGTTGATGAACTGTTAACTGGATCTGATTGTTTCGATTCGGCAAAAACCCTTTGTCATGTCTTATCATCAATGTGTTCCAGTGGTGGTTTTAGGCTACGCAAATGGATAGCAAATGATCCTCAAGTTCTTTGCCATATTGATAAGGTCGATACACATCCAGGTGTTTATGAATTTGGTCATTTCACGATGATGTGTTCATGTACTCAATTTCTACTCCTATGTTTGACGTTATCACCAAACGAGCTATTCTCTCTGGCATATCACAAATTTTTTGACCCTCTAGGGCTTCTGGGGTCATGTACCATTTTGATAAAAATCTTACTGCAATTATTATGGTTAGCAAAATTATCATAGGATGATCCTGTGCCACATCATGTAAGTAAAAGGTGGTTATCATTTTGCCAAGACATGGCCACTCTTAACAATTTCAGAATTCCACGTCACGTTTTATGCTCCCATTCAATTGAGGTAGAGCTCCACGGCTTCTCAGTTGCATCTGTGCATGCATATGGCGCTTGCATATACCTTAAATCTACTGGTCAGGATGGTACCATTCGCATTAATTTTTTATGTGCTAAATCAAAGGTTGCACCATTAAAGCCTCTTACGGTCCCAAGATTAGAACTTTGTGCTGCTACCCTACCTGCTAGACTTTACTCAACTGTGTGTAAAGTACTCAATATAAATGTCACGCGACAAATTCTTTGGTCTGATTCTACAATAGTGCTTGGGGTGGCTCAACACAGCACCCAATCTCATGAAAACGTTTGTTTGTAATCGTGTTGCGGAAATCCAGGATTTAACGCCCCATTGTACCTGGCGTCATGTTCCAACCAAGGACAATCCTGCCGATATACTCTCTCGAGGCACCTCTCCGCCTCAACTTATTGAATTATCTTTGTGGTGGGCTGGTCCACACTGACTGAATGAAAATGAAGGTTCATGGCCTCCTCCTAGTTCCATTCCTGAGGGACTTCCAGAGTTCAAGAAAGGAATCCAGTCTTTTACCACCTTTTGTAATGATTTCATTATCATTGCAAACCATTGTGTTCTTAAAAAATTAATAGGCATTGTAGCCTATTCCTTGCGTTTTGTGCACAACTGCCGCAATCCTAGCCCAAAGAGACGTTTTGGTCCTCTAACCTCCAAGGAACTAGAGAATGCTACTATACTTTTGGTAAAAATCTCACAATCGGAGAGTTTTCTAATTGAACTCGACAATCTCAAACGCAATAAATCAATCAAGCCTTCTAGCACTATATTAATGTTAAATCCTTTCCTTGATTCCAATGAAATTCTTCGCGTCGGAGGTAGGCTTAAGGATTCCAAGTACGAGTTCTCTAAACGTCATCCCATCTTGCTCTCTAACAAACAACATTTAGCCAAACTCATAATGGTGCATAATCATCATGCGGGTCCTCAGCTTTTGCTCTCAATTGTTAGGGAACGATACTGGATTACTTCAGGTCGCAACTTATCTAAGCAAGTTGTTCATAGCTGTTTTAGATGCTATCGATTTTCTGCCAAGACAACGTCTCCAATCATGGGAAACCTTCCTTTATCTCGCACTCAGCCTGCTTTACCGTTCTCCACTGTTGGTGTTGATTATGCAGGCCCCTTCACCATCAAGGACCATAAAGGTCGTGGTTATAAAACCACAAAGGCATATTTGTGTCTATTTGTGTGCTTCGTTACGAAGGCAGTTCACCTTGAACTTGTAACTGATCTATCCACCAACACATTTTTACTTTCTCTAAGAAGATTTGTTGCCCGTAGGGGTTTGCCAAGTAATATATATTCCGACAATGGCACTAATTTTGTTGGTGCCAATTCTGAGTTAAAGGAATTAGGCAATTTTTTAAAGAACCAGAAAATGGATATTCTAGAAACTACTGCTCGTAATGATATACATTGGCATTTTATTCCTCCACATTCACCTCATTTTGGAGGATTATGGGAAGCTGGAGTGTGTTCAGTCAAACACCATTTAAAAAGAGTAGTAGGCAACTCTATCTTGACCTATGAGGAGCTGTCTACACTATTGATTCAAATAGAGGCAATTTTAAATTCCAGGCCCTTAACCCCCCTATCCACTGACCCCAACAATCTAGATCCTTTGACACCCGCTCACTTTTTAATTGGACATTCATTAACTTCATGCCCTGACCCTGATGTTACATCAATTCCTGCTTTACGCTTGACAGTTTACCAAGGCGTACAAGCTATGCAGCAGCATTTCTGGGAAAGATGGAGTAAGGAGTACATTTCGGAGCTGCAACATCGCACAAGATGGAAGGCGCATCAATTCGAGTTGAAAATTGACTCTTTAGTTCTCATCAAAGAAGATAATCAACCTCCCACCAGGTGGAAGTTAGGAAGAGTAATAGCACTGCATCATGGTATGGATGGGATTGCTAGGGTGGCCTCTATTCGCACTGCATCTGGAGTCATCAAACGTTCCTTCTCCAAGATTTGCCCATTCCCTACTGACATTTCATCCCAGTGCTCTGATTAGTGATGTGTTTTGTGCAGTTTTATTTAGTTTATAAGATATATCACATTTGGTTTTCTTCTCTTGCCTTTGAAGGTTAGACCCTTCAAGGCGGGGGGCATGTTTGGCCCTTTTTCATGCTGTAAATTAATTTATGAATTATTATTTCATGTTTAAATTTAGCGCGCTCGCCCTCTGGTGATGGCTTGCGAATTTGCATGTTTTCTTTAATTATGAGCATGCGTTCTCAGCGAGACGTTCTTTTCCCGCTGCCGAGAAAGCATGGCGTGCGAGTTGTTTCAAATAATTTGTACACATTTACTACTTTCAAGATTATCAAATTAAAGATTGTTCAAGTGCAAGTCAGTTTTGTTTATATACTTTTACAGGTCCTTCGTATTAAGCTTCATTAACTAACAATATAGATCATCAATTATCTAACATCCTTTGTTATCCATGGTTTCTTATTTTCTTTTTGTGTATAACCCAGAATATCTCTGGCCGCCATGTCTAGGCTGGATTCAATGTTATTCCATTCTGTTTCTACTTCCTTAGTATCAGATATTTTCCCGATATCTTTGAGCAATTCATTTGACCTTTTTTCGAATCTTTCTTGAATATCTTTATCTTTTAGTTTCTCTAAGTCCAAGTGCCTTTTTCTGCTCCTTTTTTTCATATTTTTAAATTTAAGTGCGGCATTCATAATTACGATGTTGTGGTCAGTATCTATATCTACTTCTGGGTAGCTTCTACAGTCTTTTACTTGATTCCTAAATCGTTGTATAACAAGAATGTAATCTATTTGATATCTTTCTATATCTCCTGGCATCTTCTACGTATATCGTCTTCTAGCATGATGTTGAAATAATGTGTTTGTGATGATTAAATTGTTCTTGTCGCAAAATTCTACCAGTCTATTTCCCCTGTCGTTTCTTGTGCCTAAACCAAATAAACCTACTACCGTTCCTTCCGTACCCTCACCTACCACAGCATTAAAATCTTCCGTAATTATTAAATTTTTATGTCCTTTTACGTATCTTAATATTAATAGAAATATATAGAAAAGTTTATTAAATAATAAATTATAAACATAATAATTATTTAAATGGTACAATGTCAGCAAAGCTGATTTTCACAGAGTACCTCTGTACACCAATTATATGTGGTTCTGCCTTTCAATAATTCTAATTAACAAAGCCTTTTTGAAGGTTTGAACAGAACTTGCTCTTAAATATAAATCAAAATATTTATTAAATATTATTGCAGCATGATATTCAAATGAACACTTGAACTTAGTTGTTTTATGGATTGGAATTGTTAATGTACTGTTGCTGCGAAGATTAAGGTTGTGATTAGAGCATCGTACATTTAAAATATTATATAAATAACTAGGCTGTTTACTCTTATAAATATTGAACAAAAAAATGGCAAAAAACAACTCACATTGAAATTTTAGCTTAAGAATGCCCAAATTATTATATACAGGGGTCACATGTTCCCTATATGGCACATTATATGAAAATCTTAAACAACTGTTCTGTAAGATTTGTAACTTATTCTTATAGTGTTCTGAAAGATAACTAAAGTATACTGTGTTGCAGTAGTAAATATGACTTAGTATAAGACATTGACATAATTTCCACTTTGTTTGTGGCAGAAGTAACATTTTATATCTGTAGAGCGACTTGAGTTTGAAGTATCCTCGCTGCAAATTTTCTTTACATGGCTTTCAAAATTTAAATTTGTGTCATAAATTATACCTAAATTTTTGTTTTCTGACTAAAATCTAATACACAATTGTCGAGAACAATATTTTCACTTTTTAATTGCTTGAATATTGTACTACTGTAGGAAGATCCTATGCACTGGCAAACAGTTTTCCCAGGATTTAGGAGTAGTCCATTGGATAATGACTATTGATGCACTGCATTTAAATTAATGTTAAGCTCATTAACAATCCAATTAGCACTGTAAGGATTACCTGACACATATAACTGTGTGTCATCAGCATACATATGGATGCCACAATTTTCGGTTACAATCGAGGGAAGATCTGCAGTAAAAATTGCGAAAAGCAGAGGCCCTAGTATACTTCCCTGAGGGACACATTGAGTTACATACAATTCATTGGATGTATTGCCATTAAATTTCACTTTCTGTAGTCGTAATGATAAGTAGTTTTGCATCAATTGCAAAGCAGTCAGGCTCCAACCGTAGTACATTAGTTTAGCATTAAGTAATTTATGGTTTATTAAATCGAATGCTTTGCTATAGTCCAGATATACAGCTACAGTTACTTTTGATTCATCCATGTTTTTGATAATGTCATTTGTAACTTTGCACAAAGTAGTTGCAGTGCTGTGTTTTGCACGAAACCCAGACTGGGTTTTAGGAAAAATATTGTTTGCATCAACATGTTGTAAAATTTATCAATACACAACATACTCTAACACTTTTGATAATGCTGGTAAAATACTTACCGGCCTGAGTTCCTTATAGGTGGTAGCAGTGGTTACCTTAGGTAAAGGTGTAATTATGGACTTTTTCCATATACTGGGCATAGTAGAACTTTCTAGAATGACATTAATAAGGTGAGTCAGAGCGTCAGCACAATAAGGAAGAATAAGTTTTATCATATGTAAGTTGATCCCATCCACACCTGTAGCGTTTGATTTCTGTCTTGTAATAGCCCTGATTACTTCACTAGAATGTACGGTGTGAAACATCAGATCTTCAGTTGCCAAAGGATATTTGTTATTGGAAAATAGTTTACTATTTCTTCAGATACTGTGGATATTGGAACACTATCTATAAAATATTGATTAATGTAATTCGGATCGTTACTTGCTAAATTAACATATTTTTTAGGTTTGGTGTGTATATTATATTGCTCAAAAAAATTCCATAGTTTTTTAGGGTTTTTATATTTGCTAGAACTTGATATCTGTAGATTGCCTGTTTTTCATTCCTAACAGCTTGTGTAATGTAGTTTCGTAATTCTTTATAATAGTTGTAACTTGTTGTTTGTTTTGTTCTAATAAACTTTTCAAGAGCTTTGTTCCTTAACTTAATCATTTCTGCTAAAGTTTCAGTTAGCCATCCTGGTTTTTGCTTTTATTCTTTAATATATGAATAGGGCATGTATGTCAAAAGTGAAGTAACAGCATGATTAAAATAAGATAATTTCTCATCAATTGTCGTATAGGTACAGCAATGTAGCCAGTCAATGTTAATTGCATCATTGGCAAACTTCTGTTGATTGAAGTATCTAAAACTACGGATTGTTTTTAACTCAAGTTGTTGTTTATCAAGAGGAATACACAAACTGCAATACACCATTAAATGATTAGAGATATGACCCAAGTCATAATAGCCAATATTGACACATTGTAGGGTTTCACTAGCACAAATAAGGTCAAGAAGTGAAGCAGTAGTGTCAGTGATTCTCGTTGGCTTATAGACATGTTGTGTTAGCTTAAATGTTGAGAATATTGTTTTAAGTATTGAGAATTGTAGTTTTCTTTCAGGAGATTAATATTCAAGTCCCCATCAGTAATATATTATCATATTTTAGGTATAATATTGACACGGCACGTTCTAAGTCTTGAAGTGAAGATAAGGGACTAAGGGGTGGTTTGTAAATAACGCCTACAGCATATGTTATTTTCTTAATTGTGAGTTTTAATTATAACTGTTCTACAATTCCCATTTGTGTAAACTCAGCTTCGATAATTTTGCAATTTACTTTATTATGCACATAGCAGCAAACACCTCCTCCTCTAGTGGGCCTGTCTTTTCTGAATAAAGTATAACCAGGAATTGTAATTAATGTAGAGGGAAAGTCTACTGAGAGCCATGTTTCAGAAAGTGAAATAAGTACAAAACTTGTATCTTGAACAAAAGTACAAAATTCATCAAAATAGGTTACGAGTGATCTAATATTATAGTGGCAGATTTTGATTTCACGGGAAGACTTCTGTGATTGCTATTTAGATCCATAGTCAATTTTGGAATTTAGTCTCTCTAACAGTTTTATATAAAAAGGACACTGATGGTCTGTTGCACTATGGTCAGTTTTGAGATGTAATTGTAGGTTTTTATTAGCTTTGACACAATTAACACTTGTCATAGTATTAGTTTCACACGACTTATAATCATGGTTCCCTGAGCACTTAGAGCAACAAATTGCTTCTTTACAGTTTTTTGCATGATTGTAAAATCCCATACACTTGAAACATTGGGCAATATTCAGATGGTTGAACACGTATCCCTTTGACCACCCGATTGCTATTTTTCCTAGGTTTATTAGTATGCTATCTGTCAGAGGATCGGCTTCCAATACAATAGTTGACATATTTGCAAATTTGCTTTTTAACACCGTTATGACCTTCAAATGAAAATCCTGTAATGTGTTGTCTATATTATTTTGTTTTAAAATCTTTGCGATAGTAGTTTCATTATCTATTATGTCTTCATTTTCCACATATGATACTCTTACTCTAGGTTTCATAAGAACGGGGATAACAACCTTGTATTTATCACCAAGCTTGTCAGTTATATTGTCTTTCAACAGTCTTTGTTCGCTTTTGTTGTCGACTTCAATGAGTACACCACCTTTTGAGACTTGCTTAATTTTAGAAACATTAATCCCTATACTAACAGGATCAACTGAATTTTTTATATCTGACTTTGTCTTTTTACTTTCTTGCACTTGTACTGGCTTAACTATCAGCACAGGTTCGGATTTATTCTTAGCTATATTGGCATAACTGGGTGTTTCTACTGGCGACAAGTTTTCCAATATGTTCTCTTTGAGCAGTGCGATGTCATTTTTCACTTCTGTGATTAGACTGATTAGCCAGGCAGGGTTTTGATAAAGTCATCACACGTGTGACAAACTAACTTTAACACTCTCTTTTGCAATGGCATGCATTTGATCTCAGATGCTGTTAGAGTAAAGCATTTTTTATGTACTAATCTATGACAGATATCACAATTGTAGCTTTCTTCTACACTATTAACTATTAAATTGCATTGGATGCATTTATCATTTATAATATTCATTTTTAACAGTGTAGTACAGTTTTCTCTTATGATATTATGAAGTACTTTGTATATATGTATATTTCCATAAATCTTTGAAGTACTAAAAGTATGATTCTGGTTTTATGATAACAATGTTTATATTTTAACATATGTTAAATATGGATCTATAATTTGAATCTATAATTTTCAATTACATTTTGATATTGTAATGTGGGTGGTTAATTGTTAAACTAGATTTTTTCACCACTAAAAAGCCCTTCCAGACACTTTTCAGTGGACACCAAACTTGAGATTTATAATGCACTTTAACTTATTAAAAAATTGTAATTTTTATAGAGCACCTTACTACACTTTACTACACTTTATCAGCACCTTGCAAAGGTATGTCTTCGATATCTTTGTAGATGGCTTCTACCTCTTCGTCACTGTAGCTAGAGGTGGGCATGTGTACTTGTATTATTACCGTGTTTATCGGTTTAGATTCTAATCTAACCATGAGTACTCTTTCGTTCTTTTGTAAGTAATTTTCTACACAGTATCCTATCTTTTTCCGCATAACTATCCCCACACCCAAATTTCATTCCTCTGCTCCTGTATGAATTACCCTGAAGTCTCCACTCCAAAAATCCCCGTCCTCTGGCCACCGAATTTCGCTGATGCCTACTATGTCTAGTGATAACCTATTCATTTCGGTTTTTAGGTTCTCTAGCTTACCAACTTGCTTCATACTTCTAACATTCCACGCTCTGACTCGTAGAATGTTCCGACTCTTATTTTTAACTTTCCGATCACATCCTCCAAGTAGTCCCTCCGGAGATCCGAATGGGGACTAGTTTAACTCGAACCTTTTACCCCAGAGAATGCCATCATATTTATTATAATTTAGGTACGCTGTGTACTTGGGAGATAATGTGGTGGTTTCCGTTGCCTTCCACATCGCGGTAGCGTGTCTTAGAACTGTCATACTGGCCCCTATGGTCTCTGCCAATCTAAGTACCGAAAGAGCTGCTGCCCTCTTTCGGGGACCTGTCTTAGTCTGGTTCCTCACTAAGGACCCTACTACTTTGGTTGGACCTGTAGTTTGGCTCTTTAGCTCATTAGAACACGCAAGCCATTTCACCTGTTCTAGTAATTTAGAACTTCGGCAAGGTGCAGGTCCATTCAAAATGAATTTCTTCATATGGATGTAATAATGACTTTTGCCCCTGCACATATGCATTTTCTTTTCTGTTCAACCTTAGTGTTCTATTTGTTGTAGTAGCAGCAAAATGTTTAAGACACTGTTCACAAAAGATATTGAAGATGGAACTTGTACATTTCGATATTTGAGCAGTTTGAATTCGGCTATAACACATGGCTAGCATGTGGTTGTAGTTTCAAAATGACAACATTCTCTTGTATAGGTCTTGATTAATTTCACGATTATGTGTGAAAAGTGACCATCGTATATCAACACAGCTGAGTTTTCTTTGCCAATAGTCTTCAAAAACTGTAACAGTATGAATTTACTGGTATAAATATTAAGGCAATCCTAGTTGCAAATCGGTATGTCTATGGTGGTTATGAATTAGGTGGTAGGCGGCAAGTAGTTGGCATTTTACTCAGTTTCTTGATCTCGTTTTTTATTTATTTATTTATTATAACGACTCACACAGATAACAAGATAAGAGTTAATGCATGCAAAATTGGGGTAAAAAATGGAACAGTTTCTACTGGGCCTCGATGGTGCGTGTAGGTTTATAAGAGATAGGCTAACAGGGTCATCAATTAAATAATTTAAAAGTTTGTAAAGGTGAATAATATCCAATAATACCCTCCGTTGATGTAAGGGAGGAACATTAAATTCAGTGATTAGGTCTAAATAAGAATAACCATTCAGTGGGTACAAATGATGTTTTTTATGGTATAAGAATTTTAGGAATTTACGTTGAATTTTCTCGATTCTAGTGCTGCTATTGTTATAAAAAGGTGTCCAGATCTGAGAACCATATTCAAGAGTGCTGCGAATTAAAGAGAAGTATAGAGTTTTGAGACAATCCAAATCAGCATTAGGAAACCTAGAGTCCGCAGAGAGCGTTTGACAATGTTATTTATATGACAATTAAAGGAGAGAGTTTCATCAAATGTAATACCCAAGTCATTAATAGTAGCTACACGAGAGACTGAACTGGTGCCTGGGTAATAATCAAAGAGTATTGGGGTAGCATTATTACTATAGGACAAAACAACACATTTATCAAAATTAAGACATAATTTATTTGAATCACACCATCGGAGTAATTGGGTAATATCTGTTTGTAGTGATTCACAATCGGCAGCAGAGTTAATTTTGGTAAAGATTTTTAAATCATCAGCAAAAAGAAGTTTATTATTAGAAAATATTTGAGTGATGTCATTTATATATAGTAGAAATAAAAGAGGTCCAAGTACAGATCCCTGGGGTACTCCACTGGTTAGGGGAAGATGTTTGGACTGTATGCCATTAAACTCAACGAATAATGAGCGGTTTGTCAAATAAGACTTAAAAAATGTTAGCAAGTTATCAGAGAAATTAAATTGATGTAGTTTGTGCAATAAGATGTTATGATTTAGGATATCAAAAGCTTTAGTGAAGCCAAGATAGATAACATCACACTGGGATCGAACATTCAAACATTCCGATATGAACTGTGTAATAAAACAAAGGTTAGTTACTGTAGATCGCCGCTTTATAAAACCATGTTGGTATTCGGACAAAAGTTGTGAAACTTGAGGATATAGTGATTCAAAAATAATTATCTCAAAGACTTTGCAGACATTGGAAATAATAGAAATTGGACGATAGTTTTGAATGATGGATTTATCGCCATTTTTGAAAATTGGTTGCACACGAGCTGATTTCCAGATATCAGGAAAAATGGATTTGGTTAAGCACAAATTAAAAATATGAGTCAATGCAGGACTAATTACACGAGAGGTATCTTTGAGGACTATTGCAGGTATGCCATCGAGCCCATAACAAAATGATGTTGGTAATTTTTTAATGGCTTGTATTACAGCTGATTCATTAATTATAGGAATGTCTACAGAGTAGCTGACATTTTGAAAGACTGTAACGTCTTGAGAAGTGTACGGTGAGGAGGTGCAACATGAAGCGAAGAACGATGCAAAAGCCATAGCAATGCTTTTTGAGTCAGATTTTTCACATCCATTATATTTAAATGCATTAGGGTAGGAAAAGTTTTGTTTGTTTTTAAAAAAATTCCAGAATTGCTTGGGATCCGTTTTTAGATCAGCTTGGGTACTATTAATATATTCTTTGTAAGCTTTTTTGATCGAGAACTTCAGGCTAGCACGAAGTTCCTTGAATTTGTGGTCGAGAATTTGAGGCTATAGAGGCTATACTTATGATTACGGGCCAGAGAATAGTATAAACCTTTCTTTTTAAGCCAATCATAATTTCTTTAGTGTACCTATTGGATAAGATGATCTATAACCTTTTGTCTTAGGGACGGTAGTCGAAAAAATACGAGATAAATTATTTACAAACAAGTCTGCAGCAAATTGGGGATCATTACTAGAGAGAATGTTTTGCCAAGAGGATTTCCAAATAAGATCATTCATAAGACGAAAATTAGCTTTTTTAAAATTAAATTTGAAAGAGCGTCGTTTATTGAGTAAATGACAAGGAGTAGAGTGAGTGGTACATAAAGATAACGATAAGGTAAACGCTGGATGGTGAGGGTCTTCAGGGACTAAGGGCGTATTAGACCTGACAGTGTTAGCAGATAGGTTGGTTGAGAGAAGGCGCACGAATGAAAGATCAAGCATGACGCCTCTATGGTTAGGAACAGAATTTATTTGATCAAAATTATGAAAAGATTGAAAGTCATGCAGTAGTTTTGCATTTTTTGATACAGTCGAATTACCACTATTGATGTAATCGGGCACGTTGAAATCACCTATAAGAATAATATTGTAGGGTATTTTACTAATAATGGCATCAAGGCACTCCAGCACAGTACTGAGGAAGGAAGAAATTAATGGCGGCACGTAAAGACAAATAATTACATAGCAGCGATTGAATAGGGTAATTTTAACAGCTAAGATATCTACAGCCGGATGTCCAAAAAAAGGAGTTCCAAGATCAAAGAGTGAGGATGTAAGTTTAGTATTTCAGGAGATTACTACACCGCCACCTCTGATGCGGTTACAACTTTGAAAATCACGGTCTATTCTATAGGAACTAAAGCGTTCATTGAAAATCTCAGCAGAGCATATATTCTCGTTAAGCCACGTTTCAGTCAGAATTAAAATATCGGCATCTAGTAGATTGGCGGTAAGGTAAAGAGTGTCCAACTTAGTACCAAGACCACGAACATTTTGATAATATAGATTACAAAGATGTTTGCTATTTATTTTGCTAGGAACGAAAGGAACGTGGGTCCTGAATGACACCTGTCGAAGTATTTTTGTTACCCGTGTCAGTATTTTTTGTAGGTGCGGACATAATAGGCGAAGTCTTGATAATCTTAGATGTTAATAATGGGAGTATCGGTTTAGTTTGAATACTGTATTTGTACTTAGTAAAAAGAATTGAGCAGACCAGAGAACTAACCTTATGGAGAAGTAGTGATTTACCTGAATTATTGATGTGGAAATTGAGTTGTTTGGAATAGTTAAGGTTGGTCAAGATATCCAAGGAATCAATAAAGGATGCACAAGACTTGAAGATGGAGTATAACGATAGATTATTTTTGAAGATAATGTCATTGAAATCAAAGTTTTCATGCCAATAGGGAGGAAAAATAAAAATAACATTTGTATGGGCCAAGCGGTTGCACAAGGTACTAAGGAATCTCCTATTTAAGATGTTACCTCTTAGGGCATCATTAGAGCCAGCAAAAATAACAATAAAGTCCTTAACTGAGAAACCTTTAGATAATTGGTCAATGTCAGCGACAACTTGTTCAAATGATGCATTAGGTTTAAAAAAGGCAGAAATATCAAAATGCATCTTATTAAGCAGATTGTGAAGTAACTGACCACAATTACGACCTTGACTGTCAGTTAAAAAACAAAATTTGTGGTTTAGAAGATAAGGAAGTAGGTAATTGTGGAGTAATGTCCAAAGCCAGTGTAGAATTTACGACAGTAGAGCTTTTAGTATAAATGGGCGAATAACCAAACATTGAGAACCACTCATCAGAAAAAGATTTATTAGAAACACTATTCGAGTTAGGGGAAAGAGATTTTGTAACCGAGTTAATTTGTATATCTGATCCAGCGCATGTACTGGTACCAGTGACAGCGATTTGGGTTTCTGTTGACGTGATTGCAGTAAGAGATAATTTAGAATTTAACTTATCAACTAAAGATTGAAGCTTTATAATCTTGAGTTCGGCATCCTGTAATTGTTGTTTGAGGTAGGTTTCTTTTGCCACAGTATCCTGAATGTTTTGGAACAAGCCGTTAATCAGAATGGTGGTTCAGTCTATATAATTTTGTACTGGGAAAAAATAGATGCGATTCATATAATTACAGCCTAGTGGTGAGTACAATTAGGTTGTGTTAAAAATTGCTAAGAGCATAATACATTTTTTTTAGCCTCAAATTGTATCCTAAATTGATGATTATGAATTTGATTTAGTAAATATTTGATCGTGTGTTTGATGACACCTGGATGCTCAATGAATGCAGAATTATTGGAATACCAAATTCTACACACATTTCATATTTCTAAATACCAGTGGCACTACATTTAATTTTCCAATGCTGTACCTGAAGGTACTACATTTGCCAGGAACAGGATTTGTTTTTACCTGAAAAATTTTGAATTTTGCCGAACCCGTGCTGTTCCAAGCAAGGTAAGGATCTTTAACATGTGTGACAAGACTCACACATGGGACCTCCATTTTACCTCTCGTCCAAACAAGAGTGTATTTTTGTGAAAAATACCTGCCTAACATTTTTCAAGTGAACCGTGTTGGAATTGAAAACTAGAAACTTGGTCATAATAGCAGTGGCGGCTCGTACCGAATATATTTGGTAATGCTGTATCGCTAATGTAATAGTATATTGTACAACGAGCATGAAATGATGCCCATTTCTCACGAGTATGATAAATTGCAGCACGAGCTGAAAGCGAGTGCTGCAAATCATACGAGTGAGAAATGGGCATTCCATGCGTGTTGTACACTATACTTTTTCTACGACTGTAGTACGTACTTTTTAAATGTGATACCTCTTTTGTTAATATTATAAAATACATGGTAAGTATAGGAGTATACATTTTATTAATATCATGAGTTTATTATCGTTTGTGAATATACATAAATTCAAAGAAAAGTACAAATTTATCATAATAAAAGTAAATAAATTGATTTAAGTTTAGTTTTTAGATTCATTATTATTAACAATATTAAAGGTTACATTGCAATTATTAAACGTCACCTTTGAAAATTCGGCCGTCATTGGAAATAAGATGCAAGTGCAAGGCTACTTGATTAATAGAAATATAAGCGCAACCGTGCAAATTGAACAGTTCCGCACTGGTTGCTTAGCAACTTGCCTAGCAACGAGTGCGGGAATAAAAACCTGTATAGAATGTAGTAGATTTCTCTATCAAAAACACACCTAAAATAGGCTCGTTCCAAAACAGTCTTAGAAAAAAATATTTTATTGTTTTTCTTAAATATGAGTGGAAAACGTCTATCTTTCTTTGTATCACATTGGTCAATCACTTTTTCACTAAAATCGGGAATTGAAGTTATGATTTTTTTTCAATTGACAGCATTGAAAGGGCCGTTAACCTATCTTCACATATCGAGTTTCTTAAAAAAGTCTTTGCACGGTTTAGAGTAGAAAATTGCGTTCGGTTTCGACAGTGGACATATGATAAATGTCTGTGTTGAACTGCCTTTTATAAGTTTTACCACGACTTGTACCAGGGATTTCAATGTTCATTTCTGGTATAGGACAACCCTGATCTTTAATAGCTAATTGTTCTTGAAAAATGTGCTGAGAGAACCATTTTTCACTTAAATTAAAAATAACATCCATTTTAGAAATGATTAATGTAGCAAACGTCCTCAGGGAACAGTGTAAAAGTTTATTGTTGGTGAACCTAATTATAATTACACTATTATGCATACTACCTACACACTAAAATTTCAAACGCAAATGTTTATTCAGTTTTTAATCTGTGAATAACTGGTGATGGGTTAATATGATATTAAAATAGCGGATATGAAATTTATAAAGATAACGAAAGATGAAATGCGTGACGCGATGTCTACAAGAACCAGAAAGCACACAAAACTTGTGAACGATTCGAATAGCAATAGACAAATGCGCTGCAATTTATGCAGCTCGAGCTTGGCTTAATAACGCCATTTCTTACTATGATCGTATTTGCGCAAATGTTCCGACGCTTATCCGAACTCGCAAATAAGAGCTGCAGAACAACGTAGTTAGACAGTGATTTTATCGATTTTCCTCGTCGTTTAGAGTTGCATGTTTACTGTATTAATGACCGACTGTAATGGACATCCAACTTAGGAATTCATAATACTTTTAGTGGCTGGTTATCGATCTCTTTTATACTATTGAACGTGTTTGTTCGTTGCTGGTTCTTGGTGGTTCTGCAGCTCTGCAGCACTTATACAGTAGCCGCCACTGCATAATAGTCACGGAGCCGCCTAATACCAGTGGTAGTTTTATGGGTCAACATTCCTTCAAGGATGCTAGCGACCGTAATCAAATTTCATAAGCAAATTAGGTTTATGAACACCTATCTTGGAGCTTCAGAAGATTTGAGTCGTGATGTGCTAGTGTTGCAGCTAGATGTTGACGCTATCAATATATTTAGTACAGATATTCATGATAATGTTAAGCAAGTTCAAGGGCAATTGGACGAATCATTTTCAAATTTGTTTAAATTTGTTAAACTTCACTGATAGTAATTATTGGTTATATAGAGTTTCAATTGTAACATACACAAAGCTCTTGTTGTAAACAAAGTAGTTAGCATTGCACGTATTTGATAATTATTCAAGAAAGTGTTCATCTTATTTATTTGAGTATCTTGGATTAATTTATTTATTGTCAACTCTCAAGCGTTGCTATTATTTATTTCATGAATTTAATTAGATGTACGTAACCTTATGTTTAGTAAATGATTTCCTTTACTGCAACTGTTTACCAATTTTTATATAGAAGTAATCTTTAATTTATTAAGGCATTACTAACAGCGCCAAGTCGCCTGCTGTCTATCATTCCATCAAACAAATGTTTTGTATGTATAGTTGATACTAAGTGTTACAGTGTTACATTGTTCTTTTATTGTAGTTAGGTACATGAAGAAAACCACAAAACATGCCCATGAAGTAATTAAAAAACGTTTCAACCATTTTTGTTGCTGCATAGATGGTTCCTCCCAACTCTTGTTTCTTAGATGGATCCCAGGAATCCCATATGTGTTTATCCTTTACAAAGAAGGGTGGAAGTTTATTTCCCGCCGCATTACTGCCTATCAAGATGGTGATGTTTTCTTTGCCAGGTCACTCATCAACCAGTGTGCTGCCATTCCTCTTCTCCGATAGCTTTAGTTCTAGTTGGATCTAAATAAAAACTTGTTTCGTTGATGTTTTAAATACTATTAAGTAGAATATTGTGTCACAGGTGTTTTACTATTTAGATGTAAGCAGAAATGATCAATGGATTGATGTTCCGTCTTTTGCGATTTTTGCGCATTGTAGCATTTTTGGGATCACATGGGTTTTTTTAAACATTGGAAAAAATCATTTCCTGGAATGTCATTTTTAAATGTATCATAAATTCATTTTGTTTGACATATTCCGCAACAAGTATTAATGTATTGGAGGGGGAACGTGGCGGAATGTCGTTCCGGTACTTTTTTAGTAGTCATTTTTTTTTAAATTTCAAATGAAAATTATATTTTAAATTGACGAATTTGCAGAAACATTTCAAAAAATATGTTAAATAATAGAGAATTTACCTTGCTTTTTGTGTCTTGTTTCTTTTCCCTTTTAAATCAAATAAACATCATGTGTTCTGTGTTGGCTATTCTACATACCATACTACTAAACTATAAACTTCAACAATAGTGCGAATGCACAAGTCTGTGTGGACGTTCAAATCCCATCAATAACTATTTCATTGCGAATTACGCCAGTCCACCAGTAACCAGTTAGTCTCTGCCAGTAACGTTGTTGTTTAGATTGTGAATGATCCTATTTGGGAGTTTTTGTAGTACACTATAAATGTACTACATAAAAATAATAATATCTTTAAGATTCTCATTTTTATCCTATTTCGAATTTCTTATTTTTGTGTTTGTTAATATTTTGTATAGTAATAATAAAAGAAAAATAATAAAAACACAAGGAAAACAATAGTTTGCTTAAAATAAGATCATCTCTGAAAAACTTTCAGGAAGCTGCCTGTGGAAAGTCGTGGACTATTTTTTAACTCTCACCATGCGTTCAGTTACTTCTTATTTTACCAATACACCACTGCCAACAAGGAGTAAACATTCTTTTTTAATATACCTGCACCATAATACTAGTATTATGGTATGTATTAAGGTATGTATTACCTTGAAATGCAACAGTATAATGGTATTACTAACGATCAAGGTAAAATACTAGACCTTGTTTTTGCGGACAATCTAGATTTTATCAGTGTGGTAAAAAGTAATTTTGCTATATGCCCAATTGATATGCATCACCCACCATTAATTACACACAGATTTTTCCTGGAATAGTGTGCCATTAATCAACAACAAATTAAATATAAAAATTAGATTATTTAACAAAGCTGATTTTCCCAAAATAAATAAATTTTTACGAGAAACTGATTGGAGTTTTATAAAAACTTCCATCGATCTTGATACGGCAGTGCTATTATTCTATGACACTATACATAAAGCTATAGAAGAATATGTGACCTCAAAAACTCTCAAACAGAATAAATAATTCGAAATGGTATAGTGCCGAGTTGAAATCCCTTATAGCCCGTAAAACTAAGCTGTATAAAAAATATAAGAAAACAGGTTTAGAGTATGATTATAATCAGTACTCCATTGCAAGAAGAGAAACTAAGTTCCTCATAAATTGGTGTTACTTAGTGTTTGTTTCCAACACAGAGTTAATGATACCTACAAACTTGAAATACTTCTGGTCATACACCTTGTTACGGTTTAAATTTTCATTACACTTCAAAATAATTTTATTGCAAACACTTATCTTACATACATGTTATTTACAAGAACTTAATTCATTTTGGCTTTGGTATTATAAATTTTTAATTGTCTATTTCTTATTTGAAAATATAAACAGCATTAATTACAATAACTTTCATTCTGACCAATTGAATTCATCTAGTAATTTGTTGTTTTGAAACTTCATCTTAATTGAAATAATATCTATTATTGATTATTGTTTATTAAGAAAATAAGTTGGCAGTTTTGATGTGTTGATTGATTTGAAAGAATAAACACAGGTATGCATTCAGGGAATTGATAGTTATTTAGAACTTGAATGCATTACATTTTAATAAATATATCTCAAAATAAAAAAAGGATATATCATGAAATTAATTTTAAATGTTATGGAATTGTTACATGTACCTAACAAGAATTCTTTTGTTTTTAAAAAGGGAGTTACTCAATGTTATAATTGTTTAGCATGTGAAATGCTGCCCTGTCTTATTGATTTTTAATTATTGAAATTTAATCTCTTTATATTGCATTCCTGTTTTGATTTGGATTATCTGAGAAGAAGGTATTTCCTTTCTGATTGTTTTGTGAATAGCTTGGTTAAAGCATGGTGTATGCTAGTGCGATTTTCTGACTATATCAGAGTAAGAGAAAGTCATCCAAAATATTGGGATTTATCGCCTAGCATAACGAAAAAGAATATTGCTGAAGAGTAGAATATTTTTTGGAACAGTTGAACTGAATTTTATATTTCAACCTTGCTTGTTTGGTAGCACATGGTCGCGTGCATTATTTGTTATATATTTCTTTCATCCTGGTTTCCAGGGTAAGTAAATCCTTAAGTGAATTAGAAAAATTAAACACAATTATTATTACAGATTTTTATTCTTATTTTTATTTCATTTTTGTTTGTAGTCTTGTCTTTGTCTTGGGTATATGTTGTACAATAAGAAATCATTTTGGACTGGAGTTTAAAAGCTGCAAGTGATGGTTGCAAAAATGTTAAGGATGCTGATGGCGTGCCGTTCCATGTCATGTGTATCTAGATGAGTATAACTAATTAGGATTAGTAGTTAAAGTCTGGATCTCTAACCCGTAAATGACTTATTTTTGTGGAAGTTAAATTGGGATTCAGGGTGTATTAAATTAGTTAAGTATTAGAATATCGTTCTTGTTCAGTTAAAACGGAAACGAATTAATCTATATATTATATGTGATTTATATGTCATTTGTGAGCTTCGAGCAATTGCTTAAAGTGGAACAAGAAAAGGCTTCCTTAAAATTTGCGTTAAGACCCGTAAACAAAATTACGTTTAATTATGTCATGCATTTATTTCATTTTTATCAATGTACAAACAGTAATTGAGAATATTTTACAATAGAGATCATTGAGTTTAGATTGACTTATTTGTAGATTATCTTTTGCCATTAATTAGCGTACACTTAGGATTGTGGATACATTGCTACATTTACTGGTTGAGTATATTGGCTAATTGAGGTAACATTCATTCAGTTATAACGCAACGGGTAAGTTTGCTGGATTCAGTTACATACTCTGTGGTGGCATGTTAAGTCTTATCCCCTATACAAAGTGTATAAAGAATTAAATTACGTTACTGAGTCTCATGTCTATATTTAAATATTATAGCGTAATAAAAGCAGTGTGGAAAAGCACGATAAATTGTGATTAAAAAAATATAGTGTAATAACCTCAGCACTGAAAAAGGATACTGGGATACCTAAAATAATGTTTTACAAAGGAGTCAAACGGGAGAGTCCTACAGATATTGTCTCCTCTTTTGCAAAGCATTTTGAGTCCTGTTATCAAAAGCGTCACTCTGATTTACTACCAAACATTAGTATTCCAAATTATTATACGCTATCTATGCATAATTTCACAGAAGATGAAATTTTGAGTTAGATTAATGCTTTGGATTGTAACAAAAATGCAGGTCCAGACGGAATCCCATCTGTTTTTATCAAGCAATGTAAAAACTCGTTATTAACATTTTTATGCGATATTTTTCAAAGATCCTTCAATGAGGGATGCTTTCCCACATTATGGAAACGTTCGTCTCTTTACCCTATATTTAAATCAGGGGCAAAAGATCAGGTTGGACATTATAGAGGTATCTCCTTAATATGTATTATGGCAAAAATACTGGAATCTATTGTCACAGATGAAATATTTTCCACCTACAAACATTACATCGCTATCGAGCAACATAGATTCTTTAAAGGACGTTCTACTGCTACTAATTTGGGGATAATACAAAATTTTTTAATATCAAATATGGAAAACGGATTGCAGATAGATGTAATCTACCTAGATATATCCAAAGCATTTGACAGTGTTTGCCATGATATGCTCTTACAAAAATTGAAGGCAATTGGAATATTTGGTGTATATCTTACTTGGATAAAATCATACTTAAGTGGTCGTGCATGATACGTACATTTATGCGGTATCAAATCTTCAGATATTAATGTGCTTTCTGGTGTCCCACAAGGATCGCATCTCGGCCCCATACTATTTTTACTATTTATCAATGACGTAGTCTCTATTTTCCAACACTGTAAATGCTTATTATATGCAGATGACCTGAAAATATTTTCAATAGTAAAATGCCCACAAGACTGCGATAACATTCAAGAGGATCTAAATGAAGTGTCAACATGGTGTAGCAAAAATGGTCTGACCTTAAACACTGCTAAGTGTAAATTTATGCGTTTTCATCGCATTAAACAGCCAATATTATGTACCTATACAATACAAAAAACTGCAATTCAATCCGTTGAGTTGATCTGTGATTTAGGTGTAATGTTTGATTGTTTTCTTACATTTAATGAGCACATCAACAACATTACTGCTAAGGCATTTAGAATGCTAGGTTTTATTCGGCGACATTGTGAAAATATTAACGACGTAAAAGTGATACAAATAATTTACAACAGCTTAGTGCGAAGTATTTTGGAATACAATAGTGTTATCTGGTCTCCCTCGTATGAATGTCATAAATATCATTTAGAAAGGGTACAAAATACGTTTGTAAAATTTCTTTTATATAAGCTGCATTTTCCTTATTAACATGTACCCTATAGTATTAGGCTCCAACTCACTGGTATTGGAAACCTAGAAATGAGAAGACAAAAAGCAATGCTATTCTTCTTACACAAGTTATTAAACAATTTTATTGACTGTGAATACCTGCTGTCTAAGGTATGGCTCAGAGTGCCAAGTCGCTTAACACGTTCTGCCCAAACTTTTTATGTACAGTGTCATCTCACCAATTATGGTTGTACTGCTATTACTGAAAAACTTGCCATTAATTTTAACAAAGCACAAAAAAAACTGTCTAATAGTAACATATTTGGTGTTTCATTCGATACCTATAAAAAACAGGTCAATGAACAACTGTTAAATGATGTAGACAATCTATACTGACTGATGGTTGATATTTTTCTGTATACTTGTTAGAATAGTACTTATTTAGAAACTATTTTATACTATTTTATTATGATTGTATGATTAGTGTGTTGTTCTTCGGTATATACCATTTGGGTTGTCCTGTAGAGTATTAATAATAATAAATAAATAAATAAAATAAATAAATAAGTAAGGAACTAATTAGCGTGCATAAATCGATCTTTATTGCACTAGTGTTTTTAAGGTTGCTAAGCAACAACACTTTCAACTTTATTTTTATTTGTCAAATTATACAAATGTCAAACGTAAATATGTAACTGTTTACTTTTCAATTTTACTTGAAAATTGTTCTTCATTATCATACAACATTTTTAATTATGCTCAAAACATAAATTAAATGAACTCAAACTAATTGGAAACCACAATTGTTTCCATGGTAACTACTATAAATCAAAACGATTGATAGTCTAAATCTGTGGTATTCCACTTCAATACGGATGAATTCTGTGTTATCTAAATCTATATATCAAGTTAAAATGCAGGTATATTCAAAAATAACGTATGATACTTGTTTATAAGTGCCTTTAAAGCACTTGCAATGTTTAAAGGCATTCTGCTTCGTGTCGTGCCCTCAAACGTTGCATGTGCTTTAAAGGCTCGCTTATAAATTGGTATCATATATTATTTTTGAGAGACCAAAGACCCAATTTTTCCATTATTTTAATGCATTCTGCAATTTTCATTTCATCTTAAAATGTATGTGTAGTTAGTTGATTTACTGCAAGCTTGATTTTTAATGCCCCTTATAGTACAAGTGGTACGTGAAAAAATGTCTCAAATGATGATAGAAACAAATTCTTTGGCACATAGGTAATGTAGGCGATAAATAATGATTTGGCCCGCAGCACTTTATTACAAGATGACGGCCTGTATTAATAAAAACGTGCTTAACTACTAGGGGATGGACAGGTAATACCGTACACCTAACTACCATCAACGGTAATTTAAAATTACAATGACACAGAAACTTTTTTCGTTGAGCGATGTATTGGTCATGTAATCTAATTTTACTATTAAGAAAATTATAACGATAGCCTAGACATACAAAAAAAATAATAGACGTTTTACAGAAACAATGCATGTACGGTATTTCCCAATCCTTCAGGATAATAACGTACAGTCAGCGGTTAATTTCGTACATAACTGCTCCATGAGAGAAATAGCTAGGCACCTATTTTGTAAGTCTGTTATATTTTGTGCAGAGAACACACTGGTACCACAACTCTTTGTTTTTCCATATTCTCCACATATAATACAAATATCATCAAATTTTTTTTCACCCATATTCTCCCAATTTCATCACAGTCTTCTTCATCATCGTATATTTGTATATTTTCGTTATCGGATGAGGAGCTTTCCGGTTTTCCTTTTTTTGGTAACTTTCTTAATTATTTTTATTGACTCCTTTTGTTTTTATTGTTTTTGTTTTTTCATTTCTGCTTTTCTTTGCTTTTCAGGTTTCTTAATCTGAAGTTGTTCCAATAAAAACTTCATAAGCGTAGCTGTTGCAATTATCGAATGCTGTTTATTGCTCTTACATTTTCGCTTTCCTTTGTTATTATCTATATCTTTCCCAGTTTCATCATCTTTGTTGGTTTCTGGCTTAGACAATATTAAACTGAATGGTACTGTGGAAGTAGGTCTAAAACTACGTACAGGGCTTGTACAAATCTTCCTTTGAACTCTTTCTATATTTTCATGAATGAAGGCTGACGTAGAAGGCTATGGAGATAACTGAAGAGCAGGTTGCAGAGAAGGCTCTATATCAACATTTTTATCCATCGGATCATTTGACCCAATATCTATATTCTCTGATTCTAGTATCTGCATTGCTTTTTTTTGCAGTCACATTTTCTGGAGGGGCTGGATGTCCTTCCTGGATGAGCTGATTAAACACACTGCGAACAAAAGGCCAAACTCCTTCTGATTTGAAACCATTGACAGCTTTTTCTGCATTTGCTATGCGAAGATAGGTTTAGTGAAAAGAGGAATTAACTGAAGAAGTGTCATTTTCATATTGGTGAATTTTTATAAATGAATCACATTCTTTATGTAACGCAATCTTTGGAGGGGCAAATACAGTTAAATCCAGGGGTTGTGTTCGGTGGGATGTATGAGGAGGTTGAAACGTTTTTTTTTCAGAGTGCCTAGCCGTTGCTGGCGCCAGTGAAACGAATATTGTTTTTTGAGGCACCTGCCCTACGTTTATAGAAAGCCAGTGAAACTAATTTTTCTTATATATGGCTGGCCTCACGTTATGAGCAAGTGTAACGAAGTCTTCTGACATAACTAGGGGTCTATTCCTTGGGTAGAGCTATGAGAAATGGGGGGGTAAGTCGAATTCTGATTGTAAGTTGAACTTAATCCAAAACAAATAGGCGCCACCAAGTCCTGACTTATTTATGATAATTGCGTGGTATATTTCTAGGGGCGGACGTGGAAACCCAAAGAAAAAAAATCGCCTTCGATGACAAAAACCTGTCTTAACTGAATAAGACGCTGCTCCTGTAAGAAATTGCAATAATTAGCTTAATAGAAGGGTGGAACACTATTTGTGTCCCACAAACATACCTAAAGAACTATTAAAAAAAATATATTCTATATAAAGTTGACATCAAAATTCTACTCTTAAGGATATTAGTTTCCTGTTGTTAGGTTTGACCATATTTGATCAAAATAAAAAACTTTAATCTTGAACCAATAATTTACTCAAAAGATTCTCTTTTAAAACAAATTCAATGCAACAAAATTTCATAAATAATTAAATGAGTTCATGAGTTTTAAATTAAGGTTTATCAAAATAGTTGATAATCAAACATTTTAAAGCTTAGTGTGAACTTGTTACACAAAAAAAAGGGTCCGACCCGTGCAGATCTGTTCGGGGAGGTTACAATTTAAAACATTGTTACTCAAGTTTCCTTTTCTAAATTATTTGTGTTAGTTTCAATTTCTAATAAAAAAGCAGATCACAAAAATATTCTTGTTTACTCAACTTGGGCAAACGCTGTTCGAAGCATATGTTTTCTAGAATACATGTGTCAGCAGTATATTGCAGACAAACAAGTGACGTCAATAACACCTGTCGCTGTTACTAACAGTACAAAATGAACCACGTGTATGGTTTCTTAAACCATTAAAAATTGTGAATTATAATTTTAACACTGGAAAATTCCAGTTCAACAAATAATCGAAATTTTATAATATTCGTGCTTTTATGCACTAAACAAAATAGCGTGTTTCTAATTTGAAACACGAAAAATTACTTAAAGCTATCTACGAACCAAAAACTGCGTTTTGTAGCTGTGAAGAGGTGTTGTAATATCAAACGAAATCACCATACATCAGTCAGCTGCTGCAATATGTTGAACCCCGCTGCCTTACCAAATAACATCTTTACGTTTTGTAGTAAAATGGTCTTCTATAAATTAGTCAAATTTTCCATCATCTAAGTTGCATTTTACAGGTTGTAATACAAAGTGGTTTTAACATCAGTGGTTGGATTAATTGTTTTCAAAGTTGCATTTTAGTGTAGTTTTTTGCGCTAAATAAAATATCTCAATTAAACAAATTAATAACGTTCTTAGGATACCAACCGCTATTTAAAGATGTGTCTCGACTGCTCAAAATTTATACGCAGATTGGCGGCCTGCGTTCTTTCATACATCTTGACTCAACAATGTCGCATGGCCGACTCGTTAACCATCTCGCTCGGACGAGCGTAGTGTCCCAGGAGGGGGCTTTCAACCAAAACGCGCTTGCGAATCGTTATCGAAGGCACAGATATTTGACTATACATAGAATGCTACATATAGATACAGCTTTAGCGTAATACCAAAGTTGTTAACAGTATTTTACTTATTATTTTAATAAAAGTGTTTTATAATTCTTGCACTTTTATGAACGGATTTAAGAACCAAAAAATAAAATTGTTACAAGGTATGGTAATCATAACGACTCTGTTGCTACGGCAGTAATTATGTATTTGTAGAGAAATGTGACTGGTGTGGTGATCCAGCAGTAGCAAGACGGCATCCTCAGGAGTTGCTTTTACATGTTTTACAAAATGAACTAACCATATACTGAATAGCTCCTCATTCATCCAACCCAATTTTGTGCACTTGTAAATAGATCCATTTGGACCACCTTGCTCCAGTGAAGGATGCATTCGAACACGGATATATAATCATTGGAGGGATGTACTCTTCTGTAGCACTGACACAACAGCAGATCGTTATAATCTTCCCTCTTTCCCAACTTGTAGCTGCACCAACTTGTTTCATTCCCTTAGGAACGAGAATTTTACCTGGCTTATGGACACTATTCACACCAGTCTCTTCGACATTAAACATTCTGTGTGGAGCAAACTTGTACTTCTTCAATATTGATTCTAGATTGTTAATAAATAATTTAATTTCAGTTGCGTTGAATACTAAAACTCTATTCACGCTTGTAGCTTCGGGACGTCTAATGCTTATTTCTGGATTCCTTTTCAGGAAACCGTATAACCAGTCTTAGCCAGCCTGTTTAGTTTGTTTGCTGAATGGATTTTTAATATTATTTTTTTCAGCGTACTCAAAAACAGCTCCTTTTAATGATAATGGAGTTAGTCCATAAAATAATTTCACAAGAACTAAAATCTGCTTCCTTATTTCGGTTTCTTGTTCTGGAGAAAATACTGGCTTCTGTTCCATTCTGACAGTAAAGTTTATATCACCCCTTTTAACATAATTTGTTAACGTCATGACAGGAACACAAAAAAGGGTAAGCCCTTAATTTTTATCCATTTTGAACCGCAATAATTGTAGCTTTCATCTTTCTTGGCGACCAAGAGTACCTCTTATTTGAAGACATCTGTAAGAAATAACAAACGTAGTACCTAAAAAGACCAATAATCTGCTTTGTTCACGTTTTAGCAATTTAATTCAATGGGTATTACTCAGGACTAAAATTAGGTTTTTTGTATTACATCCAGAACATAGTAAAATATTTAGTGCCGGTAATATCGTATAATGTACTAAATTGACCGAAATGCCAGTTTAAAATTTAATATTTTTTCACTCTCAAGTGATGTGTGAAATTACTTTAAAACTAATATAATTCATAAATTCAAAACCTTTTATAAACACTGAAATAGATACAATATAAAAAATATGTCTTAAAATCTACTTACAGCTTATTTTCTGGTTATAGAAACATATATCATAAGACGCAATATGATGCAACATACAATCACTTTGAAATGGGTTTTGCTACTGACCAGATATCTAGCAGCAGTGCATTTTCTCTCCAACAGAGCACGGACGACAAAGATGGGCAATTGTAGTTCTGTTATTTTGGTCACAACTGTACTGTACGATATTACCCTCTGTACGATAATACCCATCCTTTCCCTACTTTGTTCTAAACTTCAAGTTTTTTTACACTTGTTATATATTATAATGAGTCTTCTATAGTATCAAGTAAGCAAACAATAAAAGATGACATCCAAAAGATATTCAATCTAAAAGAGGACAATAAAAATTTAGAAATACTGTGATATAAAAAATCAAAATACGTACCTACGCTTTGTTTACGCAATCTCCTTTGCAAGATGTGTATTGTAAGGTGCATGCAAGATTGTTCATTTTATAGGTGCAACGGTTGCTTATGCAGCCTGTTTTACAACTGCACCTTGCCAATTCTCTGCACGCTTCCCATATTTCAGGAAGATCAGACCATAGAGACCAGTTATTGTTTCTTTTAATCCCCCATCACTCTGGAGTAGGGATATTGCTTTTGGCAATATTTGCATGGCCCCATACATTACCAGCTTGATAAGCGGCTCTTAATATGCGCTTTCTTAGAGCATTTGATATCCGAGGAATTAAGTGGAGTGGTTTTCTTTCTATGCAAAATAATTCCTATTGTACACAATCCATACTATCACCATGAGAATCGTAAAGTCTAGCAGTAAATTTCTCCAAAGCAGCAAACACTTCTTGTTACAATTTAAAACGCGATACGATAATTCTTACAATTAAAGAGTCGATAAAACAGTTTACGAGTTCATAAATACATCGCGCAAGCGCAATGAATAAAGCGGGCGACGCCTCTGGCGGATGGTAACACTAACCTTATTACAGATTCTGTGCAGCCAACTGCCGATGACGTCACCAATGCACAAAATTATATTGCGCCATAATCGGAAAATTTACATACATATAAGATAATAGATAATACAGAATTTACTCACATGATAGGTCCAGATTTTCACGAAGTACGCCTATCGTCCTTCCGGATAGATAAAGATGGTATGCCCGACGCTCTTCCACAGCGTTCGGACCAGCTCCAGCAATCACGAGCTCGTTCTCCCAGGGCCGTGCAATACGGTTCACCTATGGCTTCAAATTCATCTACCTATGTAGGGAATGACAGGAATACCAGGTACAAGGCAACAAACAAAAGATAAGCAAGCAGGATATCTACATAGGTAAAGCTAACGATACGTTACCGAAAGACGTCCACTCTACTCGAACGTACTGGCAAAACGGCCACGTTTAAGAGCGTCACGGAAACCTCTCACCACTTTGTCCCCACTCCTTGTCTTTTTCACGTCGGCGCGAAGTTATTCGTCCAACCCTCTAGCGTCGCGCGATCTGCGAAAACTCACTGAGACGTAACGGAAGTACACGCCTAGTCTTTTAAAATTCCGCGCACCGCGTCTTTTGAAATTATGGCGCGAAACCTCCGCACATCAAACTTAACCTAAAACATGTTAAAGTGCCACTTTGGCACGTAACATTCTTTGGGTATATATTGCAAAGGTCTAAATATGCTGCTAAAAGCTTCAGTCGTTGCAAGATTGGATTCCCAAGCTCTCCATGGAGATTTCTTTCCCTGGTATGTAAAGAAGACTGTCACATCCCGTAAAAGCGTGAAAACTGGGAAGTGCAAACAATTTCTCGCCTAATATGTCTAGAGACGTTAATAATGTTAAAACATCTGTCAAAAAACAACCAAACAAATAATCGTTTTTAATGTGTTACACTGTGATTATTATACCTACAATTAAATGTGCTGTTATATATCTCCTCTTTTGTGCTGTGGCGAATAGTATCCATAACTCCTGTAATCCCAAAACTCGTAGCCTTAAAAAAATGTTATAACCAAAACAACAATATCAGTATCAGTATGACTAACAATCGCGCATCATTTTTTGTCGTGCTTTTACAATGTAAAATTATTCTACCATCAGCCTCTTCCTTGCTACTACATTTTTGGCCATCCAGCATTGAAGTGGCTACAATTGATGAACAAATTACATCTTTAACGTTGGAGACGTAGCGAAATGTACTCTCCGTCTGAATAAAACTTTTGGCTAAAAACGAAAAAAGTTTTTTGTTCTTTGAATTTTTAAATAATCATTCCAGTTGGGTGGCAGCTTAGATGTGGAGATAACTTGTCGTCGAATAGCACAGCCTCTCTCTTCTTTAGGTATCGACTTTAACAGTCTTTGCCATACATTTATTAATCCTGGTATACAAAAAGGGCTTTAATGCACGTGTACAAATTAAGATAGGCACTCTACTTATCACGTGAAGACATCAGTGCAGCTATGTCCTCACAACAGAATGGGTTTACTGGTTGCTGTATTGTTTTTACTAATTGCACCGGACTAAATACTCATTGAATTGCTGGCTTACCTATTTAGCTTTACTTAGAACTAATTCAACCTTTGTTATTATTGCCGTTTAACTGGATATCATAAATTTAGGGTGAGGCTGTGGCTTTCTTTGACAATCACAAGTTGTAGTAATAATTACTTCTCAGAATTTTTGTACATCGTGTATCTCTTCTCGGGAATATAAACTACGACTACCCTCGATAGAATTTTTTGAATTTCCGATTTAATTTTAGAAATGATACGTACAAATGTTTGAAAAACACATCTTGCAATACAAAACCGTGCTCAATTCAAGTTCGAATTTGCTTCTAGGATGTCCCTGTGTATATTAGATACTTTTAAAAGTCCCATGTCTATTTGTTTAAACCAACTTAAACTTGTTTCTCTGTCTTGTTAATATGTTTACTAACATTGCTTTCTTTTTTGCATGGTATGTTCGGTTCCTTGGTTTGTTTAAATGTAGTTGATTTTTACTTGTTTGGCATGTAAAATATATTAGCGTAAAATCGACAAATACCTGAAAACTGCAATTTTTCTGCGGAAGTATTCACTTCCATACGACGAAAACCCATCTACCATCTACCAGATGTAGGGTATTACTTCCATTTGCGTGCCATGCGGACCCCTCCTATGGGAAATCCCGATTTGTATCACCTATGCCATCTCAACTCTAGAACGTAAGTCAGAGCGAAAGTAAGCTGTTCAGATTTATAGTTATTTGATTCATAATTAATCTAAAACAGGATAGTGTTTTGAGTTTTTATAGCCTTCATATTTAAACATTTTGTTAATTTTAATTGATGGACATAAAGAGTAGTTTTCATGTACAAAATCAAAATAAGTATTAGAAGAAAGTAGTGTTGATGTTAGAAATAGAGAGAATAATTCAATAGTTGTAATGTAACTGTCTAAATACAGATAAATAATCAAACCTTATCAATAGTGTGGTGGCTGTGGTAAAATATCAGGATCTTTAAGAGTATCCAAACCAGTTATCAGAAATATCGTAAATATATTACTTAAATTTAATTTATATTAAACTGTTTTTTGATAGTATATCTTTTCTAGCATGAATTATATGATCTATTTAGTCATATACTTAATATACTCAGGTTGATTCAGAATTATGGAATCTAACTTTTAGGAGTTATTAAATGCAACAATAAAAGACATTTGAATATAAAAACCCATGTACAAAAATTGTTAATTGAATTTTAGTTCAGGAAAATGATAAAGTTTGGAAGAAATACACTGACTGGGCTGAAATTTTGTAAACGGGTTTATTTTAGGGTACTGTTTAACATATTAAAAGTCCCCATGTCTAGATGCTACATTGCGAGCAGGAGAGGATCCAAAAGGTCCAAAAAGTCAGTTTTTCGCAAATAACTCGGAAAATATCAACTTTACAGAAATTTATGTTAATATCAAAATTGTAGCTTACAAAATTCCGCACAATTTTATTTGCTATTCAAGTCTGTATGACCAAATGGAGCAGAGATTTTTTTTGATTGCGACAACTAAAACGTGTACACGTGTAACGCATTTTTCACTAATATCTCGAAAATGGACTCTCGAATCGAAAAATGTTTTAGCTAAAAGTTGTAGAGCTATTTGAATTTTGTACAAAACGAATTGCAAGAAATGTGTAATGTTTTAAATTTCTGTTACGAATTAATTACAGTTTTCTCTTTCAATTTGATTAAATGTTTGATGTACGTCGTTAACTTTGGTAAATTTAGCAGTCATGAAATCTTCACAATTTTATTGGCTAGGCCTTAGTGTTGAAAAATCGTATAATAATATTTGTTTATTAGTAATTAATATGGCAACGTGGATTATAATTTGCGTGGAATTATTTTATTGGCTTTCAGAGAATTTCTGATAATGCTCAATTTTTAGTTGTTAATCGTATGTGTGATAACACTTGTCAAAGCCGAGTTCATTTCCGACAATTCATTCTTTGTTTCTCATCTGGATTTGGCGGTCGTGCATAGGTTAACACTCCATTTTGGGATTTTGCCTGTCCGGAAAATTTATTGAAGCATTTTTATGTTGGTTAGAAGTCGTTTTGAATTGCTTTAATTAACCTATATTTGATAGGATTTGTGAGAACAGGTATGTAATTATTCATTGCAGTACATTTATTTAACGTGCACATTTTATAGAATTTTTTAGTTGGTTATCAGTTACGTTCGTGTTATCTACAGCTGGTATTGAAGTCGTTGCCCGGCAGGTAATTTAGTGTTTATATTTTTATTTGTGTTAAAAATTGTGTATTCGCACAATTATTATTTGTTTTCTTATAGGGGTTGTGGTAGTATCGCGCTTGTGGTAGTATGGTAGTATAATACTTTGGTAATACTATACGGCTACCGTTGTATTTGTGGTTACTGATTCCTGGTTGTTGTGTCTACAGCAATAAGACTTGGGAAGAATATCGCAATTTTGGTGTGTTACAAGAGCACATCATCGGGTGGTTTCAAGACTGATGGTGTTGGATTCATTCATGTCTCAATTGATGGACTTACCAGAAGTCGTCTGGTCAAGGATTAATTGTAGCAAATGTGGTTTGTAGACGCATGCTATTTTTCTTTATCTAATATTTGAAAAAGGAAACTAATTTGATTAAAAAGAGTAGTGAACTATTTATCACGTGTACATTGATGTTGACAGTTTTCAGTAAATTTTCAGTGCACTTCCTGTCAACGACTGCGCATTTACTAATTTATGACGTGGTTTCTAACTAGCAATTCTAAACCTAATTGACAACGATTGCAGTGTTGCCAACATAAGTAGATATAAATTTATTTTACATTCAGGAAAATAGTTTTGTGATCAGATTCTTGATTCTAGTATGTCAACATTAGTACTAAATCACATTTCAGTACAATAACAAGTTTTAATATATTTCAATTGGAGATTAAACATGTTAAAATATGGATCCATATTGTTTTGAAGGATTGTTTAAAATATAATAAAATCAATTCTGAACACAATGATTGATTCCAATATTTACAGATATATATATAAAATTAGTTTATTGAAATTATGCGATACTAACAGTGATGTGAATTGCTATTTATGGTTTTAAATATAGTTATGATTATGGATATTGTTGATTTATAGTATTTGGTTTGTGCCTGTTGGTACTGTATTGTATGTGTATTAGGTTGGATGCCGATGTTCCAGGAAGGTAATATCCCAATTTATTAGTGGAGATTCAGGTACATTTAATTGGATGGCGCTTATTTGTTTATTCCAGCTTAGGTACTAGTTGTGCGAATTCTTGGGAACCTGCCCCCACTCACCGTTGACCTAGTCTTGGGTACACGCCTTGCAGTTTCCGCAGTCCGGTTGAATAGTGTATGTTTTAGTAGTTGTTCCGTGTTGTGCTTTTGAACGGCGTATTATATATTTTGTACCCTTTCGCTATAGAGCTTAGGAAAGGTTACAAATGCTCGATCATTTGCCACTTCATTTACTATAAAACTTATATTATTTTCAGCATGACGGTGCACCTGCTCACAACACTCAAACCATTTCTGAATATCTTGATAATAGTTTTTTAAATTGAATTGGCAATGCAGGTCCTGTTCCATGGCAGGCAAGGTCACTAGAACTATCGCCACTAGATTTTTTTCTTTGGGATACTGTAACGAATACAGTGTATGCTAAAAAACCCAATAACATCGAGCACCTCAAAGATAGTATTACAGCAGCTATTACAAGTATAAAACCACAAACCTTAAATAAGGTGCACCAAAACCTAATTCAAGGGTGCGAGATGTGTTTGCAAGCTAATGGAGGTCATTTTGAGCATATGTTGATGTAGCAGTGGGCATATTAGCATTAATTAGTTTTTGTTTCCTTTGGTTAAGTTATTTGTATTGTATGTATAGTTTATTTTTTAAGTATTTAATTTTTTCTTAGGTTATAATAAATTTAGTTACAATAAACATGTGTTTCCATTACTGATTTTTACACATTTTGTTTGTTTGTAATATGTATCCATGGACTCCTTGATGTCGGCAAATAAATGAATCGTATGTTATTTATTACAAAAACAATTACCGAAAATAAGTATATCAACCCTTACATTAAGGCAATCAGAAGAAAAAACCTTTCCATTTGGGTCATATTGAACTATGGTTTTTATTTAAAAAAAGTGAGGTTATGTTTGTAACTTGAAAACCCATTTCCAATTAAAATTGTCATATACGCTATTGAATTCTACGTAAAAAGTTACCTTACAGGCAGTTTTTGTTTTCTCTATAGGTTAAACCGTTAAAAAGTTAATGTTTGAAAAAAAGGGCAAATTTCAGTTCTTTTCAAATATCTAAAAAAAGTTGAGCATCTAGGTGAGTTTTCAAAAAAGTATCATACTACTCGTAAATTTCTTTTCAACTTTGCTAATTTAACCAACATTGTATCTTCTATAATAAAAAAATTACCCATATATGGATATAGATTGTGGACACCCTGTATATATATATATATATATATAATATATATATATATATATATATATATATATAAGATTCCGTGTCAACAGAATTGCAATTGTGTATAAATTGGGCAAAGTATACAGCATTTAGAGAAAAGAATAAATGGTCATAAATATGATAAAACTAACCAAACTGCTCTAACCAAACATGAAAAACAAGCCCAGCATAAATTCGAATTCAACAAAACAACAATTTTAAAAACAGAAGCAAACCAAAAAATTCGAGAATTCCTAGAGATGGTGTATATTATTAAACATCCAACATCAGTAAATGATAAAATAGATATTAGCAAATTAAGTAAAATATATTATAATCTACTAAAATAAAAATGCATAAAATTAATCAGGAAAGGTGTTTGTCTTGTATATATGGAGGCGAGATAGAGTGAGTAAACGTATGTGTATGCGTAGAGGTATGTACAGATAAATACATATACAGATATATATTTAAATAAATAAGCGTATGGATATATATATTTATACATAAAGTTAAATTTACTCAATAAGACAGATTTTCATAATTGTAGAAAGTATTACGATTTTAACCTGTTTGTAAAAAGTGTCTTTATCCAGTGATAAGAAATAGAACCTCTAATAAATCAAGCATTAGTCTTCAATCAAACTCTGTACTAAACATTTTAATATACATGTTAACTAAAAAGTTCGAATTTTAAATTTTGACAAAGAGTTTAGCAACCGCATCAAGGTGTACATAATTTATACAGAAAAACAGTATTTTAATTTGTGACGTAAATGTTTTGTACAATTTTAAATCAAATAAATTAGATTGTAGTAACCGTACCATATCAATTAGTGAATAGCTCAATTTATACTACGTTATAAATATATAAAACTCCGTTTATGGGTAAGCATTTTAGATATTTGTTAAGATATAATGTACATGTAGTGTATTATAGGGGAAAAAAAAACATCATTGATAAAGACCATCTAGCGACGGTCGAAACGTCTGATTAACAACATATAATGTAAAAAAAAATTTGTTATTTATTTAGACCATTTACCCAAGAAACAAACTTTCAAGTATTAGTATATAAAGAAGGTCAAGAAATACCAATCAAATATTATATATATATATATATATATATATATATATATATATTACTGTGGTACCTCACCCTTATTCGGGAACTACGGTTTTCGAATCGAGCCCCAGCGTTGGGCCGCCGAAGAGATGCTGTGAAATGTTCCTTTGGTCACGGGAACTGGTACTTTCTGCTGATCATTCGAGCCCCACAGATTGGGCGTCAAGAGTTGCTGTGAAACCTACAAAAAAAACTCACCAGAGTAAAAAAAAATTCGAGCCTCTCGAATTGGGCACCAAGATTTGCTGTGATTCTCGCTCTGGTGAATCTCTTCTGATAATCGTCTCTTTACTCTTTCCGCCTCGGCTGCTCACCTAGTTAAAACTTTCATCCTCATTCATAAAAAAAAAAAACAAACACATTCCTACCACAAACATCAACGTTAACTCTATTTACATCAATATTCATAATACATTAAAATTTCAAAATTAAATTGTAGCATAAATTTCAGTATCATAAAATTTCAAGATTAAATTTGTCATCATTTTAATTTGCATCCAGAATTAAAGTCCTTGTAGGATGCATACTAATTAAATAAACAATATGTGCAGATCTCAGTCTGAATAAAAGGGAGCATCTCCCACCCCTTTACATGAATTTAACAGGTTAGTCTAATTGAGCTCAAAGACAGACCCAAATTTTCATCATAATCCAAAACATAAACCTGATAAATACTCCTTTCTACTGATACAAGAAAATTTTACCTTAAAATTAAAAATTTGTGGTTTATACAAATTGCTACTGTCCATTTTTATCAAACAAATTATAAAGATATTCGACACACACCAAAACATCAAAGATCGCACAACAAAGCATAAGTTACCTGAAGGTTACTGCACTAGTGGCTTCAATGTACATCGGACTTGCTCATCCCACCATTCCAGCTGGTTTATGTTTACGTCTTCGGATTTCTAGCCGCCTTTAAAAATTTTCTATACCACCATGCGTCTAAACGGTTTCAGGGTTTCTCAGGAACTCATCTAGATATATCAAAATCTTGTTTTGTGGATCCAATCACGTTTACGAATAACATTTGATTACTAACACTCACGATACATAGCACTGAAATTCATAATTCTTTCACGCTATACCAAAAACTGCCTACTTCTATTTATTTATTTATCGTTATTAATTAGGATAATTGGTACAGTAATACCCGCAAATATAACTAGACTTTGTTACCTTCATTTATCTTCTCAAAGTGTACTGATAAGTTTTAGTGTAGCACGTAATCACCACGTATTCTACTTAAAGTATCAAATAATCAAAAAAATAAAGAGCAAAACTGTTTAAAGTATCGAATAAAATCGAAAATCTAAGAGAGCGAAACACCTATTAGCCCGGGTTTATATAATGGCCGGCTTGCAAGTCGAATTTGTCCCGCAACGGACAATTTTTAGAATTTCGCATTCTGTTTTCCCTTTCGACGGTTCGGCACAGCGATTCTACTAAATTTGCACACGTCCAAGTTGAAAATCTAAGGAATTTCCACACGGCTCGCCACGTCTGAGAATAACTAATTAATTTTACACACAACTGATATGCTTTCCCCTCTCATGTTTGCATCAAATGACGTACATCAACATATTTTCTGTGTATATCTTGTGTTTAAAACTCATTTCTTTTGAATTATGCGTTTCTTATCAGAGCGCTTTACTATCTTCTTTCATTATCGCATGCTGAATTGTAATAGATATTGCGTGATGATTTACTGGCTTTTATCTTATTCCATGCGTATCTATTTATTTATAATTTATAAAGGCTTCTTGATTTAGGACTATTTTAATTGCATGAATTATTTCTCTGCTGAATGTATTTATTATTGAAGGAAATGCTTACTGGCATTGATTAAAGTTAATTGCGGTCCTTATACAGGGTGTTAAATGTTTGCTCTTTGCATAATATGCGAATTACGTATTTTTCATGCTAATTAAATGCAGTTTTCTAATTCCCAGTACTATTTTCTTGTATTGTGCGACCACCACGACTCAATATACGCCTAAATAACCCCATTATCATAGCAATATATATATATATATATATATATATATATATATATATATATATTATTATTATAATTGTGAAGAAGAATAATCCACATTTGGAATACAAATGCATGTTTTGTTAATATATTAACAGTTGTAAGATGAAATGAAACCCAACTTTTATTATATAAAGTTGAATTGCCATTTCGAATTAAACTAGTAATTGAAAACCATCGAAAGAACAGCTACAGCAACCTTTCTGAATCGTTTGGTACTAGGGCGATATTTTTAGGACCGATAGTACTGTACTAGGCACTAAAGATTGAGAAGGCTCTGAAGCAATAATAAAATGTGAGTATTTTATTTTTATTACTGTTCATGTAGGCGAATTTGGGCCATACAGAAATGAATAAAAAACGAAATTGTTCGTAATTAGATTTCTTTGCAACTTTTATTTAAAACATTTCTCGATTCGATAGTTCATTTTTGAAATATTAGCGAAAAATGTCCGACGCACGCATGTGATTTCGTTGCGTTGCAAAACTATCCATGTTTAAAAAAATTATATCTTTGCTCCATTTGGTCGTACAGACTTGAATAAAAAATGAAATTGTGCGGAATTTTGTAGGCTGCAATTTTGATATCTACATAGATTTCCGTAAAGTTGATATTTTCTGAGTTATTTGCTAGAAACTAATTTTTTGGACTCTCCCCTGCCTGCAACGTAGCGTCTACACGTGGGTACTTTTAATATGTTGAATAGTACCCTAAAATAAGCATGTTTACAAAGTTTCAGCCTAGTCAGTATTATTTCCTCCAAATCAACAAATTTCGATTCATTTTACTGGGCTACAAAGGAAATAGAGTATGACCTGAACGGCATTTGAAATCATTCAAAACAATTATGAAATTTGTACTACATCTGCAAAACCATGTTCAAGAATGATATTTAGAACAATTACTGTAGTGTTATTATGTACAAACAAATTTAAATAAAATGCAATAAATCTGAATGAAACACATTTTTGCACAAACTGTCTTAAAGCATCGTAGAGTTGACCTTATGGAGACATGTTCGGACATGGTTTCTTATACTTAAATGTCTTTTATTGTTGTATTGAATAACTTCTAGAAGTTTGATCCCACACTCAAATATTAATTATTTCTGAAATGTGATTAACTTACTATACATATGTAAAAGTACCTTCTCTAAAATGTTTGTTGTTTATTCTTCGGAATGTATCATAAATGGTTAGAACTATGTAAGCAAAATATTATATTGATATGTTTTAACTTACTGTGGAATTACAATGTTATATTACTAGCATAAAATTGGTGTAATCTAATTTGATCTATGTTTACTAAAAGTATTTGAATGTGACTTTTTTTTGAGCTTATATCTGCTAACCGTTACATTAAAGTGTGTTCAGTTGATTGAAGTTTGTTTTCTTAACATTTTACTATTAGAAAAGTGACCTCGATTGTATGGCAATACAATAGGTTTTGTTAAGCCATAATTCAAAGTGTGTTGTTTTTATTTTATTATCGTCAATTAAAATAATCAACAGTTTGTTTATGAAAAATTTAATCAATAATTGTTCAAAATAAGTAATGTTAGTTTCAGTTTTATCGAAATGATTTATTTATGTATTTCTGTAGTGCATATACAAGTTCCTTTTTCAGAGCAATAGTGTGTTAATGTTCTTATATTTACATAGATTACATAATAGGGTTTTTAACAAAATTAAAATAATTCATGTAATGCTTATTGACAAAAATGACATATAATATATTTCTTATATGTGGTGATACTTTATATATTTTTGCAAAAATTATAATATTTATAATAGTTCTGTACATAAATTTAATAGTTTGTATTTTACTCCTATGTTTTATCTTTTATGTTTAGTAAATTATTAATGTTAACTAGTCATTTTTAACTTTTATATTGTCATATCGTGTTGTGTTTTATTTATACTTTAGTGCCTATTAAAAAATTAATAATGTAAATAAATACTGTAAACTTGTTTTAAAATAAAAGTAAATAATTTATAGCATTTCTTCGATGAGTAATGGATGTAAAAAATCCCACAGTGGAATATTTTCCAGATTGCTCAAGTGCAATTTTTCGATAGTTGAGTGGACTGGTTTGACAAATGAACACTAAATCAATAGAAATAATAACAAATACTGAGGTTTTACAATCATCACAATGAAAATGCGATAAATTGCAACAGTGTAAATTAAACTCTTATGCCAGAACTTGTAGAGGTTGATTCAAAATGGTAGCTCAGAAATAAAGTCTCTGCAAATGGTGTATGGGTACGAATGGTAAATGTGAAGCACAAGACCTTTGCAACAACCAAACATTACAAAGTATCGAACATAATTATTTATAGTGTTGATGTAAATAATGTATTCTCAGTTCTGATAAAACCACTTAATATCCTCGAAAAGAAAACGTATTATGTATTGTATTAGCGTTTGTTATGTCCAGCTCTGTACCTAAATAATTTGGTATATTGAAATGATTGGTTTTGTAGTTTCTACATTTCCCATTATTTGTAGTAATTTGGTATTATTTCCGTGCTCAGATCTTCATGGTCTGTAATACCTTTTATGTTGGCTAAATTGATAACTTCGATTTGGAGGTGGTTGATAAGAACCTGTTGATGAAACCATTGTTCTTCTTTCGACGAACGCCGCTTTTGACAAACAGTCTTTTGATACATCCATCTTAATCTCGCCTTATAGCGAGCAGTTTTGGATATATATATATATATATATATATATATATATATATATATATATATAATGTCAAAAATAACGACCTTTAATTTATATTCAAATGAGTTAGGTAACGGGTTTATAGGTCTGTGTTACTTTATAGATTAAAACTCTTTGTCTTTAACCAAGCTTTCGATTTTTATTAAAATCTTTATCAGGGTGCTGCAATATTATAACATCATTAAAATATTATAGATAAAATGATTTACAAAAACTGGAGTATTGGTGTAAGTACAAAAACAGGAATGTAACAAAAAAAAATATAAATATAAATCACAAAACACAAACGTAAACTAACATGTTAAACCTAAAAGTATAACGTCACAGTTTTTTGAATTTTATATGACTGAATGGTGACAGATATTAGTATAAGTTAAAATACAATGCTAAGGTGATAAAAATATATAGTTTAATTTGGTGTTCTTATTCTACAATTGTTTCTATGTATATTACCTAGTTTTAAAATATACGAATATATTGCACTTAAACTGTCTGTATCCTATTTATAATTTAAGGCATTATTGTTGTTTATGATATGTGTCATTTCAAGGAAAAGTCTCCGTTTGTAGTTAACTTCAGTATCTAAAATATTAACCTTATTAAAGTCAGGTTGGTGATTATATTTTTTTGAATGATAGGCTAAGGCACACGAATCTTTCCCTATTTTACAGTCACTCCTATGTTGAACAATTCGGGACCGTAACCATTGAGAAGACTGACCAATATAGATCTTATCGCAGTCACTACAAGGAATGGAATAAAAGATATTAGAATTGTTGAGCATAGGAGTCCTGTCTTTGATAACAGAAAATAAATGGTTGATTGTGAAAGGATTATATTTAGCAATTATGACAGAGTCATTCTGTAGGACATTTATTAATTTAAAAGTTAAGTTTTTTACCATAGGAAGTTTTTGTAAGTAACATCAGTAGAGGGTATTATATTCGAGGTAAGCTTTTTGTTGTTCCAATACAGATATTTATTTAATTGAAGATGTTTACTGGTATAATGGACTAGACAAAAGGTGTATACAACTAATAATTTATTGGTGCTCTGCAGTGGTTAAAAAAACTGTTACAGCGTAAAAACATAGAAAATACACTAATAAGAATTTTGTTTGTATTAAATTATATTAATGATGGCTCGTAATCTGTTTTAAAAAAATATAGAATTATTTTTGACTTTAGTTTATTATTGAAGAACTATTAAATTCCTCCAGAGTGCTACGATAGTTAAAAGATTCCACTCTGTTGTGCTAAAAATGAGACTCATGATATCTGTAAACATTTATTAGCAACAGTAAGGGTATCGAATAAAATTATAATAAATTGGTACATTGAGCTGCAATTTAAACCGAAATACAATTCAGGATCTGTACTATCTATAATACATAAATCCTACTAATAATTAAGGTGATCGGTGAATTAAGATAATCCTTCACCTTTCACCATCAAAACGTCACTCTCACTATCCCCACTTAACTCCTAGCCATCGCCGCATTCCCTGTCTCTAAATTACATATATACAATGTGGTTACAGTGGCGCAGAGCACCACAACTTGTTATGAATGTATATAATCATACAGTGAAAATTAATTGAAACTGAAAATAAGGATTTGTGTTTATACAGGATTATAAGATATAAATGGTATCTTTGTTGGTAGTGTTTATGTTTCAGAGCTGTCCTAGGACTTCGTAAGTCCATCGAAGAAGAAGAAGAACAGAAGTAAGTAACATATTTGTGGTAATCGAACTTTGTATTTAACAAGTCTGGTGATAATTTAGGTTTCCAAATTTTCTTTTTTTTTTGCAAATTGATTCAGTCAGTTGCATTATAAAAAATTTAGGTGGCATCCATTGTTTTATTTTACAAATTTAATAAACCCATTAACCCAATCTCATGCGACCGCGGGTCAAAACCCAGTTAGCTAAAAATCTTTCATGATTTTTCTTTTTCTAAAAGCCGTTTTCCATCCTAACTTTACCCTGTGCTTGTTATTATGATATACTGTAACCTATTAAATTCCTCAAAAGGAAAATAATATGTCTCCTCTACCATACAGGCGGCAGAGCCTCGATAGATTACGAGAGGTTCCTGTTTGACGGTCAAGCCCAGTGTAAAAAGGATGTTGAGTGGCTTTGAGAGAAAAGGGTCCCTCTAAAGAGATCTTCCAGCCAGCTAAGCTTCTTCAACTTAGGGCAGAGCTATGAGCTAGGGTCGTAGGCTGGTATACGATAAAACAAAAGAAATTTTATTGGACGCCACCGTATCTTAATGAGTGTTTGATAAGAAACTATTCGAAGATCAGATACGGAAATCTTAGAACGAAAAAAAAATTAAGACGAGCAACATAAACAAAAATACTTACTTTGGCCTCTGCAATCTGGAATGGGAACGACGATCTCGTGCTATCTGAAAATTTAATCACACCTAAACATGTTCAAACTAGGGCTTCGTTAGAGCCTAGTCACTTTATCACAAAAAAATTATAAATAAATCCACTAGTCAAAATTATACTTTCAAAAAAAACTTTTAACTTCAACACCAATGATACCTTTCTTCAACACTAAAATTTCATATTTGTAAACTGTTTGCTTCTGTAGGACAATTACTGCTGACTTCAAAGAAAGAAAATTTGATGACAACTTATTATTTTTTCTATTGATTTTTTAAAAGAATATATATATATATATATATATATATATATATATATATATATATATATTACTCATATTTAGACCAGGGTAGAAAATTAATGGATTACATCAAATAATTTTAATCACCGTGTATAAGGAAGTTTATTAGATAATACGCTTTATTAAAAACCCGTGGAGAATAAAAATTCATTCGTTTTATTAAAAATAAGAGATTAAAATTATTTACAAGACGCTTCATATAAAAATAAGCAGTTTTAAAATGCTCAACGTGTAATTTAATTATTCCAAAGTAAAGAATCAAATGGAAATTACGTGCAAGATTTATATTAATTGATTCAAGTTTGGGCAACGAGTATTAAACGAAACGTACAGATAATAATTGAATATTTAATTAGGATTCACTAAAAATTAAAGAGTATTAATTTTAATTGAAGTTAATTGAACCGTTAGTAACAGATAATATCTATAGAAACTTGTAAAACCCAAGATTATAATACCAGAAAATAAAGCTCTGAGAATTAATATTATTTTGAACACCTGCGTAGTTTAAATATCACATACGGCGTAAATTTTGTAGATAATTAATAGTTTCAAAGAATCTTGGAAAAACCGGGGCTTAATATTCACGAGAATGTGCGATACGGGGTTATTAAACCCAGATAACAGTCCACATGGACTAAAATATAATCGATAATAAAGAATATCAATTTGCACCAATACGAACAGGTTAGAAAAGGAAAGAGAAAATGCGTCAAGCAAAGACACATATAGTAAAGGCGGGATTTAAGCAACGTCACGAGGGTCACAATTGGTTGAAAATAGGATGCAAATATCAGAGGTAGAAACAACAATTTCTGTACAAAATTAATTAGTTTTTCTCGGACATGCTTGCGTGCCGTGTGTTGAAATTTCTGAGATTTAAATGGGACGAGTGAAAATTCGTAAAATCGACGCGCGAGCGACAGACTGGGAACATAGAATGAGGAATTCTTGAGAATTACCCGTTTTGAGGACAAAAGCGACGTGCCGGCTTTTGCTATATATACCGAGATGAATATAAACAAGCCCTCTTAGACTTTTGACTATTCGATGCGTTAAAAGCTCTTACATCCGCGACTTGATTGAAGATGTTAAACAGTGCATTTTAGTTTGAGAAAATAATTTAAAATTTTGCTCGTATATTTTAGTGATTCAAAATAGTTGGTTATTTACGTGCTAACATGAATGTACTTCAGTGCACTTAGATACAAGGTAATAAAATTTAGTTTCACTGTACCAATTAGCAAAATTTACAACGACAAATGTATACACAAAAGTAGGCAGTTTTGGCGTATATTGGTGAAAGAAGTATGAAGTTATTTGCTATTTTTCGGGGTGTTAATAATTAAATGGTTCAAATACGTGTCTGGATCCACGAAACAAGGGTCAGATATACACAGATGAATTCCGGAAAAGCCCAGAAACAATTTTAAATAAATGGTGATGGAGTAAATTTTAAAAGCGTTGAGAATTAGAAGCCGTAAATATAATCCTGTTGGAATGGTGTGATTAACTAAAGGGACGATGTACTTTGAAGCTACGAGGACGGTGACCTTCAGGTAAATTATACTATTTTGTTTGACATTTTGTGTGTGTTGAATAACTTTATAATTGATTTACTTTAAATGGACATTAGTGAAATTGTACTAACCATAAAATTTTAATTTTAAGATGAAATTTGCTTGTTGAAGTAGAAAGGGTATTTAGTTTTGATGTTCGGTAATATGATGAAAATTTGGGTATGTCTTTGAGCTCAATTAGACGAACCTGGTTAATTAACGTAAAGGGTGGTAGATGCTCCTTTATACTCAGACTCCGGTCTGCTTATATTGTTATATTAATTAGTAGGCATCCAACAAGGACTTTAATTTTGGATGCACATTAAAATGATAATAAAATTAATCTTGAAATTCTTTTAAAACTGAAATTTATGCTGAGTTTTAATTTTGAAATTTTAATGTATTCTGAATATTGATGTAAATAGAGTTAACGTTGATGTTTTTGGTAGGAATGTGTTGTTTTTTTTTATGAATGAGGAGGTTTGTAACATTAGGTGAGCAGCCGAGGCGAAAAGAGGATCACAGCCGTTTATGACGCCCAATCTGTGGGACTAGAATTTTTTTTGTTGAAAGGACCCAGTTCCCGCATTCAAAGGAGAATATCACAGCAATATATATATATATATATATATATATATATATACATCGTTTATATAAACTTATCTATAGGGAGACTTTCGAAACAGTTCCGTTATTACGATTTAATATTAATCTCTAAGCATTCGTGGGATATTTTTTTTAATTGCATAAATTACTTCAATCCTCCACAAGAAATATATGACTTTTATTTTATGTTACAGTGACTTCATGCTACTTGAATAGGATCCTGTTCAGTGTACAAGAAACAAATTACATATTCAAAAAAAATTTCGCAAGTTATGGCTCTATATTTTTAATAGCTATCTTTAATAAAATCAAAGCTCAAAGAAAAATACTTATTGTCGATATTGAGCTATACTTCAGGTGTACTATCACAATGTGTTATACACCATAATTCGGCAAACAATTCTTATTATATCACATGTTTAGTAAAGCAAACCTTTTAATACAACTTTGTAACTTCAAACATAATCTTACAAAAATACCTTGAAAATATTAAGATCAATTATGCCTTATCCAAATACTAAATTTTCAAACTAAATTTTACGTGAAACAAATTAATTGATCTATGAACCTTCACAAAATTTCGAGAATTAATGTTAAACAAACTTATGTATAGCTTCTTCGAAAATTATTTGTGCATTTTAAATAAAAGTTCCTTGAAAAGAATATAGGTATAAAAATGGAGGATGACTCACCGCTGGCTATCTGTTTGGCGGCCGGTTTTCCTTTAAATTTATTTTCAACATCTGCGTCCTTACTCTTATAGTTGAGCGTGGCTGACGCAGGAGTCCGGATTTGACCTTCATACAAACCAATCCCATGTGGGGGTTTCCACTTTCCTGCCTAACAACAATTAAAGCTGCCTTTCAGTCTCGTGCTTGTCTTATGGTTAACGATTGTTTTTTTTTATAATACTTAATTTCCATTGCTTTATCACGTGTAACTTGAATTTAATATTTTAAAACTCGAAATTAAAATTGTCTTCATATTCAATAATTGGTATTTTAATCTTTAAAACTCTAAACAAAGAAAAACTGGCGCTGAAATCAAACGAGAGAATAGAATTTAGAGGTAAGCTTGCGAAATATATTCTTACCGTAAAAATATATTTACAACCATCTTAGGTCGATGCTACCACCAAAACTAAACTCATGGTATACGTTGACTCCACTTGACTATTTGTTGGAGCGGCATGTTTAATTAAAAACCTGCAGGCCCTGGATAATACTGGTATTCGGACTACATCTGATATCAAAATGAAGCCATTTGCCACGAGGCAATGTTAGCTATACAAGCATGCGCCGGGAAGGGGGATATTGAATCAAGATACAAGCAAATAGAAGTTCACTTAAAGTTTACTTTGGCTATACTAATGTAGATGGCGTACTATGTATGAATTCATAATAAAAGGTTTCAATAGAAATTTAATATGTATTGACTAGGTGTATTCAACAAAATTGTATATTAGAATAACAGAAAATCGTAATTGTTACAATACGAAATCTCAAACGCTTAAATAAAACTTCAACCTCATCTGACGTTAGTATATTCATGTTCAAAAACTGGTTCATTCTAAAAGAAACTATTTCACTAGCTTGCACAGTGGTTTCATTTTGTTACCGAATGTTACAAAGAAATTATTTAAGTTCACTTATAACTAGATATATTTATAACATATTTTTTACTAAAGATAAACCAAATTATTAAGATCAGTCAAACGCATATCTGAAAATGCCACTTTATTACATCAAAACATCCATAGTAGTATTCCTGTACGACAAAAATCTGATACTGCAATTATACTAGTTGGTAATGTCAATATCTAGGTATTTTTAGCGTCGTTACTTTTACAACAGACAAACAGATAGTGCCCCTTTATATAATACAATACACAGTTTCAAACTGCCACCACACTGCAAATGGAAAAAATATTTGAATTGATGGTTTCAATTTTAAATCAATTCACTTCAAAGGTTAAAGACAAAACACACGATTACCCATAAAAATTATTGTTACTATCATTATTATTGTCGTTAATTTAGTCGATTTACAGATGAAACCACAGAGTAAAGACTTAAAACTGATTATCTTGTTATTCACTGTATATTTAATTTTATATGTTACAAAAGCTTTTCTATAGAATAAATATTTCTTATAACGTCTCTTGTTTTTACAGTATTCTATTATATTTTGAATTAAACCATAATGGTTCTCATCCACCGTGCTAGTTCAGCAAGGATTTAAACCCACTCTTATTTTTTATTGACCAGTTGATCTTGTTAGTCTCATCTTCCCAACCTGCTAATTAAGTAGAATAGAATTTATTTAAGAAGAGCCTGTACATCATCATGCGCACACGGTTAAAACGGTGTCAGATTAGTCCATTGTTTATAAATAGAGGCGTGTTCGTTCAGCATTTCAGTGGCGTAGATATTTTGCTGTTAAATGTCAATTGACATTTGTAACTTTGACATTCTATATTTATTTCTTACGTTTTTATAGTTTTCTTTCTATTTCTTTGTGTTTTATTTATTTGCGTATTTGCCATGTTAATTTTTTTTTAATTTTACTTTTATCCACTTCCACCTTTACAGTTATTAGCGGAGGTTGGAAGTATTATTATTTATAATCTATACTACAATATATGTTTATCTTTGTATGTTTTATATACGATGTAGGATTTCTATGTCTTTAAGATAGTTCAGCAGTGATTCAATATTGGGTGTGTCTCTCAGGATAGTTTGTACATCTTGTTGTATATTGTATTTGAGTCTGTTTTGTTGATATTTTTTACAATTCGTTAGGATATGCTCTACTGCTGGGTTTGTTTTACATTGTTCACATACAGGTTGAGCTTCCTTTGTCATCAAGTAGTTGTGTGTATATGCAGTGTGTCCTATTCTTAATCTTGTTAATATTATTTGTTGTCTTCTTGATTTTGAGATGTGTGCATACGGTTAGGTTTTTGGTTTTATTTGTCTAAGCTTGTTATTTTGTGTGTTCTTCCAGGTTTCTTCCCATTTTTTGTCTACTTTGCTTGAGATAATTGTATAGATGACTGTTATTGGAGTTTTGAGTTGGATGTTGGTATTAGTTATTCGTTGTTTAGCTAGTTTATCTACTGCTTCATTTCCTTGGATTCCAACGTGGGCTGGAGACTAAATCAGTATTATTTCAGTTCGGGTTTCTTCTGTTGTTTTGTGTATAGCATCATGTATGTTGTTCGTTATTGGATCTGTTGTGTACCATTTTTCGAGTGATTTAATAGTGCTTAAGGAGTCTGTGTATATTGCATATTTGCTGTGTATTGGGTTTAATGTCTTGGATGGCTGTTAAAATTGCTACTTTTTCGGCTGTATAACTGCTGCTATATGAATGTAGTGTTATTTGAATTTGTTTATCTTGACTGAGTACAGCTGCAGTTACTTGTTGGTAGTTTTTCGACCCATCTGTGTAGATAAATTCATGTCTCTTGTATTGTTCCTTTAGTTCTTTAAATCGTTGATTATACTGAACTTTGCTTGTATGTTTTTGGAATAATTGGATAGTGATACATCAAACACCTATAAGTTTTGATAGTCCGTCTCTGTGCTAAAGTTGAGAGGCATGAATCGATCGCTTTTTAGAATTTGTGTCCGACGGTTTCGGAGTTGTGGGCGTGGGTGGGTCGTGGTTCGATGGAGAATTTTTGCGTGCATTGCATAGGCAGGTTTTTATCGGGAAAAACCGATAAATGGGGAAGAAATAAGGGTTTTCCGGGAAAAGATTAATTTAGAGCGACAGGCTATTTATTTTAGAAATAATTAATTATTACATTTGGTGTTTCTTTACGATGATATCCGAGCAATTACAAAATAAAGTGATTTTGTCAGAAATCGGTGTATTTCGTATGTGTCCGATAAAATGAAAGTTTACCACCAACAGATTTCCAATAAGCGTCACCTCAATAGCGTAAAGCTAGAATCTCTAGCTACCATTCGTAAGTTAGATGGTTCAATGCTCAACAAATTTTACTTTTTTTTTATTTGGTGTCGACTTTTTAAACAACCATAAGCACTTATTTAACAACAATATGCATAAAAAAGAACCAAATCATTTTTTCATATGCTTTACTCCGGTCTATAATTTCTCAATTGTAAGCTGTAGTTACTCAAAAACCATTTCTAACGCTTTGCTTTCCCTGAAATTGTCCAAGTTGTAGAAACGCGTTTGCTTATGTATTAAAAAAAGGTATTTAAACACATCAATTTTTAATAAAGACGATCTACATTTAAAGAAGAATTATTTAATTCATGTGCAGTAAACCGACGAGCACAAACAAACTTTTGAATATACCTGTTATTAGAATAATATATTAGACAATACATATACCAACTACAACGTTTTCATATTTGTCAAACGGCATAGTGCAGGGCTAAGAAGTCCAGCTACCATTCTGATACTTGTGGATTCGATGCTGTCGCGAGTTAATTTTTTTCTTTTAATAACCCGTAACGCCATCTATTCATCACAAATAATCCTAAATAGAATTGTTCTAGAACGTTTAATAAAATATCGCGTGTGCGTCAATTTGAGTTTCGAATATCATTTGTTAAAAATTCGCCATCATGACTAAAAATGCAAGTTAGGACGCTTCGCGCTTATACAGCTATTTTATATTATTTTTTACATTTATTGCAGATTAATCCTATTGAAAAAATTATTACAATACGTCTGATAAACTATATGCGTCAAAAATACAGGTAAAAATATCAAATTTTACCAATAATTATATTGCAGCAACGGAATGTTTGTTTTAGGTTGCTCACAATCTATTTCGTTTAATTTGGACAATCATGTTATTCCTGAAAACAGCCACAGGGTCCTACCGTTCCAAAGTACGGTATATTTATAACTTTCAGTTACCTGGAATTGGAAGGACCTATCGAACAAATAAAAAAAACCTTGTTTGATTAAATTATTCTTATTTTTATTTACAAAATTTCACGAGGAAAAATCAATTGCTTACAAACACGTCCAGCATTTAGTACAAATTTGTCATAACATGCTATAAGGTTCGTGTCTATATTACTTCATCACATACATTATAAACTATTTCATTTTCAGGTAATCGTCAGAAGTACATTAGGGGGAATTCAACTACATTTCAATCGTACATGACTGATGAAATATTCTGAACTGTAATTAAAATCTGCATAACATATGTTTGTATATACTTTTATTGCTTTCGCAAATTGTCAAGTTTTATATTTATACGGCTATTTCCAAATTTTCTACATTGTCTAATTTTATATGTAACCATCAAATATATCGTAATAAATAAATCTTACAGAATGCTCCATTTAATAAGTTTACACTCTACGTACAACAGTTGGGGTTAACTTCATTTTATAACAGTTTTGTCGTTTCCTTTTTCTTATGCCGTTACATAATATAACTATTAATCAAAACAGCTTTGTTTCTGTTTTGTAGTGTTTTTATTAACTTTTGGGGGGGATTCTACATAAAATTCGAAGATAAATCAAGTATACTGCGTCATAAATAATTTTATTAGAAACATACAAATTTGTCACTTACCACTAATTGGATGATATATTTCATCTTAAATCTTAATCTACTTAGATTCTAAATGGAATAATTGGTGACGCCACCCTAAAAATAAAACCTTTTTCTTTGTTGTGCATTGTTGAATCCATACAACTGTAGTATGATTGCCGATTGATTAGGTGATGATTGTACTTAAATTCAACCATGTGATGCCCCTCATAGTTATAAATATAATTGTTGTTCTTCTCGTTGTAACCAGCGAGAACCGACTCTCTCTCGCCGTCCCCGTGGTCCGTGCGTTTTCTCTTATTCCAAGCACCTCCCTCGTGCGATCGGCGTTTTCCGTCATATGACAACAACTCCAGCTATTGAATATGCGGTTACACATCACATTATTCACTTTTAAATATTGTATATAACTTTAGAACCACTACAGTTTTCATGCAGAGGGTGCACATCAAATAGTTTTTCCTTATGTGTAGGTCAAAATCAATTGCTTCAGATGTACTACTTTTCAGAATATAATATAATTTGAACATTTTTCATATCCTTTGCAATTACTAAATGTTTATGTTTATTATGAACTACATTTGAGGTTAGGTTAATCTCATACGCCTTCAATAGGACATATTCAAAGGTAGAATTCAAACATTTCCCTTTATCTATATTACATAGAACATTTACTATATATAGAAAGCTGGAATAAAATATCTGATTAAATAATACCGGTTTTAAAAGAATAAACATAGTCCATAATATTAATGTGATTTTTATCGTTATTTATTTAACCGAGTTTTGTTATAATTTTGCAGCAAAATAAACATCATAAATTACTGTTAATAACCTATACCGTTAATTTTTAAAAATGTTCATGAACCAAAATTCAATTCGACTAAAAACATGTCTTCAGTCCAGTTTGCACTTATGTATTATATTTTTAAATAATGTAGCGTTGATTACATTCATTTATTTACAATTTGTCTTAACAAGAATACACCATGCTGTCTCGCTTTTGTAACATGTAAAAGCGAGACAGCATGGTGTAGTTTTGTAAAAGTATGACAGGCAAGGTAGAACTAAGCGGTTAACTACATTAAGTGAAAGTCCTTATAAAATACCGAATATGTGCTGAAACACGAAGTTTCTGAGCGTAAAACCTTAATTCAATACCGGTTACGTATAATTTCTATATCTAAAATGAGAAATGTTAATACGGATACTGTGGCATGGGAAACGCCTTTTTCACCTAAATCACTAACGGCAAAATTAATTGCATACACTTCAGGCGAAGGTTATGTTTAAGATAAGTTGCTACTAGTAAACACATTAAAAATATGCTTATATGTAACATTGCTTACATTAACAATTAATAAATATTGCTTAATTTTGATTGGTTAGCATGTATGGATTTTATTTGATCTATTCCATTTGTCACACACAACAAGACTTATTCACTTTTAGATAGAAGCAGCATGGGGCTGATTCGTAAAATTAGACTGAGAAGGTAAAACCAGTAATTGTCTAAATTAGCTGTAAATATGTTTACAAGGACATTCTTAGCACTAGAATTCAGCTAAGCGATCTGAAAATTTCAATAACTTTGACAGATCACGGTACGTTCAGGAACATGACTTGAGTTGTTAAACAACAGTTAGTTAAGCTTACTACAATCACTACTTATTACAATCGATTAATTAACCACTGAATATATTATCCATTTCTCTTTTACATCTACGTAACTAATATTGTTCACATTGCTAAAAAACCCCTTCGAATGCTGTTTGTAAAATATTTATAAGCTACATATCCATTATTTACATTGTATATAGCTTTTAATTCTTTCTATGAAGTTTACTAGGCCAAAGTGATCTAGATACGCTAGGCTACTCCAAGTCATTTTAATAAAATGTACTAGAGCGAAGTGGCCTTGATTTGATCAACTCCCAATTGATGTTTCGGCAAAGTCTACTGGGGCGAAGTAATCTTGATCAGATAAACTCCTTGAAATCATTTTAATGCAGTCTACTTGGGCGAAGTAGTCTTGATCTGATGAACTCTGAAATCATTTTAACGCAGTCTACTTGGACGAAGTGATCTTGATCCGGTCAACTCCCCGAAGTGATTTCAACAAGGTCTACTTGAGCGTAGTGGTCTACTAGGGCGAAGTGATCTTGGTCGGATCTACTCCCCGAAGTGATTTCGACTAAGTGTACTAGGGCGAAGTGGTCTTGATCTGATCGACTCCATGAGGCGATTTCGACAAAGTCTACTAGAGCAAAGTAATCTTAATCGGATCGACTCCCGATGTGATTTCGACAAAGTCTACTACAGCGAAGTAATTTTGATTCGCTCAACTTCTCAAAGTCGTTTTAATGAATTCTGCTAGGGCGAAGTGAAGACGGGGTGTAGAGAGGGCGGGGCGTAGAGGGGGCGGGGTGTAAAGAGAGTGGGCCACAAAGCGAGTAGAGGCGCTCAAAGTAGTCCCATAGGGACTACAAACCGCTTATAGTTTGTCGTTATATATTTTGTAGTCCATGGCGGAAAATAGGTAAATATTGTGAAAAGATTTCAGGTAGGGATAGTTTTAGTTGTTTCATTATCTAATTTTGTATTATATAGATTAATTTTGAAGATGTTGTGGTTTTCCTCTATTTTCTGGTTTGATGTTAGTTTTGCAATATATTTTAGGTTCAATTTATTTCTTCTTATATGTAAAGGTGGTATATTTGCTATGCACTGTAGACTATTGACTGGGTTTGTTCTGCAGGCACCTGTTGCTTATCTGAGAGCAGTGTTTTGAATTGTGTCTAATTGATTTATATTATAAGGTTTGTAGCGGGTCAGTTGCACCATCACAAATTCTTTGGTTAATCACCCATATATGCATTATATTAAAAGAATATGTTAGTTAGGCAACTTTAACCACACAAGGCTTTCCTATTATGTTAGACAAAGAGCAGGTCTTCTCTGTCATAATTACAAGTTGTAGGGAGTTATAAGATGTGTTGTGATACTCTGCGCCATAAGTTAGATAAAGGTAGCCCCTCTTCTTATTCTTCCTGTTTTAAGCACCTTTAACGATGGGTTGAGTATCATTTTCTTTGTGGCGACGCCATTACCAGAATATAAAATATTTCCTATATTTGATAGTAAATTATATTCTGGGTAGCCAGATAGGGGTATGTGGAATTTTTATTATTATTTATTTGTTTACCTGCATTTTATATTATAGCATTTATGGCAAAGCCAGCTAACATTAAAATGTGATCATTTAATTTATTTACGCGACTCACGATTTTATTCGGCCGCCTGTGTGATTTATCCAAGTCCGGCAACTGGAAAGCTGTCTCTAGTAATTTGGATTTGGATACTTGCCTTTGCAAGCAGCTTAGGGGAGATTCTCACAAAGGCAGATTGGTACAATAAGAAATGGAACTTCATTTCCATATGCCAACTATTCAAGTAGGCCATTTAGAAACATTGAATTGGCATTTTATTTAATACATAATTATCCTGCAGTATAAAACTATTTAGGTTCATTTATGATTTATTTGTTCCCATTTAAATTATTGTTAATTTACAGTAAGCTTTCCAAGGTGGTTGACTATAAGGGTCAAGGTTATCAGCAATAATGAATGTGTTCGTGCCAGAACTAACAATATCTGTCGTCAAGGTGGTTGACCTTCTACTCTGGCTCTATTAATAGTTCACCTACCAACAGGTATTTATTTTTATGCATTTAATTTAAAACTGAACAGATGATTTACTCTACTAAACTAGAAGCCTTCAGCTTTATGACTTTGATTTAATTTATCCCAATAATATCATATTATTAATTTTTTTAATTTATAACTAACAAGATATTTGTTAGGAATGAGCTCATTTTATTTACACCATTCGTGTTCAATTAAAGGATATTTTGACAATATGCTACGAAGTAACTAAATATATATTTACAGAATAAAAATATTGGTACAGTACACTGTCAAATTTTTTTATAGAGATTTAGTAAACATTAGTTAATTTGAATTGTTTTTTGACAACTTATGCTAAGCTAGAAGTAATTCACTTTTCATTCGTAGCAAGGGTCTAAGTTGCAATTACAGGAATACATCAAATAACCCACGAAATCCCTGCAGATAAGGTATTATTACAGTAACTGGTATTGATGCTTTAAATAGCTGATATAATTGAAATTCAAGGCGATTAATCAGTAGTTGCCTTTAACAAACATTTTTATCCTAAACAGTAACTGAACATGAGCCGTTACAGGTTTGGCAGTGCTGTATGTGATACAACTGTAATTAAGTCTTGATCTGATGGTAGTTGTGTATATCTTTAATAGCTGTTTTGTGTGCGCTCCCCAATCTAATTCCCAATCTAATTTTTTTATCAAAGTAGAAGCCTAAAAGTTTGATGTTATCTGTATATTCTATTTGGGATTTGTTTATTAGAAGTTTTGGATCCATATGTTGTTTTCTTTTTCTGCAAAAATGTATTGCTTTTGTTTTTGTGGACGAGAATGTGAAACCTATTTCTTTTGCCAATTTTTCTATTTCTGTTATGTTTTGTTGTAGATTTGTTTGTATTGTGTTGATGTTTTTGCTTTTGTGGTATAATACAATGTCATCAGCAAAAAGCAGTATTTGTGTTGGTTTCTTCACAATTTTTGTTATTTTCTTTATTATTAGCAGAAATAGTGTAGGACTAAGTACTTCCCCTTGTGGAACTCCATTTTCTTGCTTTCTTGGTTCTGATAGGCATGCATTTGTTTTGACTTGGAAAACGCAGTTTTCCAGGAAATTTTTTATACAGCGTAGTATTTTTCCTTGTATGTTATGTTCTACTAGTATTTGTATTATCGCATATTTCCATGTGGTGTCATATGCCTTATGTAAGTCTAACAATATTGACACTAGATGTCGATAGCTTGCTGGATTTGTCTTGTCTTTTGATCGTTTTAATATTGGTATTGTAATGATTTTGTTCCATGCTATAGGGTATACATTGTTGTTCCATATGAAGTTATATATGTCTAGTAGGTGTTTCTTATTTTCATCTGGTAGGTGTTTGATCATTTCTGGAATTATTTGGTCTGGCCCTGAACTTTTTTATTTTTTTGTTGTAAAATACCATTTTCTAGTTCCTCCATTGTAAAGGATTTGTTTAATGGGTTGTTTTGTTCTTCAATTATGATAATTTGATTGAATTCTGTATTTGTTTTTATTGTATTGAACTCTATTATAATTTGAATTGCTTAATATTTTAGCAAATTTGTCTGGTATTTTTTCTGATATTTCTTGGGGGTCTAAAATAATTTTGGTGGGTCCTATGAATACTACATCTGTTGTACGTGGGATGTTATTTATCCCCTTAATTGCTTTTATTTTGTTTTAAATTTGGTTATCAGGCGTATCACAGGTTATGGAGGAAACATAGTTTTTCTTGCAGTTTTATTGTACGTCTGCTAATAGCTTTTGTTCTTTTAAATTCTATTTGGTTATCTATGTTTTTGTTTCTCCGATATTTGTATAGCACTCTTTTATTGTCTTTGATTGCTTTTTCGCATTCCTTATTCCACCATGGTACTGTTTTTTTATTGTTTCTATTGGATAACTTGAATGGTTGTTTGGCTGTTTTTATTATGTCTTGTTTAAAGATCCTATGATTTCGTTTATGTTTTGGTTTATACTGGAATATTGTTTGTTTTTGGTATTGTTGGTTAGCATTGTTTGGAATTTGGGCCACTTATTCTCTACTATTTTCCATTTTGAGTATGATGTATGTGGTTTGAGGTCTATATGACTTTCTTGTGAGCTAATAAGTATAGGAAAATGGTCCCTACCATATATATTTTGAATTACTTTCAATTCTAGATTTGGCATAATTTTTGGGTTGCAAATCGTTAGGTCTGTATTTGAAAATGTACGTGATTTTGAGCAAAAATGTGTTGATGCGTTGTCATTTAGTATGATGAGATTGTTTTCATTTATTATTTTCTCTATCATTTTTCCTCTTTTGTCGGTTTGTTGGAAACCCCATATTATATTGTGCCCGTTTATTCACCTAGTATAATGATTGGAATGGGTAACTGTTTTAATAGATGTTCAATGGAGTCTTGATTGCAGTTTGGTTGTGGTGGTAGATATATATTACATAAGGTTACTACTTTAGTTTCATTAGGTGTCACGATTCTTATAGCTATTGCTTCTAAGTTTGTTGTTAAGACTATTTCCTCTATATATTTTTTGTTATTTACTAGAATTGCCACCTCTCCGCTAGCTATTTGTGTGTTTAGTTTGTCCTTGCGATATTGTATAAAATTGTATGTATATATGTTTTTATGTTCTTTGAAGCGTGTTTCTTGTAAACATATGTAATGAGGTTGTGTTTCTTCAATTAGTTTTTAGAATTCAGCTTTATGGGATTGAAGTCCATTGCAATTCCATTGGATTATGTTCATGTTATTGATTATCGACTGAGGAATCGGACATTTCAGACTCAATTTCTTGTTCCTCCATTGTTTTAGTTATTCCTGTTTTGTTGTTTTTATTTTTTGTCACCAGTATTGTTTTAGATTTCACGCATCATTTGTATAAGTTGGTTTGTATCTTTGGTATAGTTTTTACTTAATTGTAGTATTTTTTGTGTTGCGATCGTGTTTTCTAGAAGGTCCTGAAATTCGTCAAATGAGATAATGTATTTGGCTGGATCATTTTCTATGATTTCCTTTATCGTATTGTGTTTTGGGATTCAGTTTGTTCCAAGTTTTTTGTTAACTGTAGGCTCCTTTTTTTGTTTGTCCGTTTGGTTTGTGATAAATTCAACAGTGTTGATTCTTGGCTGGTTTCTTACTTTTCTTTTGTGTTGCTTCTCTTATTTGATGTTCAATGTAAGTTTCATTTAGTTCTTCTGTAAGTGTACTTTCGGATGACTGATTGGGTCTTTTATTTCTTATTGTTTCATTTAGGTTTGTCATTTGTTCAGGTTGTTTTGTTTCACTCTGTATATCGTGTTCCTCACAGTTTGAGGGTGAATGGCCGATTTGTTTACATGTATAGCAGTATGGATCTGTAGATAAAAATAGTATGTAGGGGGTTTCTTCAAGTAATACTATTATTGATTCTGGCATGTTTAAATTTGCAGTTTGTTTAACATAGATTTGTCTATAAAAACTTAATATATGTTTAAATTTTATTTCTGATAATGCAGCTTTTATAAATGACATCTTGCCTGTTAAAATTATATTTAGCTTTATAAGTGTGTCTTCTATTACATTGTCTGGTATGAATGGGCTAACATTTAAAATAACCACCCTTATGGTGGGCGTTAGTAATTTAAATAATTCCACTTCTGTATTATTCACTGTTATTTTAAGATGCTTGTTTACAAGCTGATCAAGGTCTTCATTTGTAGTTAAATAAATGCAGATCCAGTTGTTTGCTATTCTTGATGCAAAGGTTATATTTTTAGGATCTATTATTTTCCATGATTGCATTTAGATAATCTTTTAACTCCATGTTTGGTAATAAATTTAATATAATCGCATTTTCTTTTGAAGGGAAATTGCTTGCAGATGTTTGTTTGTTTGTTTGGTGCATTGCCTTTTACTGCATTGGAATATGTCCTTTCCTTTATTGTCTGATGGTTTTTTGTTTGGCTGATAGAATGATTTATGGTTGGGGGTGTTATTGTTGGTAAAGAATACATTTCAGGTAGTTTGAGTTAGGTTTATTTAATGTGGTTGGAATAAAAGGATGAGGAATGTTTAGAAAACAATACCTGTTTTGATTTTATTACTTGTTAATATTATTATTTCCGAGGTCATATTTTATATCAACGAATTCACTTATAAACTGCATGTTAATTTAAACCACCAACAAAATAAAACTTGATTTTACAATATTTACTCTATGGGAACCCAAAAATTATTAAATCCGCTTCATCACTGATTTTCAAGATTTGCGCATGTCAAATGACGTACAGTCTCTTCTTAAATAAATTCTACTATAACCGCTATAAGGTCTGTAGCCATTTCAGAGTTATAATATTCATCGTCTTCAAAATGTTATTAATACAAATTAACCCAACCAATTACCAATAGTTAAAACAAACGACAACAAAAACTTATGAAGCTATTATTTGAACTTTACAACTGAAGAAAATACAGTAAAAAAACGCTATGTGCATCACATAATATACTAAACATTTACAAAGTGCTAATAATAACAACAAAAAAACAATAAAAATACAAAGAATATAAATTAATTACATAAGATCACAAGGAACATTTTGGTATTATTGCTCAAGTACAAAATATAACTCTACACTAAATGGTTAGTTTGGCAAATGAGTATCTTAGAAAGCCTTACAAAAGTATTTATTCGAAAGACATCAGATTAACTGGAAGTGGCGTGTGTTCACCAGAAGCTGCTTGTTGTAAGCAATTGCACCAACGTTCAGCTAAGCTAAGAGCACCAGCACGGAATTTATACACATTACCTGCACGAAAATATTATTTACGATACATAAAATCGATTTAAATACCTCTTTGGTGATCGATAATGTGAAAAAGGTCATCATGCATAGGATTATCGCCTAGTTTAATTGTACAACCAACAAGTGAAACCATTTTACAAGGTTCCCGTTTAAAATCACAACGTAGATTACTAAAGGCAAAATTTTCAATTTTAATTTTAACATATAAATTTTTTACCCTTTGAACGATTTTGGTGAAAAATAAATTAGCGATGAAGCCCATATCTGCATCCAATATCTTTGCCATGATGCAACTGTAGGTTTACGACCATCCTTCAAAATTGTTTTACGACGAACACAACCTTGCATTGTGCAAAATTGTCCTTCTGCACTTAAAGATTCTTCTGCTGATCTGTAAACAGTTATGTTTGGTAATTATTCAATATATTTACAATAAGATCTTTAGACTTGTCCAGATAAATCCACAGGCCATTTACCTGTATATAATTTAAAAGCCAATTGTCATTTCTTAGTTGGTAACATATATAATTAAAAATTTTGAAAACATGTTTATATAAATTGCAAAACCTGTTACATGCCAAACTGGCCATGTTTCATGTTTAGGTTTAGATATAATTTGTAAGTTAATTGCCGCGTATTTTTGAATTAATACGCTAACTTCAGTCAATTCTGCGCAGAAGGAATGCAGATGTACGCATGTCGAGAAAGCGACATTAAGCTACGAGACATGAACTAAATAAACAACAAGTATCTATGTGCATGGTAGTTTTTTAAGAAACCGGTATTTAGGTTTCCTGTACCTTGCCTTTATCGTTCCGCTACCTATTTCCTTTTGAACCCCTACGAGATGCAATAGAAGTTACGTGACGGATAACAATTTGGTGTTCAACATGGCGTAATCAATCCCAAACCACGCGCTGGACCCTGAGATGAAGTTTCGAAATACACATCACATAAGTAATTTTGATTTTTACTTAAATTGTGTATGCAAATTGACTTAAACAGCGATTGCATCATGCGGTAAAAACATGATCTGTAGATGTTATAACAATGGCGTTAGAGCCACACCTAACATGTAAAAATAGCGCATAAATTATGCCGCGTAAATATAACAAACCATCTCAAAACATTATCATGTTTTTCTTAAATTATTAGTATGGAATAAATAAAAGCACCTCCTAGTTGTAGTGGTTTAGAAACTCAACCTTACAAACTGCTGTAAATTAAATACGAATTCTATTCCAGATGCAGTAAGAATTTTTTCTTGAAAAATTCTTGCTAGCTGAATGTGCATCCTTACACATTGGATATGGAGAGATATGATTTCAATAGCCAGCATAATGGTCTAATCAAAAATGACGTATAAGAAGTGAACCAACTATCTGTCCTAATGCAATTTTACACATCGTACACAGCTAGCAAATTTCAACATAAACATTTCTAAATGTTAAACTATCATTCATCATTTTGTTTTCGACCTTACTTAAGGTCGGTTTGGCGCAGCTCTAACTTCTTTTCTATTCTGTGCTAATCTAAATAGTTTTACATACCCTTCACAACCTAAATTCCTAATAATTTGACTGATATAGCTTTGTATAGGTCTTCCTATACTCTTCTATCTTTTTCCTATCTACCTGGCTCTACATAGATATTAGCAACATGATGGTTGTTAAACTATAATATTTCAAAATTATGTTTCATAAATAGATTAATTTACAATATATAAACTGTGGTTTGTACTATATTTTCAATAGATTAGCTGCTTAAATTGTTTTAGATTCCCTAATGAAAACCCAGAGCAAAAAAAGTAAACTTAAAGACGAAGATATAGTAGCTTCGGCATACATCTCCTATGAAACAAGCTGTAACTATAGAAGAAAAAAAATCATTGTAAATAAGTTGTGTAAACAAAAATGCAATGTATTTTTTTGTAATGCGTTGTGTTACACTAGCTACAAATTAAATAGGAGAGAAAAACATATCCATTTTAAAGGACAGACAAATATATAGATGCATAATCTGTAGTAGATTTCACGAATAGTAAATTTTAATTCAGCTAAAACCATTTTTGCCTCCACTCGTTGGATATTAGTGAAGTTTTATCCTTTTTTACTTGTTCGCGGCTAAGTCTGGGAATTACCCCAAGGGTGAGCAATGAGAATGGGCGTGGGGATGGTATAAACTCAACAATAAGCTAACATAGAAAGAAAAAAGAGAAATTGAGCGCCACTGTATCTATATGGACAACACTAGAAATTCAATACTACTATGAGAAGATACAGAAACTCATTGGATTTAAGCACCATAAAAAAAACTTACAACTTAATGAACTAACACATCTGGAAACCTCTGGAACATACTTACAACCTCTTCAATCTCGATGATCCTGAAAAAAAAAGTACACAACAAATTTTCTATTAAAAAGACACTGTTTGTGCTTTTCAATAAAAAAGCATACTAATAATTATGGGTGGATAATCTTGAGATTACCACACCAAAGGTACTTGAAATAAAATGGATATCTACTGGGTGGACCAGAAAAGCGTACGATTTTAAAAGCACTCTTGCGTTTGAACCATATGAGAGGGGGCCGCGCGAGTGGTGGGGTTGAGAAGCTCGGGTCTCGGAAATTTAGTCGCGATGGATCACTTCACCGGAGCACAACGTGCATTCTGCGTTAAACATTATTACAAAAATAGCAATTCGTGCGCTATTGTTCGGCGTTTATTTCGGCGTGAGTTTGGATTACTTGACCTAAATCAGTGTCCGAAGGAAAGTGTGATTAGATCGTGGGTCAGAAAGTTCGAAGCTACTGGTTCGACTCCCCAACAGAAGCCTGCGGGACGCCCAAGGTCAACAAGAACGGAAGACACAATTGAACAAGTTAGAGCTTCAGTTCAACGTAATCCTGGTCTATCGACTCGCAAGCGATCAGCTCAACTTGCGGTATCCAGAACATCTTTGCATCGCATTTTGTTGAAAGATCTGAAATAGCACCCGTATAAAATTCAACTTGTGCAGAAATTACAGGCAAATGATCCAATTTTACGACGAGCTTTTGTTGAAACAATGTTGGAACGCTCGAGTTTCAACAATATTCTGTTCTCCGACGAAGCCCATTTTCACATAAATGGGCATGTCAATAAACAGAATTGCCGTTACTGGGCTGCAGAGAACCCACGTGCAAAACATCAAAAGCCTCTGCATTCGCCGAAAGTAACCGTTTGGGCGGCCATATCAGCACACGGAATTAACGGACCCTATTTCTTTGAAAATGAACAAGGGCAATCTGTCACTGTAAATTCTGACCGATACATAGCCATGTTAGGAGATTTTTGCTTTCTGCAACTGCAACAATTTGAAGCCTATAATCGGGCGGGCGACGTGGTTTCAACAAGATGGCGCGACATGCCATACATCTAATGCCTCTTTGGCGGTCATAAATGAGATGTTCGCTGGGAAACTGATATCGCGCCGAGGTGACATTGCATGGCCGACTAGAAGTCCGGATCTAACGCCACCGGACTTTTTTATGTGGGGATACCTAAAAAGTAAAGTCTACTTCAATAACCCAGCAACAATTAATCAGTTGAAGGCCAATATCAGAGAAGAAATGGCAGCTATTCCTCGCGCAATGTGCGAGTGAGTTTTTACCAATTTGCAGTTCAGATTTGAGGAATGTTCGCGGCGCGATGGTGCACACCTGGATGATGTTATTTTTAAGAAATGAATTTCCCGGATGTCTTTTTTAATTGAAATAAAAATTTGTATGCGAACTGTATTTAGTTTTTTTTTATTATTTTTTCAAATTCGCAATTCTTTCTGGCCCACCCCGTAGAATAAATCAATTGTAACATATCAGTGCTTTTAAATTACTTCAGCATTCGTCTAATTTCATTATTAAAAAAATTTATTTTCTCTAAAATATTCTTGTTAAAATTAATTGTGCATGGAATAAAAAAACTTGAGTCCAAAAATGTAATTTAATATAGTTTCTCTCTTTTAGTTTTTTTTTTAAATATGGTTACAAATACAAAATAATAAAATTGAATTCTGGTTTTTCTTATAAATCTGTCTTGACACAACAAGACCTTACTTTTAAATATTTCAAAACAAGATTTCTGATATCCAATGGACAGATCAGTGTATTGGTTTACATGTATATCACATCAATTTAGTTCATTTCTTTATACAAAATTTAAAACACGTAGTTAATTTGAGTAAATAAAATTTCAAACTTATTCAGATATAGCAATGATTAATGATGACCTTATTAAAGATTAAACATCTGTAATAAACTTTTTAAAAAACAGGAAGTGAACTTTAGAATCACAATACTTTAAACACATGTATGTTCCGCGTGTCTTACAAAATTACTTTATATTACTTTCTAACAATCATATTTCACGTTATTATTCGTGCACAAAATTTAGCATGAATAAGCAATCCTCAATTAAAATTTAATATGAACACTTTTAAAAGTCTAACAAACATAGGAACTGAAAGCTTTACTACCTGTGCTTAATGAAGAAGTTACCTCATGCTATCGAACTGCAATGCACACTTTCCGATCCAGCTTACAAATTTGATGCCAAGAAACTTCGAACAAAAGCTTTACATACTTCGTAAACGAAAGTTGCCCCAAGTACTAAATATATAACCATGGTTATCTCATGCGCGTTAACAATCACCGGCCTGCCTGACCATTTTTAAGAGGAAGCGTGGTCTATTGCCTTGCCGGAGCCACAGGAATGACAGCTCTTCTGGGCCCCCAAGACGACCAGCTCTCCTGCGCCTACCACGACACGCCTATTCTGAGGCTCCATTTGTCACGAGCCCATGACCCCATCTTTATAAGCAGCTTCGATTACATGTTAAACTACAATGGCCGGCTTGGCTATCCGTACCGTCCACTTAAAGAACAGCTCATACGCCTTGCGCGTCAACTCGTGACCGTATTTACGCAAGCGCTATCTTAATTTTAACAACTGAAAGTTAATAAGCCAATGCAGTTAATCACTACATATCACAATGTAATAATACAAACAAATAGTAAAAAGGAGGATGAAAGTGGAAAGTTGAAAGCGAACAAGGCAGTTACAAGAAGAAAAGTGATTTTCCCCCCCACAGGAAAAAATGCATGACGGGCAACATGATATTGAAATACGCTCGCAAGTACAGGGTAAGTTCATACATGTAGGGAGCATGGATACAATGTTGCGACGACCAAGGTTGAAAGAGGTTAAAACCTGAGAAGTTCATCCCTTTCATTAATTTGGAATTTTGGATTGTGTTGCTGTAGCCTTTTCAATTCCGATTTAGTTTAACGAGAAATTCCGATAATTAGAAATGGAGCCCACGGCAAATTAAGATGGAGGGTGGCTCTAAGTTGAGGAAATCTCAAAGGCAAAGCGGCTAGTCGAACTATATGCTCTGGGTAGAGAATGAGCTGTGGGTCGGGGTGTAATTGCAACCACTAATAATAAAAATAAGGCGCCACCGTATTTTTTTATACTGAGAAGACCTAATACAAGTCCCTTGTACAAGGCTAATGCGGAAACCTTTCTCCTATAACCGCTATATAATTTCAAAGACCACCTAATCTTTAAAGTGTCTTACCTTATGGCTCGACCTTGACCTTAGCAATCCTGCACTGCACCTGTGAACAAATTAAACAAAGAAAAACACTGTTTGTGCATTCAAACTCAAAAATAATTAAATACAATCCGAATCGACTTTCATTCCTCTTAAATAAAAATAGTCTTTAGTCCGAAAATAAGAATCTATTCAACTGGTATTCAATAATGTAATTTTCTACAAAAAATATGTCTTCCTTTATAAGTTAATTTAAATTAGGAAGAGTTAATTACAATGGTACTGAATATATCCGTACCAATTACTATTTAATGAGGTTTATGTAACAAATTGACAAAGCATAAAATTGCTTATTTATAGAAAGAGTTAATTATGGTAAATTTACCTTAATTTCACAGTAGATAATTACAGATAACTTGTTCATAAAATATCAAATGTAGAAATCTAATTTCTAAATATTAAAGTTGTAAGAATTTATTTACTTTTAAATAGGTGTGACATCTTCTGATGTTTCATTGAGTTAATAAAAGAATTATGTAGGAACAAATTACAGATTCATATCGTATGACAACGAAAAATATAATTGAGGTCTGTCCTTGACCTGTTCACAGTTAACACAAGTCGGATAAAGTAAAATTTATCTCGTTACTACATCGACAGTTCAAACAACATACGAACATAATTTTTTGTACATACCAGAACTCCAATTTGCACCTAAATACTTGCTTGAAAGCTGACATATGTGATGACAACGGAAAATTCCATTCCAAACAAACAGCTGCACTGCATACTGAAAAAATACGTCACTTGGCTTCCATTATCTGCGTTTCAATTTACAGATGTTCCAGGAGTAATTCTCACCACGAGAAAACTGATGTTGTTTGTAATTAACTTGAATAAATTTATATATGTGATTCCATATTATACAAGAATAGAATTGTTTTCCTCAATTTCGCATGAATACCATTCAGAAAAATTTCTTATTTATAATTTACGTTGCAATATATTTTAAAATAAATTATTATTATTCCCAAAGTTACACTGAAAATTTCAATTAATATTATTATAGAAACAAATTCACTTACTGTTCCTAATGGTCTTTTAACAAAACTTCATCGTTCTTCACGACTGGTTTCAACAAACAAATGGACCATCCAAAACAATTTATGAAGATAGCTTCCACGAGCAATCTTCCATCGTGCACGCTTCAACACCAAAAATCAATCACGGACATCGCTCCTAAGAACAACTATCGACCTGCTTGAACCCCAGCTGTGTTAGAAGTACCAGCCGAGCTTGTTGCTGCCCAGTAACAGCGATACCTAGCGGTTATTGAGTAGAGGGGGCTTTAAGAAGGATACCAAACAAAAGCTTTTATATTGTCTCCGTAGAATTTAACTTTTAACATGAACTAAATACTAGTTATTTATTGGACAATAGATATTATTAAATTAAGTGGATTGGATAACATTATAATGTATTATATTATTTAATATTTAATAAAAGGATTGATTATACAGATATATATATTAGGTGGAAAATAAAATTGCTACATTGCATTAAATAAACTGTGTTAGTTGGAAAGAAAGGTATGTTAGCATTAAGCACGAGAATTGAAATGCTGGAGGTTTCCGAACAACCTAAAAGTTTTAAAAATTGGAATTAAACAGTGACTAATATCATGAACTTTTACGTTTATATTTTTTAAAAATGTTATCATCGTCGAAATGAGCTACAGCCAAACAAGAAAAGGGACACCCGGACGCCATCCCTGAAAGATTGAAAATGTCACATCGGGATCAAAATACCATGGTAAGTGCTAGGATAGAATCTGAAAAGCATTAATGCCCTAGCGGATTTTAACCTTCGTGTAAATTTAAGTTTATATATAGCTTTATATGTAGTAAAAATTATGTTTCAGAGCATTGCAGTACGTTTTAATTCGTTTCAATCTTGGGATCACTACAAATGCTAACCATCTTTTTACAGTATATACCTTAGCTACTTGATATTCTTGTTTCTGTATGTGATTTTAAAGAGGTTAAAGGGCTATTGAAGGGGAGAAGAGGGGAGGGTTCTAATTTGCAGCCGTCTCCGTTGGTTAAAAATTTCCTTAAGTCTCGTGTTTCACATAGTGAATTGTTACTGTTAGTACATACGATTTTTAGTTTTTAAAATTAAAACAATAACTTCTAATAGTTCCAGCATATTTTAGTTTCTTGAAATCCATTAGTACATTTAAACTTCGTAACAATGAGTAATTGTATTAAATATTCAATTAATTGCCTGCAATGCACAACAAAAGCAGTGTCTTATTTTTCGGTTATTTGCTGCACATTCGTTGATTTTCAAAATAACTTTATTTAAATTTGTTTGGCTTAAATGTTTTTGGTGTTTTAATTTTGAAAACATTTATTAAATAATTTTAATGCTGTAGGACACATTTCAATTGCTGCTTTTGTAGGTACACAAAGTACAGTTGATTGGTTAATACTATCATAGGATTTGTGCAAAATAAATAACTCGTTGGTGTCGTCCAACCTAGAGAAAGTATTAAAAATGAAATATATCAAAAATTTACTTATCTAAAATCTTAACCTAATCACACAGATGTGCTATAGGTATGTTTTATCGGTTATGTTTATTTTTATTTAGTTACAAACTATCTTTGGTATAGTTGTTACATGCCGAAAACTTCGGCACTAAACATTTTCAATTCAAATTATAATTTGTAAGAATTTCACGCCAAGGATTTAAAAAGACGTGCGCGTATATCCGTCACTTTAGACAGTGAGTTTGCACGAAATAGTGCCGACGCGGTGTGCCAAGAAGGGTGGATTTCCGGCAGATGAGTCTGGACTGGTGATCGAGATGCCAACAAATGTAGTTACCTTTGTGTCTTATCGTGTCTTTTTTATGTAGGTTCCTTAGCTTTACTCTGTATCGTCCCTTACCTATATTCCTGTGTTCCACTACAGAAAAGAAGACAAGTTTGAATTTGGATTCGACCGGGCTCGACGATTACCCACGCCCGAAAAAGGATCAACGGAGCCCCGCTGTAGCCATCATGGCGTAGCGCTGGAGTCGCCCTACATGTTTACGTGAGTACCCCTTGGGGGTTTTCTTTAAAATTAGTATCACTTTTTTATTGTGTTGCAAAAATTCGAATATTGATATGACGTAATCTTTTATTTGCGCATCATTTTTCCAATTATGTAACATTGCTACCAACTGACTGTACTGGCTCGCCTACCGTAACGGCGGGGGTATAATATAGTTCCAGATGATTTTCATAAATACCTGATGAGTGATTGTGGCTGTAGTTAAGGCAGACACTATAAAATGCCTCTACGTCGACTTCACAACCTTCAACATGCTTATCACCAACATACTGTTGTTGAAACCAATGTGCCTCTAAAATTAAAAATAACCAAATTTGGTAGGGTATTATTCGAACATTTGACTACTTTGTCTGTTCGATAACCTTTTTGTCAAAGGTAGATACCTACTAATGGCGCATGTTGATTGTCTGGATGTTAAGTACTAAATGCTCTAAAAATTGGATCTTGCCTTAGTAAAATACCTTGTGTTGCTTTTTCTATCTAATATATATTTATAATTAACTTACAAATAGCTTAACTAAACCAGAAACCAGGACTTTTATTTATTTGTGGTCGGCACCAAACTGCTTGTAAAGTCTTCCTGCCCAGTCGATGAGATCACCAGCATGCCAACGTAATACATTATTAATCAAAACAAATGAATCATGAAACTGTTATTATGTAGGACAAAATTACGATGATAACATCTAACCTTTAAAAATCGACATAATGAATTTGACAATATTCGACTATGAACCATATATGATACAAAACAACTTTACCTTAGATCAAAATTTTAGTAACCTAACAATTATATTTCTTAAAACAATTAACACTCCTATTGGTGGAATTTACTAATCTAGAAACTATTAAAATCAAATATGATTATACACATTTCAAAAGAATTCCACGAGTCGATACGTATTGATGGCAAATTTAAAGCACTAAAATGCGAAACTTTAACCCATTTAACCAACCCCGTATCTTTTGTAGTTTTCGAGGCACCAATGGTGGTTATCGAAATATTCAGTACCTTGTATAGAAGTTATTCAAAAGATTAGTGTGCTTACCGATGTTCACAATCACTTATGCAACAGTTTCAAATGTTTAATTGGAAAATAAGTAACATAGGATGCAATTCTTTTACTATTTTTGCCCGGCTGTAATCGTTGTACATTTATATACACTAAATGAATTATAAAGAGTAGCAAACCAATTATGTACTCTATTCCAATATTAATTCCAAGTCCAACTATTTTATACATTAAATATTAGATATTATTATAAAGGTTGAAACTATTTTTTTTGTTGTTTGATGCGCGCCAGTGAAACTTATTTTTATAAATGGGCGCCAGTGCACAAAAATTTTCCGCTTCCTTCACAGAGAATCGAAGAAAGGACCATCTTCCGACATAGCTAGGGGTCTATTCCTGGGTAGAGCAATAAGAAGTGGGGGAGTCGAATTTTGTTTTCAAACAAAAACTAAACAAAGTTAAATAGGCGCCATCAAGTCCTGAGATAATCACGATAAGAGCAGAGCACACTTCCAAGGGCGGACGAGTAAATCCAAAGATAAACCGATCGCCTTCGTTGACAAAAACCTGTCTTATAAAAATAAGACGCAGCTCCTGTAAGAAATTACAAAGATTAAATAAAAAAAATGTAGAACACCATTTGTGTCCTATAAAAGTATCAAAAATAAAAAATGTATATCCAATTTGTATTGGCACAAAATTATTACCCAAAAATTCTACCTTTATGTTATCAGATTTGATCGCATTTGACCAAAATAAGTCTCAAAGTTTAACTAATTGTTTACTGAAGTAAAAAACTTTCTGTTAAAAATTCATAACTTGTTAACATGTAAAAATTCTCAACAATAATGTTTATAACAAAATCAAAATTTTTGTCTCTTTAAAGCAAAAGACTGCTCTCTAAACATAAGCTTGTTTTAAATATTTAATCAAAAAAAATTTTGTAAACAATGCATTGAACTATCATTTCTATCCTGGGCAGATCTTATCAGGTTGATTACACTTTCATAATTATTACGCAGCGTGTATTTAAATTTTGTAATGAAGTGAAATAAACTTCCATGTACATAACAAATTAAAAGTAAACAAAAGTTCACTGCTATTATCAAGTACTTTTTGTATTAAGTGTATAAATTTTCATAACCTCAAAATTTTGTATGAACACAAATGCAAACATTTCGCAATTGTCACTAAACGAATTTAAATTTTTATATTTAGTTTTTATAATTTATATGTGAATATAAGCTAACTTCAAGATTGAAGAATGTTTAATTTGAATTTTAGGAAAGCTACACGAAGCATCTACTTTCACGGCAAATATCTTTAAAATGTTACTACATCACAAAAGAAGTATAACGTCGAAACTATACTTCGAAATTTATCTGAAGTTCGAATGTGAACAAAGCCTACAAATATATAAACCTAACCTAACAAAAATTTCTTTCTACAGTTTGTAAAACCAGTTTAACAATAATCGAAAGTGAAACAGGTCATATGGTCATAAATATGATAGCAAATTTCGTGTTTTTTATATGACCGTCTGTTTATCAAAGACTAACGACATTCTAAACACATGCAAAATTTCTTAAATTTAATAACGAACCAAACTGCATCTGATTTTCCTAGACAAATCCCATCAGAAATTTCATCAGCTTCAAGCAACACCATAAACTATTTCCTGGAGTAACAGCAATCTCGACCACATGTCTGCAATCTCCAATCCTTGTACAGAACCATACAACTTACAAAAACAAAATTCTCACTTGTACTTTTCTATAGTTTTTCGTAGGCGCGCTAAATAAATGAAACAAAATTAAATTAAGTTCGTAAAATGTATATATTACAAACCGTTAGTAGAAGTTATTGATATTTATTCAAGTCTACCATGACTTGAACCACTCACACAAATAATTTAATCGAAGGTCGCAAGCCTCTAGTCTGGAAAACATCTTGATGAATTGATAGCTAGGCTGCGACTAACGAACAAAACTAGAAACGAATGATAGCGACGATTCAATGACTCGCGGTTAGAGGTGGGGAGGTACGAAAGCAACAAGATTGCTAGAGATGCTCAACAAAATAACTTTATGTCACACAGATATTTTACTACAAGAAGATTATTAAAACGAAGCGTTCCATTATGTACTATATGGAACATTAATATAGAATAAGTCACGCTTGGCGCATTATACTTGTAATTCAATGCGAATAAATATAGAGCAAATTAAACATGTTTCAAGGTCGCTCCCTTTAAGGTGCATAAGATAATGAAACTACAATTTCAAGGGTTGAAATTTATTATCAGGCAACACTCACCTCAGGCACTTTCTTTATTATGCATTGTAATAACAATATTCCATCATATACAGGGTGGTCCGGTTTTCATTAGCCAGCGTATATCTTCTGAACTATGCAAGATATAAAAAAATTTCATAGGAAAAAGTTTTTTGAATATATTTTCTCTACAAATATAAAGCATTAAGTATTTTTCATGGCCTACTATATTTGAGCAATAAAATATCACCTTGGTTTTTTTTAAATAGAACACCCTGTATATTTTTAAAAAAAAAAATACTCTACTTGAAATTGTCTTTACGGTACTATACCACAACCAATGATTTCTTGTCAGAATGCGGTAAATAACTCAAGGCGTCGCCGTGGATCAATGTAGTAAGCATAAGACTACGGATCCCAAGGTCCCGGGTTCAAATCCCGACACGGCCGTTTGAAAAATGGCAGGTGAGCATTTTTCACAAAAATTATGCCCTCGTTCGGATGAGAGGTTAAATGGAGGTCCCGTGTGTGAGTGTTGTCACGCACGTTAAAGATCCCTACCTTGCCTGGAACGGCAAGGGTTCGGCAAAATTCTAAATTTCCAGGCAACAAAAAACTCGCCCCCTGGCCAATGTAGTACCTTCTGGTAAAACATTGGAAATGTAAATGAACGGTAAATAACTCAAATAATAGAATTCCAATAGAAAACTGATTGTAGTTTATTTACCGTATAAATTAATAAATTGGAAATTTTTTTATACATACATCTGAAAATAATAGCTAACAAGAAAACTAATTATCTTAGTAAATATCAAATTGTTCACCATTACATTCTAAACATTTAATTATCTCGAATAATTAAATTTTTTCTAGCATCTTGCATCATGACCGGGGTAATTAGCGAGCAAGCTGCTCTTATTTTTGCAATTAACTCTTCAAGATTTTGAAAAGGGGTAAAGTTAGAATACACTTTGTCTTTTAAAAACCCCCAAACAAAGAAGTCGATAACTGACAAATCAGGTGATAGGGGAGGCCACAAAATCGGTCCCCTATTACAGATCCAGTTTTGATCAAACTCATTATTTAAATAAGTTGTAACATTGATTCCACTATGTGGTGAAGCGCCATCGTGTTGAAACCATAAGTTTTGCCTGATAGCTAGGAAAATATCATCTAAGAAATCTTGAAATGAAGTTTGCAAAAACATCAAATATCTATTTTGGGTAAGGTGACCAGACGTCCCGCTTTTGTGGGGACAGTCCCGATTTTTCACAATTTGTCCTGCGTCTCGCGACGTTTTTCAAAAGTCCCGACTTTTAGAATTAAGTGCGGACATCAGAAAAATCAAAATTAAGTGTTGAAACTTTGAAAGCCATTTTATGTGTCAAATATAATTTGACAAATTCTTGTGGAGATTTTTATAATATTTTAAAAAAATAACAACAATCTACTGAAACAAATTCACTCAAATAAAAAATATGTCAAGGAATAAATATTATACATTTTTTTATATTTATAAATTGTACTTATGTTAAACATAAAAAAATATTACGATATTATTTTTATTCTGTATGAAAATTTTGTGGATACCTTCCCCCTCCCCAGAGTTGTCCCGCTTTGCCCGTCTAAAAATCTGGTCACCTTAATTTTGGGTTAAACTACCATTAAAGAAATACGGACCCAGTATGCGTTCACGTACTACACCTATCCACACATTCACTGAAAATCGTACTTGTGAAGGGTTTCACAAATTGCTAACGATTTCTGTCATTCTAATAATGTGTATTTTTTCTTTTAAAAATACCATTTTTATGAAAGTTAGATTCATCAGTCCAAAGTATACTGTCTATAAATTTTCTTCCTACATTCAATATCCATATACAAAAACCAACTCGGCTGTTGGGATCATTGGGATGTAGTTTTGAACCAAACGCATATTAAATGCTTTCATTGAACGACGCCTCAAACATTAAAAATCTGTCTTCTTGAAACGTTTAATTCAGTTGCAGCTTATCTCGTAGAAACTTTAGGATAAGCTCTAAAGTAGGCCAAAATAACTAATTCACTATCTTTGTTATGTTGTACTTGATTTATGGTGGTAGTTGAAAAGCAACCATTGGACCTTAAAGAATTTTCTAAATTCTTATATGTATTTATATTTGGTTGTCCACGGTCAGGATATAACTTTCAATATAAAACTGCAGCTGGACATTTATTGTTTTTTGACCTATGAAAACAGCATAACATATCAACTTTTTCATGGTTTGAATAATTCATTTTCATTATTTTGCGCGAAACAACTATTAAGAACACAATAATACTTTTACTTATTAATGTGACAGATAATTGTGAATAAACAACTGAAATAATGCAATGGCAATGATAACAGAAACGATCAGACTGCGATTGCAATTCTATTATTTAGGTTATTTAACGCACTTTGAATAGAAATCATTGATTGTGGCATATTGCCGTAAAGACAATTTCAAGTAGAATATTTTTTCAAAAAAATTCACAGGGTGTTCTATTAAAAAAACCAAAGTGACATATTATTGCTCAAATATAGTAGGCCATGAAAAATATTTAATGCTTTATATTTGTAGAGCAAACACATTCAAAAAACTTTTTCCCATGAAATTTTTCTATATCTTGCACAGTTCAGAAGATATACGCTGGCTAATGAAAACCGGACCACCCTGTATATGTGCATGTTTCTTATAGTGAAGAAAATTGAAGAGTCATATTTTTAAGTAAACATGTTTATTGCAATACTATCTCTTTGAAGCCAGTGCCAACAAACCATAAATCAATCATAAAATACATATAATTTTGTGATTAAAACAATATACATATGACAATTAACTAACAACTGTTTTGCATTTCAACAACCCGAAAGCAACATATTTTTACAAAAATAGTACTTTTAATTTTGTTAATTGTAACCTAAATAATGATATGTATGGTCTCTAAAATAATTCGAGGAGCCAATATTTGAGCATGAAACAATTTAACATTGAAATACAATCAAAAACTCTCAAAAATCATATTACATGATGATAGTTGGCTTTTAAATTACATCTTTAAATGTTATGCCTTACCTCGTCAAGAGAGTAGAATTTTCTTCTGTACGTTTTGAAATATGCAACGGTACTTCGGAGGAACGAGATAGATTATTACTTGATGAATGTAAATCCTCTAATTCCGAGTCGTCTAATAAGTGTACGCCTTTCGTAAATTCCTTTATGTCAGAAATGCCTGTTTGATTTTTACCAAAAATGCTGAAAATTTAGTAAATAAATAATGATTATAATAGCAAAGTTAACTACATGAATTGTTTTTTATCAACAAAGCAACATCAACAAATAAATTGCCATCAATAATGTAAGTTTTTATGATATTAAAAAGGTAAATCATGCGGATCAGGTAGTAACTAAGAGCTTTGAAATCAAAACTGTATAGAACATCGACTCCTGCTAACGACTTTTAATTAAAAATTTGGTTGCTGTTTTGAGCATTTGTGAAATATTGCATATTAGATGGAATCAATTTGACTTTTAATAAATTAGTGCTCCTGTCACAGTTCAGTTATTAAAAACAAATAATAAATTAAATTCATTCTTCATAAATATTTTGCTCTAAATCTAAACCAATGAAAGTAAATAGCAAACGCGTTACTAAAAAATCTGCACTCTTGGAGCAGTTTGTACCTTTGTATCTGAATCTACAAACCAAAGGAAGTGTGCCAGGATAGGAAGATATGGAAGGAGATTGTTAATAGCTGAAACTTCTACAAAAATGAACTAAAAATTAATATTAAAAAAAGGTTTCACTTATAGCTTCTGTGGAACCTCGTTTGGGTTTGAAAGTATGCGTGCATGTTGGAACAACTAACATTGCATAAGCACATGCTTGATTTACGAGTCTCACTATTTCAAAACATCAAATTACAATCATACCACAATAGGCATGAATCTTCAACTACGTGTAAAAAAAAGAGTACAAAGTTGTATTTTCAATAGCATTAAATCTCTTAGATAAATAGAAAAGATGGCAGTGTTACCAAAAACAGATGAGCTGACAACTGACCAAAATTTAGTACAAAAGACTGTACTGCGATAATTATTCATAAACAATTTTCACGCATCAGTGTTAAAACATATACCACAGAGTGAGACAGTCTAATCTTTTGTTGAATAAACTAATCTTATTTTGCCACGGAAATTATTTTTATGTTCTGCAGTTTCTGCTAATTTCTGCTCAAAAAAACAAAAAAAATAATAGATACTTCATGATCGTTAGGTCTTCAAACCTACAACCAGTTGGACACATACCTCCATTATTCCCTATTCTGAGTTAACCTACACAATTCCCTGAATTTCCGACAGCCTACATCTCTCACTATCTAAGTGCAATAATCTAATCTAGGTCTACCTCTACCTCTCTTTTTCCTTACTCTACTTCTAATATATGCCATACTATTCCATCATGCCTTGGTATGTGTCCTACGACACTATCTCTCCTACTTTTTACTATTTTCCACATATTTATTTTTCTTCTATTATTTCTAGTACCTCTTTGTTCTTAACTTTGTCTGTCCATTTTATGTTCATCCTATGTCTGTAGCACCTCAGTTCAAAGGTTTCTATTTTTCGTGTTCACTTTTACTGTCAGCGTTTCACAGCCATACAGTGCGGTACTCCTCACATATGCTTTTGGTTAGCTTTCCTTGTTTTTATGTTTGTTATCTTCGAAGATAGCAGCTGCTTTTCTTGTTAAGCATAGCACGGTTTTGTGCTAATTTTTTTTTGTATCTTTTGCACTTTCCTCCTCCTAATGTTTTTTAAAAATATACCCTATTTCATCGATATTCAATAGTACATAATGGGAGTTAAGCAACTTGATGGCTTTCAAGACACACCCCACCCTCCACCCTTTCCAAATCAATAGTTCCTCAATTACTCCTTTTGCACAATCAACATTTGCAAAACCAACACCTGTAATTGTTTACAATAATCATTACGTTTCAATACAAATACTTTTTCACCTTTAAGTATTCCATTCTGGAACTAGTTGAATGCGTACTTCCATTGATTTCTATTCGGAGCTAGCCTACACATATCTCTGAAACTCATACAGCCTACATCTTTCACTATCTGTGTGCAATAGTCTAATGTAGGTCTACCAGAGACCTGTCTTAGTCTGGTTTCTTACTAAATACCCCATAAAACTGGCTTACCCTATAGTTTAGCTCTTTAGATCGCTGAAACATGCAATCCATTCTACCCACTCTGGTATTCCAAAACATCTTAAAGGTGCAGGTTCATTCAGAATAATAATACTTACTTAATCGTAAATTATTCAATTCAATTATTCAACAACAGCTAAGTTAAGCTAACAGTAGTTTGTATATTTTACATGTGATTTGAAGTTGTTATGATAATGACAATTTTTATGAATTAGGTCAAAGAGGCACTGATGATGATGGCTTTTGTCGAAAATGCTTTGTGATTTCATTAATTTTTTAATAAATTTTGCACGTAAATACTTCAAGATTTTTACTTACTTTGGCAAAATGTGTATGCAACTGGCTATGGATAGTGTTCTTAGTAAATCTTCCAATTTGACAGAGGATAATTGTAAAGACGGAATTCTCAAAAGTAGTAAAAAGAAATATTAAAACTTTGTCAAATGAATCAATTACAAGATCACTCTGATATTTTAAAAACCTATGAATATATAATTCAGAACTTCCTTTAGTTAAAATTTTAGCTGATGTAGCTGTAATGTTAAGTTATTGCACAACTTTTACCTCACAAACATACATAGCAATTTGTAATACATGGTATCAATATTTCAGATCTAAATTGTTAAATGTTATTTTAACGCAAAAAGTTCTGTAGTCATTTTTTTTCAATATTAATATACAGTGTGTACAGTATAAAATGCAGTACATGGGGATCTTGGAAACTGTAGGAGATACGATCTTGGTTAAATAGGACAAAAGTTGCATAATCATGAGGGTATCTCAGATCGGTTTTCAAATTTCAAAATTTTTTCATAGGTTACTAGATAGAGGCAAAAAACACAAAATTGTCGATTTCTTTATTTGCTCGTACTTAGTCTACTAATTGAAATAGAATGTTCAAATTTGGTACATCATGGTAATTCCCCATTGCGCTTCACATTTTCAACTTAGATTTTGTCTAGGGCATCTAGATTTTGCGTGACGATGTTCAACTTTTTATTTTTAAATAGCCGCCATATTGGATTTTTACATTTTTGAAATGCTCACAAAAAACCCTTTCCAAAGAGGTATAATAATAATAATAATAATAATAATAATAATATCGTCTTTATTGATTATTAATAAGTTCTATAACAAAAAAATAAGAATGTAGAATAACAGGCGAAGTTCAGCCAAAGGCTGTTCTACCACTTAACCTGCAACTAACAATACAATAAAAATTAATTTACAAATAAGAATAGAAACATGTAAAAGAAGCCGGATGTTTATAATTCTGGTGTGAACGCCACTGCAAACAGTTTAACACTAACATTAAGTTGGTACTTTATGAGCCAATACTTATTTCCGCTAAAGAGTATGAGAACAAATGAGAATATATAAATGTATAGACCAGTGAATTTATTGTGTTGAAAGTAAATACTTTTTAAATGATAGTTTAAAACTTGATACCGATTTGGTTTTCATGGAGTTGTCAATTGAATTATATAATTTAACTGCAGTGTACTGGAATGACCTCTGGAAGAGGGTGGTTGAGTGCCGCTGTACATGCAGCAAGTCACGAGATCTTACCTGGACAGAATGACAACTGCTACGCGGTAGTAGCAAATTTTTTATATAAATTGGTGCCGATAGAGAATTTACAATTTTATGCGTAAAGGTTGCAAGATGCAGTAACCGCCTGTTTTCCATTTTTAACCAGCTCGACTGGCGCAGCGATTCAGAAATGTGATCAAATTTCCTTAAATTGAAAATAAATCTAAGACAATCATATAACATGACTATGTTTGATTGAATCAAACAAAACACTAAAAATCACATAATTATGTTTTGGTCGTAGTAGGCTTTAATTTCCATTATGACAAAGAGAAACAATTGCTCTAAAAATTTTAAACTCAACTTTCAGCGGTAATAAAAACAGTAAAAAACGTAGAAAATTGAAAATAAATCTGTATTAATCAGAACTTACATAACTATGCATTAACAAAGAATAAATACAAACTAGCATCTATTCAATACAAAATATTATTTAAGCTGTTTTTAGTTGTCATTCATGTTCAGACAATTGCAAATTAACAATCAAGGAAAAAAATATAACAATAGTCAGCCACATGAATTCATTATTTATTTTAAATGTTCAAATAACCCCCCATTTTGTTGAACACACAACCGACACCTTTTATAAACATCGTTACAAGATCGTCTTATCATAGTTGGAGTTATTTTATTTACGGCCTCTTGGAGTGCTTGTTGTAATTGGCCTACATTATCATACGTTTTTGAGTACACACAACTTTTTAAATGGCCCCATATAAAGAAATCTAGAGGAGTTAAATCCGGTGATCTCGCCGGCCACTTAATTGGTCCCCGATTTCCAATCCAGTTTTCATTATACTCAGAATTAAAAAAATTTCTAATAATCAGAGCATTGTGGGGTGGAGCGCCATCATTTTGAAAAATCATATTTTGCAGAGTAGCGAGTGGAAGCTCCATTAGTCTATCTGCCACATTTCCCTGCAATAAATCTAAGTATCTCGCAGAGTTTAAATTTGCATCATAAAAAAACGGGCCTATAATGTACCTTCCAATAATACCAATCCAGACGTTGAATCCCCATTTAACTTGATGTCTAACTTGGCGGTTCAAATGTGGATTTTCATCTGACCAAAAAATTGTATTTTTGCGGTTGAACATACCACAATTGAAATCGACTTTCGTCAGACCACAAAATTGTATATGCAAAATTTGAATTTTCGTTGCACTTTCTGATGTACCAAGCACAAAATTCCATTCCTCGAATTTGATCTTCAGTACGCAATCCCTGACATGGTCGTTCATGGTATGGATGGTACTTGAAACGTTTTAAAATAGCTCTTGCCGTAGAACGAGCAACATCTGTTATATTCTGACTTTGTTTAAGAGAAGTACAAGGATTTTCGACAACTGTTTGTAAAACGCTGTTTTCATTATCTTTTTTAATTTGCCTATTTCTCTTAGACAAGCCAAAACTACAATAATTTATTAAATTATTTTGTAATCTCCCAAACATACATCTTTTTGGTTGATGTTTTTCTGGGTATTTATTTAAATACAATTCAGCGGCTTTAACATCATTCCTTCCAGAAAGAATAAAACATTCTAACATTTGATATTTATCACGGTTAGTAAAGCGATCCATTTCAAGCGCAAATGCTTTGCTTAAATTTCTATGTAAATTAATTAACTGTTTTTTGAAACTGCACTACTTGAAACATAAAATAAAGGACAAACTTTGACGTTTCTCAGATGTTGAGCAATTGTTTCTCTTTGTCATAATGGAAATTAAAGCCTACTACGACCAAAACATAATTATGTGATTTTTAGTGCTTTAATTCAATCAAATATAGCCATGTTATACCTCTTTAGAAAGGGTTTTTTGTCAGCATTTCAAAAATGTAAAAATCCAATATGGTGGTTATTTAAAAATAAAAAGTTGAACATCGTCACGCAAAATCTAGATGCCCTAGACCAAATCTAAGTTGAAAATGTGAAGCGCAATGGGGAATTACCATGATGTACCAAATTTGAACATTCTATTTCAATTAGTAGACTAACCACGAGCAAATAAAGAAATCGTCAATTTTGTGTTTTTTGCCTCTATCTAGTAACCTATGAAAAATTTTTGAAATTTGAAAAGCGATCTGACATACCCTCATGATTATGCAACTTTTGTCCCATTTAACCAAGATCGTATCTCCTACAGTTTCCAAGATCCCAATGTACTGCATTTTATACTGTACACACTGTATACCCAAAAAATGTACTTAAGAAAGACACAAATATGTTTCCAAAGGCGAATACGTTTACGTTTACCTGCGTGTAAACTGCTTGTTAAGAAAGTCAATTCTGTATCAACCTTAGCAGCGAGAGGTTCACTATTGTACAGTCTTATAATAAACAGAATTTAGTTGTTCAATACAAGTAGCAAATAATTATTTAATCCCTCAATTGATACAACATTTAGTGGATCTTGGAACTGGGTGAAAATCAGCATATACTAATCAGCTTTTTATGGAAAATCTGCATTCCACAAGGGTCCCTTCGAGAAATCAATATTAATCAGAAAAAACCAAGGCATCAGCAGGTGAGATAAAAGTTCAGTATCCATTATACATTCAATCCAACTCATTGTTTGGGTGCATATATATTTAAGTGTGTGTGAGTATTGCTATATTTTTGTAACTTTTACGCAACAATGGCTGAATTAGCCCATCCAATTGCAAAACGTGGTCAATTAAAAGCTAAATTTGCAAAAACTGCAACCTACCTGAATAACTTTACTCATGAAGGTGGAGATATAAAACAATTAAAAGCTAGGGAAAGTACTGTAACGGAATGGTTTAAAGAATTTGAAGAATTGCAGTATCATATAGAACAAACAGCTTCTAAAGATACTACAATTGTCGAGAAATCAGAAGTGGTCAAATTACTGTAGTAATCTTGTAATTTAAATTTGAATTTGGCGCCATTAGTTCCAAGCAGTTCAGATGGAGGCAGGTCTTATTAATATTAGCTTTCCTTTCAGGTTTATAGAGATCCGAAACTTAATGATCTCGGACACTTCGGAGCTCTCCCTGAAAGGAACACGCATTTAAGAATTACGGACTTATCATCCGTAGCAACACATAACCTCAAATTAGTAGTATGTACGCTTTACGTTTTTATATATGTCTTATTATCCAACATCCTGACATGTATTCTTTGAAAGAAGAAATGATTTTGCAGGTAAAAGAATACCATGCATTGCTCTTGCAAAATCTTCCTGGCTAAGAGTGAGAATTAATTCATATGGTTCCATTTTTTCTGGATCAAATGTTAATTTAGAAATGTCATTTGTCATCATAACCTCAAATAAGTAGAAAGTGACTTCTTGCCTCGGCTAATATTCTGGTGCTCGAGGGGTATGGGGAAAACGTAATTTTAGGGCTCAGGGCTTGGCGCTCTAATTGAAGGGAACATTAGCTTTAAAGCCCTGGGCTGTTCGGAGCTGTTCTTTTCTGTGAAAGGAAAGCACCTATTATGTTTACAGAAGGTGTGGTGAAAAGATCGTTTCTAGTTTACGGTTATGTTTGTAAATTATTTAAATTGGGAAATAGTTAATATTAAAGAAAAATTTTGTGTGGCATTATTCTTTTAATTAAATATTAGGCCAACCTACAAATTACAACAATTTCAGGTGTGGGGTGAGGCAGATAAATTTGGATTTCTGTCATCACGTTTTACCTTGAATTTATGAGATGGAAGAAAATAAGCAAAGCTTTCCGGAAAATATTTTTGAGAATTTTGTTAGACAACACTCGAGTTCTAATAATTTAGCTGCAGGCGTAGATCCACAAAATCAAGTTCTACAAAATAATGCATTTAATATAAACGAGTTATTGACTTCAATGAACCAGGTTATTACGCAAAATGCTATGGTATTGCAAGTCCTTACAAACAACATGAATTTACAACAAAACCAGCAGAATTATGCGGTTATACTTGATTTTTCAAAATCCATTTCAACTATTACGGGCGATGACCTTACAAAAAGTAAAAATTGGTTAGAAACAGTTGAAAGTGCAGCAACCCTGCACCACTGGCCGCCGGAATTTATTATGGAAACCGCTAGATCAAAACTAACTGGAGCAGCATTACATTGGTACGAGGCAAATCGAAGCGATATGCAAAATTGGGAGCAATTTTGCACAGAATTTGAGAATACTTTTATACCACAGAGAAATTTAACTTCGCTTTGGAAAGCAATGTCAAATCGTAGCCAGTCAAAGATTTAAGTACTTATTATCATGAGAAAATTGGATTATGTAAAGGTCTGTGGCTCAGTTTTGCAGAACAAAAAGAACAAGTCATTATTGGATTGCAGTCACGAGAACTTGCCAGTATGTTGTTAACAAAGAATCATTTAAATGGGAACGAGTTATATCACGACTTAATAAATTATGACAGAATTGTGAATGAACAGCGTAATAAATCATCAAGCAGCAACTTAAATACAAGTAAGCCTCGTTTTGTTTCAAATCAGTGTACCTCATTTAATTCTCGCACCGTATGAAACTATAACATGCCTCCAACGTCGTATAGTTTGAAATGTTATAACTGTTTGGGAGAAGGCCATACAGTGTCCCTGTCCTAAACCAAAGAGAGAAAAGGGTTCATGCTTTACGTGTGGTTCCTTGGATCATCAGCAACGTTCCTGTCCACAACGCACTACGGACTATCAGAGCCGTTTCAGTGGTATGAACACAAACATACACAGCCAACGTAGTGGAAGTAGCATCAATACACAGGCTCAACTGCAAGCAAAAGGCAACAACAGCACAAACCTAGTTGATGTAGTACCTTCCTATCAGGTAGATTTAGAATTAAGTGTAGGAGATAATCTTCTTAAAATTTCACCAATCTTGGACACTGGAAGTCCTATTTCACTTTTATGTAAGTCTTTGATTCCAGAAAATTTAATTAACAAGAACGTTGATGAACAATGTTTTCAGGGTATAAATAATTCTGTTTTAGATGTTTTAGGGAAATTTAATACCAAAGTGATTTTAGATAATAATTTAAGTCTAACTGTTGATTTTCATGTTGTGCCAGATCACACAATGAGATATACTTGTCTTTTAGGGCGAGATTTTATTGCTAAAAACAATCTCACTGTAATGTTTGGAGAAAAAGTTAAAATTCTACAAGCTAATAATTTTGAAAATAAACTTTTGCACATAGATATAGATAACTATGATGGAAAAGAACTTAATATTAATCCTGATCTAGATCCTAATCTCAGACAACAATTTGTTAAAGATTTTAATTCAGTTTGTGTGTGCTGAAAGACCCGAAAATCCAGTAATTAACTATCAAATGAAAATTCGATTAAAACCCAACCAAGAACCATTTTATTACAGACCGAGACGTCTTTCGTTTGTAGAAAAAGAACAAGTTAATAAGATTACAGATGATTTATTATCGCGAGGTATTATTCAGCGCAGCGATTCTGAATATGCTTCACCCATTGTATTAGTGCCAAAACGGGATGGTAGTTTACGCATGTGTGTTGATTTTAGAAAATTAAATCAGATTACTTTAAGGGATAATTTTCCAGTACCATCGTTAGACGATCAGGTTGAACAACTTAGGAACAAATCTTGATTTACACGATTAGATTTAAAAGATGCATTTTATTATGTTAGTGTGCATCCGGAGTCGGTAAGACTTACTTCTTTTCAAGCTGAAGAGTTTGCTTCGTTCGAAAGATTAAAATTGCTACTCATAAGCGAACCAGTTCTAGCTATTTATAATTCTCATGCAGAGACCCAATTACATTGTGACGCTTCAAGTCATGGTTTCGGCAGCATTTTACTCCAAAAGCAAAAGGATAATAAATGTCATCCTGTTTTTTATTTTTCCAAGCAAACCAGTCCAAGTGAAAATAAGATGCACAGTTAGGAGTTAGAAATGTTATGTATTGTCTATTCTTTAAGAAGATTTCGTGTGTACCTGCAGGGGTATAGAATTCAAAATTTTTACCGATTGCGATAGCATAAAGCTAGCACTCAACAAAAAGGAAATCAATCCTAAAATTATGCGTTGGGCATTAGAACTGCAGAACTATTGTTATAGTATTGAGCATAGAAAAGCAGATGGTATGAAACATTCAGACTGTTTAAGCAGGTAGGTATTCCGTACTTGTCATTGACGATAATTCTTATGAACGCAACTTGAGTATAAAACAAGATTGTGGTCCAGAAATTTTAAAGATAACGGATTCTGTTTTCAAAACTGAGAGTAAATTATTCAAAATTAGAAATGGCCTAGTTTACAAGAAAACTGATAAAGGCAAATTGTTGTTTTATGTTCCTCTTTCAATGGAAAATAGTGTGATTCGGACATACCACAACGAATTAGGTCATGTTGGGGAAAGTAAATGTTTAGAGGCAATTAAAAGGACATATTGGTTCTCAAAATTGAAACAAAAAATTAAAGATTACATCGGTAACTGTCTTAGGTGTATTAGTTATTCTCCTTTAACTGACATAGAGGGATTTCAAGTGACCCAAAAACCGTACGAAGGCATTATGGCAACATCGCCAATGAAACCTTGGTTACAGAATTAGATTTTATGTTCATTAAGTATGTTTTCCTAGTCTGGACAACGTAATCTTTACCTATCAGTTTATACTATTATGTTTATGATAATTGATTATGTTAGATTCCAAATTATGTGCAATGATTAGGAAATATTTGAAGTTTTTACGTTTATGCTACCTTATGAGTGAATTATTTGGTATTTCTGTATTTTATGATGATGATTATGGCTTTTTGAATATTGTTATGATTTAAGACATCAGGTGAGACGCTTATGTTATCATAAAGTTTAAGTGCTTATGTTTTATGACCCGAAAAAGGACTACTTGATAAGACAAATGTAAACGCAGAGTAATTAATAGTATAGCTGAAATGTAATGTTCGATTAATTATATAGTTTGTATACCTTAAATGATTGAGGTCAATCATTAATATCAGGTTAAGCCGAACTGTAGTAATCTTGTAATTTAAATTTGAATTTGGCGTCATTAGTTCCAAGCAGTTAAGATAGAGGCAGGTCTTATTATTATGTTTACAGAAGATGTGGTGAAAAGATCGTTTCTAGTTTACGGTTGTTTGTAAATTTTTTAAATTGGGAAATAGTTAATATTAAAGAAAAACCTTTGTGTGGCATTATTCTTTTAATAAAATATTAGGCCAACCTACGAATTACAACATTACAGTATTTTAATCTGTTCGGTCTTTTTTATTATTTTATTAAGTTTAATTTGAAGACGACTCGCTCCTGTATCCTATTAATGTAGACATTGGAAATATGCATCCTGAATACCTCACCCCTTTTATCACGAAGGTTACGCGCGATCAGGTTCGAACAGGTACAAACTTGTTTACGACGTGCTTGCACCCCTTAATAGAGTGTAAGAAGAGAGTCGTAATTAATCGTTTGAAACGGTAAGACGTTATTAAAGCAGCATACAATTCGGTATGTTTTCGAAGCTCGTTTCATGGTTCGTTATGTAAAACATTAATAGTCGGGTAGTGTTCGGAATAAAGGGTGTAATTACACAAGTACTATTTATGGCCATAATAGTGCGAACTTTGTAAGTGATAATAAACTGGTCGTTTAATGGATATTTCGTCTCGGCTTGCAGAGGAAGCATAACCACATTGTTAAAAATACAGTCCACAAATTGGTTGGTTATTAATCGTTGGACCAGCAAACTTCGTCCTTCGACAGTATCTCCAGGTATGTACATTGCTATATTCTAGCTACAACCTCATAGATACGTACATAATCTTTTAACTAATATTCGTAATATCATTAAAAACCGTTCAAATTTAAGTGTCATTCAAACTACTACTTCCAACACAAGCAGCGAAACGAAGCCTCTTCACAGTTTAACTACCTGACCTTGGCGAATATAAAATTACCAGTTTACAGTGGTGCATTTTCAAAGTACATGACATTTTACAATAATTTTAATAACATGGTAAATCTTAACAGTCGTTTAATTATGGGGTCGGTAACCTGTGGCCCACAGGCTGCACGCAGCCCTTTGCAACTTTTTGCGTGGCCCACCAAAGCACCAATATAATTTTAGGAAAAATCAACAAACTTAGAGCATGAGTGTGCCGAAATGTGGCCGGTGACAAAAATGCATGCTAACAGAAGCATAGTGGTAAACATATTTTACTGCGCAAATTTAATCCCCACTCCCCAGCGAATACAAGGCTCGCTTAGCAAGTGTAACATTCTTTTATTTCACAAGTTTGCTAATGTATGTTCATATGTGCATTTTGTACATAAACACCTTCAAATTGACAACTTGTAAGCTATATGTATGAGACATGCGAGATACCCAAAGATTTCAAACGTAGCATCATAGTAACTATACCAAAAAAGAAAGGCGCGGATAGATGTGAAAATTTTCGAACAATAAGTTTGACAGCACACGTGTCAAAAATATTAACTAGAATTGTGCAAAGACGAATGGAAAAACGGGCTGAAGAAATACTAGGAAAAGACCAACTTGGGTTTAGGCAAAACAGGGGAACACGGGAGGCTATCTTAGCTCTGAGAGTGATAATGGAGAAAACAATAGAAAAAGGGGAAAGAGTGTATATAGGGTTTGTAGATCTGGAAAAAGCATTCAACAATGTAAAATGGAAAAAAATGTTTGATATACTCAAAAAGATTGGAATGAGTTATAGAGATAGACGAATAGTACATAGCTTATACAAAGAGCAAACAGCAGTAATAGAATTAGAGCATGAACATAGAGAAGTAAACATTAGGAAATGAGTGAGACAGGGATGTGCCCTATCCCCATTGATTTTTAACTTGTACATAGAAGAGGCAATGAATACTGTCAAATGCAGGAAGATGTGGAGATTATGCAATGCAGGATTCGTGATGAAAAAGTGTAGTTAATTATAGCACATAAATGATATTTAGTATATTTACAATAATTAGAACAACAGCACTTCTTTATGTACAAGTTAACAGCCATATTATATTAACCAATTATATAGTCGGTAAAACAGAAAACATTATAGGGAAGTATAAACTATTTAAATTAAACGGCGGGAACATAAGATTATGAATTCTTCACAGAAGACATTTGGAATTACTATGCAGGGTCAAAAAATTGATATGCTTAGATTTGCAGATGATATAGCGGTATTAGCGTCTAGCAAGGAAGAGCTAGAAGCTGCTCTTAATGAAATGGAAACGGTTCTAACAAAGAGATACGGTATGACAATTAACAAAAATAAAACCAACGTACTAGTATGGAAAGGTGGGGAAAATAAATCAAAAACAAGAATACAAGTATGTAACACTAAATTACAAGAGGTTAAGAATTTCTGCTACCTAGGAAGCCAAATAACGCAAGATGGGAAAAGCACAAAAGATATAAAACAAAGATTAGCACAAGGTCGTGCTACATTTAACAAAAAAAAAGCAATTACTGTGCTCAAAGACCACAAACATAGAAACAAGGAAAAGATTGCTTAAAACATATGTGTGGAGCACAGCACTGTACGGCTGTGAAGCCTGGACAGTAGGAGAAGCGGACAAGAAAAAGGTAGAAGCCTTTGAAATGTGGTGCTACAGACGTATGATGAAGATATTATGGACAGACAAAGTTAAGAACGAAGAGGTACTAAAAATGGTGGGGAAGAAAGAAATATGTGGACAACGGTAAAAAATAGGAGAGATAGGATGATAGGCCACATACTACGGCATGAGGGAATAGTGCGGAATATATTAGAAGCAGAGATAGGAAAAAATAGAAGAAGAGGCAGACCTAGGTTAGACTACTGCACACAGATAGTAAAAGATGTAGGCTGTAGGGGTTTCAGGGAGATGTGTAGGCTAGCCCAGAATAGAAATCAATGGAGGTACGCATCCAACCAATCCCAAGTTGGATAAACTAATGACGACAAAATAACTGTGCTTAAACACGATGATTATTATAAGTAACTACAAGAATTGGTTGTGCAACATTCTCGAATAATGTTATGTGTGTGAAAGGATTTACTGCAAAACCATTATTTCGGCAAATATCTAAGTGTTGGGGGATCTTGGTAGCCACACGTTGCTTAACCCCCTTCACTAAATCTCGGTGAAATATGGCATCAAATTAGAAAACAATAGACGGGGAACGAGCTGTATACACATGCTGTGTGAGAATTTCAGGGAACCATGTAGGCTAGCTCAGAATATAAATAAGTACAGGTACGTGTCCAACCAGTTTTGAGACGGAAAACCTAATGACGAAAAAATAAGCGCAGATAAATCTGATGATTAGTATAAACAACTAGTTGTTGGTTGCGAAATATCTGCAACTAATGCTGACTGTGCAAAAAGATATATTGTAAAATATATTAATTTGGTAAATGGTTAAGTGTTGGGGGAACTTGGCCGCCACAGGCTGCTTACCTCTCTTCACAACCACTGAAGGTCGAAGAAATAGGGTATATAATTGTAAAACAATCGAAGGTGACCAAACGGCATCTAACAAGAAAGAACAGCGCCTATGAGGAAAGACAACAAACATAGAACAAGAACAGAATTGTTGAAAGCATATGTGTGGAGCACAGCACAGTATGCCTATGAAATACGGGCAGTCTGAAACGCAGACAAAAAAACGGTAGCAGCCTTTTGAAATGCTGTGCTTCAGATGTATGAGGACGATAGCATGGACAGACAAAGATAATAACAAATAGTTTATAGAAATAGTAGGGGAACAAGGATATCTGGGGAAAAAGATAAGAGAAATAGAAGGGCAGAATACGTTCTAAATGATTTTTGGGTAATAGTATGAGATATATTACAAGCAGAGATAGGAAAAAAAAGGTAGATGTTGACCTAGATCAGATAATGATAGATGCAGACTGTGCAAATTTCAGGGAAATCTGTAGGTTAGTTCAGAATAGGAAACAATGATGGTATGCGTCTAACCAGTTCCAGGACTGAAGACCTAATGATGATGATGTATTGAAGAGGCAATGAATACTGTTAAATGCAGGAAGCCATTTGGAATTACTATGCAGGGATAAAAAATTGATATTCTTAGATTTGTAGATGATATAGCGGTATTAGCGTTTAGCAAGGAAGAGTTAAAAACTGCTCTTAATGAAATGGAAACGGTTCTAACCGAGAAGTATGGTTTGAAAATCAACAAAACTAAAACTAAAGGGAAAATAAATCGAAAACAAGAATACAAATAGGTAACAAGAACTTACAAGAGGTTAAGGACTTCTGTTATCGAGGAAACTAAATAACGCAAGATGGGAAAAGCGCAAAACATATAAAATAAAGATTAGCACAAGCTTGTGCTACATTTAACAAGAAAAAGCAATTACTGTTTCAAAGACAACAAACATCGAAACAAGGAAAAGATTGCTTAAAACATATGTGTGGAGCACAACACTGTACGACTGTAAAGCCTGGATAGTAGGAGAAGCGGACAAGAAAATGGTACAAACCTTTGAAATGTGGTGCTACAGACTAATGTTGGGGATTTCATGGACGGACAAGGTTAAGAACAACGAGGTACTACAAATGGTGGTGAGAAATATGTGGACAATGGTAGAAAAAGGAGAGATAGGATGAAGCCATATACTACGGTGAGAATAGTGGGAACATATTAGGAGCTAGGAAAAAGATAAGTAGGTAGTAACCTAGGTTAGACTATTGCACACAGATAGTAAAATGCAGGCTGTAGAAATTTAGGCAAATGTGTACGCTACTAAAATAGAAATCAATGGGGAAATCCAACCAGTCCCAAGATGGATAAACTAATAATGGAAAAATAACTGTACTTGAAATGATGTTATGATAAGCAACTACAGGTATTGTGTGTCAATTTCTCAAACATAATTGTGTGAAAGAATTTACTGGAAAATTATTAATTGCAAATCTAAGTGTTGGGATCTTGGTATCCACAAGAAGCTTACGCCTCTTCACATACCACCAACTGAATCTAGAAAAGAGAAATAATTTGAAAACAATAGAAGGAACCGAGTGCCTATAAATGGGAGTTGAAAGCAGACAATAAACGTAAGTTGAAATGTATGTGTCCAACCAGTTTCAAGACGGAAAGCATTGACAAAGTAATACAAATAGTTTATAGAAATAGTAGGAACAAGATTTGGAAAAGATAAGAGAAATAGAAGGGCAGAATACGTTCTAAAATTTGTAATAGGAATGAGAGTTCAAGCAGAGATTAGGAAAGGTAGGTTAGCAAAGCAGACTACATATAGATGCAGACTGTGCAAATTTAGTGAAATCGTAGGTGTCAGATAAAACAAATTGAATAGCAAACCTGAAATCCAACTAGAAGCATAGCAGCAATGAGTGAGTTATTCAGTACTTTGTAGAATGTAAATTAAAACTGTTTAGATAAACCATTATGAATTAACATGAAGCAGTACAAAAATTTTTTATCAAATGTGAGGTAATATTGGGATAGCAAACGTTTCCAACACCAATTAAACATAAATCAGACAAAATATTAACAAAAGATAAATAGATAAGACACAATTGATATGAGTAATTCAGCAGTATTGATTTTTCATTCAATTTTTTTTTTCCTTAATCGCAGGCAAGTCTATTGGGAAAGGTATCAGAACGACGAAGATATGGCAAAACACGGATAAATATTTAAAGTAATAATAAGTAGGAAATAGTTCAACTTACAAAAAGTCCTTCAGTAACGCTTCCTTGCAATTGAAGTGTGTGATTCACGAGGTCCTGCACTAGCGAAGCACTTCACCCTTTACTGGGAGGGTGTTGATGGAACTTATCACACGTTACCCTAATCACATCTACGTATTTCACTGGTGTTGGCAACAGACATTATCACGCGACGGACCTATGTAGCCTTGATAAATTTCTTGTTACTTCTATTTCCTGAGGCAATAATTTCGAAATATGTTGTAGCACTAGTTTACTTTCAACTGGGACCAAATGTATATTATCTTTATAAACATCTAAAAAGCAGTGAGAAACTTCAACCAATACCTTTGTAAACCGGTAATCTGTTATATTTCGCAAATAACGAAATTTGCGGGAGCAAAGATCTGTTGTAGATTCTTTGGGGTTAGAAAATTCAGAAACTACAGTATCAACTGTATTTGGGATAATCCAAAGTATGAACTACTCTGATAAAAAGAAAAAAAAAACGGCGAAACTAGATCGCACACCCAGTTCAAAATAAAAAAGGACAACGGCACAAAAAAAATTAGTAAAGCAACGTGTATCACTAAAAACCGTCCGTGTTCCGTAAACAAGCACGTCAAACACGTTACATATCAAGCATATTTCCTTCAAAAGGTAAACAGGACTACACCGTTATAGTTAATATGCAACTTTTATTTCACAAGAAAAACAACTAAAAGCGTGTCGTAATTGTTCATGTCCGATTCGAAATTGATTCCTCATTAATTCTCACTATTCTCAAAGCAAAACGAAACAGTCTTTTTAACATAGTTAATATCTAGGAACCAAGAGCAAACTACAACTCAAAACACTATTAGTAAAGCAACAAGGAAACAGTATTTTGAACGTAATATATCGGAACGAAGAACAAACTACAACTACTCATCTGTTTATATGAACTCGTTGCCATTACAACCGCTTATCGACTATTATCTAAACTTGTATATCCACATAAGCAACAAAATTTAATTACGAGCTGTTTATCATTTTCGATAAGTTGGAAAGTAATTTACGAATAATCCAATTTACAATTCATTGCAATTTATTTATTAATGAAAATCAATCCTCAAACCAATCTGAACTATTCGGAAGTATTTACTTTATACAAACAGCGATCCCAAAGAAACGACGATTGCCAAGGGTTAATAAATATAAAATATAGAAATAGTAATTGCAGAAAGGTATTTACTAATTGAGAAAAAGCGTAAAATGTTAAACGATTAAAAAATGCACGTTACAGCCTAATGACGAAAAAATAGCCGCAGATAAATCTGATGATTATTTTAAACAACTACAGGTGTTGGTTGTGAAATATCTGCAACTAATGTTAACTGTGCGAAAAGATATATTGGAAAAAATATTAAATCGGCAAATGTTCAAGCGCTGGGTGAACTTGGCAGCCACAGGCTGCTTACCCCCCTTCACAACCATTGAATGTTGGAGAAATATGGTATATAATTGCAAAACAATAGAAGTTGACCGAACTGCATCTAACAAGAAAGAACAGTGCCTACGATCAAAGACAACAAACATAGAAACAAGAAGAAAATTGTTGAAAGCATATATGTGGAGCGCAGCACAATATGCCTATGAAATATAGGCAGTACTAAAAGCAGACAGATAAACAGTAGCATCCTTTTGAAATGCTGTGCTTCAGATGTATGAAGATAATAGCATGGACAGACAAAGTTAATAACAAATAGGTTATAGAAATAGTAGAGAAATAAAGACATCTGTGGAAAGAAAAATAGGAGAACCAAAAGTGCAGAATATGTTCTAAGACATTTTTATGGGATATATTACAAGCAGAGATAGAAATAAGGAGATAGATGTAGTTCTAAATCAGATAATGATAGATGCAGACTATGCAAATTTCAGGGAAATGTGTAGGTTAGTTCAGAATGGGAAACAATGAGGGTACGCGTCTAACCAGTTCCAGGACTGAAGACGTAATGATGATGACTTCATAAAATACATAAAAATAATTGAGAAAAAGATTTGAATTATAGTTTTAGTTATTTTTCAACTGTAATGCAGATATATTGAAAAACAGCATATGATGTACGTTTATAAGTACCTCTACTAAAGCATTTGCAATATTTAAGGGTACTCTGCTTTGCACCGTGTCATTAAATGCCGTCACGTGCTTTAAGGGTACTTTTCTTAAACATTATCTAACACTAAGTTTATGAGAAATATCTAATTATTTCATTTCTACGGGCAAATAATTTCTTAAAATAATTGAAAGATTTTCAAAGCAACTTAGAAGTATGGAGGACCAAATTGCACTATTGAACAAACTTCAGAAGTACTATTTTTCTATAAATAAAAAATGGAGCAACGTAAGGTTGAATATTGATGGAAAGTATACTTGAAATATAAAGCTATTCTAAACAGCTTATAGACATAATAGCTACCAATTATAACAACTACATCTACTCAAAATATACTTACTACCTACAGTAATATATGGCAAGCAATTGTACACTTATAAAGAAATTTCGCAGTACTACAAACAACGCATACTAAATTAAAACACAAGGATTTAAGCACATAGTGGATGAGCGTCAACTTACCACCATGTACCTGATAGGTCCCTTTTATCAAAGCTGCGAGGCAGGCTCGCACTACGAGATCTAAACAGAAATGTTTCTAATCAAAATCGCAAGTAATATCATGGTAGGTTATAAATATATTATAGTCTATAATTCACCCATTTAAACCGCTCTAGTTATTTATATTAATCTGATTAGAAAAAGGTTATTGTCGGAGGCTTTCACGGCCGGAGTCATTATAAATATTTATGGTTCTAGGTTAGGACCGTGTCATTTTATAAACTCTTTACACTTTAACTTGTCTACTTAACATTATCAGTCTTATCTTTATTATTTTTATTTATTTTACTTATTTTCTTTTCTTGTCCTGATGAAGCCTCTTGCAAAAGTGGGCAAAACGTCAACCTTAGTTTATAAAATGACACGGTCCCAACCCGGAACTATAAATATTTATTAGAAAAAGGTTGTTTCAAAATTTCACAGAAACTTTTTGATTACAACCAACTTTTTTAATAGACATTTGATAATTTGATGATCCATGCAATTTGAATTCACTTTACATAAATTGTTTATTATTGTACTACAAAGTTCGTGATTTTTTTTATAATATATCTAATATATATAGGGTGCGACATTATTGTGACAAAGTAAGATATCTTCCCTTATTTAATGGAATAGAAAATACAAAATTTTGGATAGTAATAGAGGCTTGAAGTGCGTACATTTTTTAATTATTTTAGAATACACAAGGTGTCTCATATATGCAAGACGAACCAAACACTTTTTTTTTAATAGAACACCCTGTATATTATTTTGAATTTGGATTCAGTTCAGTTTGCTTATTCTTCCAATATAGAGTTTGACTATGTTACATAGGATATTTTAGAAGATACAGCCATTTTATTAAAAAAAAAACGTACGTACATGCACACCCCGTAAGAGAAATGCAACCGCTTCTATACTGAAATCGGTTCGGCTAGATTGTCATTTTTTTGCCACTTTAAATATTTTTCAAAATATTACAATTTTTATACAGGGCGAGTAGAAATGTAAATGTACGATTCTTTCAATTTTTTAAATGGAAATCCCGTTTTCGTCTGCAAGTCTGAATAGGTTCTCTATACCTCTTTTTTCTTACTAACTATTCTCTATACCTAAACTCACTAATTATCGAGATATTTCCAATTATGAAATAAAAGCTTGCATTTCAGAAAAAATTATAATCTCAATAAATTCAGTCTATGAAAATTATAATTCAGAAATATACCTTACAGAAAACAAATGAATATAACAGAATAAAATATAAAGAATCATCAATACTAACAAATAAGAACAAAATAAAATTGTTAGACTGCATTATAAGGTTTCCTTAAACTCTATTTTTTAATTGAATATGAAATTACATTATGATGCTCCTTTCCTTTTATAGAAACTTGTTACGTGCCGAAATCGGCACTAAACATTCTCAATTAAGTTTTAATTTGCAAGAATTTCGCGCCATAAATTTAAAAGGTCGTGTGAGTATTTCCGTCACTTCAAATAGTGCGTTGCGCGAGATTTGCGCCGACGCGGTGGGCCAAGGAGGCAAGTGGTGGATTTCCGGATACGTGTTAGAGCTAGCCACCGAGAGGTGAACAAGTGAAGTTGTCTTGTATCTTAACGTGTCTTTTTTGTGTTATGTAGATTCCTTTTGTCCTTATCTTTGATTATCATTCCCTAAACTAGTTTCCTGTCGTCCCCTACATATAGGAAGAAGACAAATCGAATTTGGCTTCAACCGGGCTCAAGAATTCCCACGTCCGAAAGATCAGCGAAGCAGCCGACGCCCGAGAAAGACTAGCGAAGCCGCCACCGACATCATGGAGTAATTCTGCAAGAAGCCCTGCAATTTATGTGAGTAGCATTTCCGTTTCTTCTTTTATGTGATGGAGAAATTTTAAATAATTGTGTTACGTCAACTATAATTTGCACGTCAATTTTTATATTATCTAACATTCCTACCAACTGACGTAGTGGCTCGCGTACCGGCGCGGAAGGGTTTTAATAGTGGCGCATCCAACGTGGTTAGATGCATTAAAAATTTCTTTTCTTTTGGTTTATACCTTATAATGTATTAATTAACTATATTTGTAGCTTTTTCATTTAAAAAATAAATAACTATGATCATTTTTAATATCTATTAACTCATCAAATTTAGAGTGGTAGCACTGGAAGTTACTATATAATCATTTGAAGTGAAATGACAGCTGTTATGCTAAGTTAATATCAGTGGCCATATTAACATTGATTTTTCTGGTATATTTTTTTACAATGTATTGCGAATCCAAGTAATTCTCGTAACATTATAAAAAATAATGTGCTTCTAACTTAAATTCTCTTAAATAAGTGCCTAATTCGGTTCCGAATAAAATTAAAAGTACATATTTTTCAGGTCTGTCTATTACATAACATAACCTCACTTAAAAACATGTTTGGATTATATAATTTTGCCTGTAAATATTTTTAATTATAAGTAAATAGCTCTATTTCCTATTCATTATGAACAAGAAGAGGAAAAAATCTTTTACATTGCCGTTAACTTTACTTAAAATAATCACTTTACTTTTGAAATTTTCTTGGCCTATCTTAACTTGATTTTCAAATCAATTTTTAAAGCTACCGTTTAAATAACACGTATAATGTATTTTTCTATAATTTTGAGTGTCTCTTTATAACCTAAATAATCAATTGTAAATTACAATTACCTTTATAAAGAAAATTTCCTTCCAAAATGTAGATTTTGTAATTAACTGAGTGTACATCTTTTAAAACGTTATGGTAACGTAATCTTGATATACTTGTTCCCTTAAACATTATCTTGCTCTCATATCATGCTAAAAGTGTTTTCTCAGTAATTTAAACAATTGTAATCTACAAATCCCTTTTTAAGGAATTTTTGCAATTATCTAACTATAACTTTTACCTTTTAAAATGCTGTAATACACTGGATCTCTTTATATCTGCCCCTTTAAACACTGCAATAATAAAGTTGTTAACGTTTTATATTTAAGCTCATTTATGATAGTTGTTGATAATTTCTGTGATATCGAAGGAATATTTTAATAATTTGGAATACTGTTCCTTTATACATGTATCGTAGAATATTTCTTTTGTATAGCGAGTATGATTTTGTCTTGATAGCATATTTTTTAGATATATCGATATTCCAACGCAACATTTTAAGATCTATTAAGCAAGATTTGCTATTTGAATTGGTCGCTCAGCTTTGTAAGTCTAGACAAGACCCGTCAAGGGCCGGTCGCATGGCATTATAAGTCTAGACGAGATTTACTTGGTAAGTTTGTCGCTTTAGCAATTTGTAAATCATTTTTTTAAGAATGATGTTGGAATTTTTCTTCATTAGTCTGGGAGAAACACAAACGAGAGCTTGTCATCCTAGCAAGTATATGTGTTACAAGATATCTTTCCGTTCTTCAACAATTTTATCCCTTTACATATCGATTTAAACCACATTAGATGGCATAAAATTATCTTTAAAATCGTTCAACCCTACGTACATTCAAAACTTTTTCACGTTTCATTTCCTTAACGATTTATCGAATGGTTTTTGTTCTTACTATCAATTAATTAACTTTAATTACTTATTCCTTCTCTTATACAGCATATACCGTCTACACGTTTAACTTATTTACCTTAAAGTACCCATCTTTTTGCTTTTGGTTGACTTTTCCTTGAACTTACTGTTAGTTTTATGTCGCTTTATTATCTAGATTCTCCAGTATAACTCTGCTGCTTCATTTAATTAATCCCTCGCACCTTTCCTACAACATATTATTTGTTTTCAGTATTTATCTTACATCGTTTAATTGTGTGGTAATTGTCGTAACTTTGGTTGTAATAACTCATTGAATTTTTATGATTGGTTTTAGCTGATGTTAGAGTGGATGATTTTTTCTTTGGGCCCACATAGGAGACGCGGCCTATGCCATTGTAAGAAATAGTTCATATTCGCAGTTGCAAAAAACTAGGACTTTCTATTCCATGTGTTTTTCCTCTGAATTATTACAGTTGCCCCCATTATCCTATATCATTATTTGTTTCTTTTTCCACTAAATCATCATAACGTATAAACATTTTTTTCGTTGTTTTTTATTGAACTTCGTGGTGAGGTGCTATCGCTTTTTATTGATACCTTATCGAATTCTCGGTTGTTTTCAGCATATTGGAACAGTGTGTCTGTATTTAACTGCTTATAATTAGGCATTTTTGTGTGTTTAGGGCGTTACCGTTTTAAAAAATTACCTTAAAACAGTCTGTTTTCGTGTGATTGTATCTGTAATGATAGTTTTAAGTTGTTGTGTCAATTTTTGTCTGATTTTCTTATCGTAGTGGATGCACTCGTTGGGAAAATGATCGTACTAGTTCTCTTAAGAGTATAGTGAATTTTTTAACTTATGATATACCTTAACTTGTCGGATTAATATCGCAGGTGGTCCTTCAGACCGACCCGTGTTTTATAGGGACAACTCTCTACCTTCTCTCGGACGCTTGTCCAAAAACTCTACTTTTTCTTATCCCGCTGTCTCCGTTTCTGCCTTATCTTTCTTTCGGTAGACCTGTTCACGTCCCGGAACACCCGTCTACCACATAAGAGTGATTTTTCCCTCACCCAGGGCTACTGACTACATTGGCTGATTGAGTAGTGCTTTGCTATCCACCTTTTCTGTCTCTTTAGCTCAAGGCAAGCCCTTCCTCTATTTTCTTCTACCTGGAAGTGCCTCTTATGCATTCCAAATACCTACCTCCCTCTTTCTACCGTTCCTATTTCTATTGCCTTTTCATTTCCGTTAGTCACCGTGTGGTTGCGTGGGGGGTTTTCACAGACACCCGGACCACGTCTCTGGGAATCTTTCGTGAGGTCATGCGGTGCCGCTGTCAGCGCACATGGTCGCTAAACATTCTCAATTAAGTTTTACTTTGCAAGAGTTTCGCGCCATAAATTTAAAAGGTCGTGTGCGTATTTCCGTCACTTCAGATAGTGCGTTGCGCGAGATTTGTGCCGACGCGGTGGGCCAAGGAGGCAAGTGGTGGATTTCCGGATACGTGTTAGAGCTAGCCACCGAGAGGTGAACAAGTGAAGTTGTCTTGTAACTTAACGTGTCTTTTTTGTGTTATGTAGATTCCTTTTGCCCTTATCTTTGATTATCGTTCCCTAAACCAGTTTCCTGTCGTCCCCTACATATAGAAAGAAGACAAATCGAATTTGGCTTCAACCGGGCTCAAGAATTTCCACGTCCGAAAGATCAGCGAAGCAGCCGACGCCCGAGAAAGACCAGCGAAGCCGCCGCCGACAACATGGAGTAATTCTGCAAGAAGCTCTGCAATTTATGTGAGTAGCATTTCCGTTTCTTTTTTTATGCGATGGAGAAATTTTATATAATTGTGTGACGTCATCTATAATTTGCGCGTCAATTTCTACATTATCTAACATTGCTACCAACTGACATAGTGGCTCGCGTACCCGCGCGACGGGGTGTAATAAACTGTTCAAAATAGCCTTCATCAACATCAATACAAAGCTACAGTCGTTGTTCGAATGACCTACGCATATTTCTTACCATTTTAACATCAATACTCAGAAAAACATTTCGGATTTTATTTTTCATGTTATCTCTTGTAATGGCACCAAATCTATACACTTCATTTATCACATAATCCCATGAAAAAAATTGCAATTTGTTAGGTTAGGTGATTGAGCTGGCCAACCTACTACAGATCTTTTTCCTATGTATTTTGTTGAAAAGTGATTATTTAAATAATTATGAATCCCTGCTGTGTGATGAACGGGAGCCCCATTATGCAAAAAACACATTTGCTGACGAATATAAATAGGTACATGTTCCAGCAATAATACTAGTTCATTCTGTAAGAAATTGAAGCAGACTTCACCAGTTACACGCTCTTTAAAAAAATGTGGCCCAATAATATAATCCCCCTAAAATACCACCCCAAGTATTGAAATACCATCTTGTATGATTATGAGTCTTTATAAAATAAGGGTCAGTTGCTGTATAGTAGTGGAAATTATGACTATTGATACATCCATTTTTATGAAAAATTGACTCGTCACCAAAGAGAACAAAACCAGAAAAAGATCTTTTGTTCATGTATTTTCTGCTGTGTCCAGTTACAAAAACTACCTTATTCTGTAAATCATCTCAGTCAATTCTTGGTGTAATTAGATGCGGAACGGATACATCTTATTTTTGCATAGCAGATCTTTTATTAATATTTTGTTGTTTTGAAACTGCCCTAGTACCAGTATGCGGATCCTCAGTGACACAATAATACACGTAATTCATTTTCTTCATTTGTAACAGTTTTCACTTGTTCTTCTTTTCTGTAAGATACTGAACCTGTTCTATTAAAACGATACATCAAATTTAGAAAGGCTGTTTTGTTAGGCCAATAACGATCTGGAAGGAATTTTTGTGGCATTCATCATTTATTCCTACTATATCGACTAAATTCCTTATTAGAATAATTCATTGTTGGATTTGTTTTTAAGAATAAATCAAGTGCAACTCCTATTTTACAACATAAACATAGCTACTGACACTTTAACTAAATTTTAAAAGTTTCCTGCTTTTTTGTTGTCCTAAATTCATAATCTACTAGATATATTACATAAAAATAACAAGTTTTCAAGAAACAATTCCGTAAACTGTCTATCTATCAGATATGGTTATTGTCATTCAAATCAACAACAAAAAATTTAAAACAAAGGGTTTGAAAATTAGCATTGTTGTAGATGACTAGATTAGTTGAAATTGTAATCAGAAAATTACAGTACCCACATGTTTTGGAATATTATTAGAAATATCTCAATAATTAGTGAGTGATGTAGGGAATAGTTAATAAGAGAAGCATAGAAATAAAGAACCTTTTGAAGTATGTAGATAAAAGCAGGGGTTTCGATTTAAAAAATTGAAAGAATCGTACAATCACATTTCAACTCGAACTGTATAAAAATTCTAATATTTTGAAGAAAAAAAAAATTTAAACTGGCAAAGAAAAGACTATCTAACCAAAACTTATTTCAGTATAGAAGTGGCCGTGTTTTTCTTACAGAGTCTTCATGTAGATGATATTGTCAGAGGCTTTCACAGCCGAAGTCATTATAAATATTTATAGTTCCGGGTTGGGACCGTGTCATCTTATATACTAAGGTCAACGTTTCGCCCACATTTGTAAGGGGCTGCATCAAGACAAGTAGAGAAAATGAAATCATCATCATCACGACACCTCCTACGTAAAGTACCGTATCTTGAAAATTGTCATTTTACAGTAGAGCTATTTAAACATGTTTTCGATCCTGTTTACTTTATTCAACAATCAATTTACATTAAATTTGGCATAACTGTATATTCTGATGTAATATTAAATATCATGTATATCACTGTAATTAATTGTTGACAGTTTTTGCAAAATTGTTCATACGTTAATATACGTGGACTATGGTGATTCAAAAAATATCGTATCTGTCATGTACAATATTTTACAGCGGATATTGCAATTTTGATTGTATCGTATGTGTATATATACCATATTTTACTTTGGAAATTTCTAATTGAAATTATAGTAAGTGTCCAATACTAGCGTGTATATTAGAAAGAAAAGTGCCACAGTTCTCATAGATTTTTTTAAGCTTTTTTCTAACTACTTGAATTAATTATTATTCAGTATAGCCGTGCAATTAAGTATTGTTGCACAAATCATTGTAACTTACCGATAACATTGTGTTCAATTACCCCAGTTTTAATATAAAATAAAAGAACTGTATAGACCTCATAATTATTTATTAATTTTAATCAAAAGTAAATAATAATTGTATCAAAAAGATATAAGTTCCAACTGAGCTCTAAATAAAAAATTAAAAGTTGTCACAAAACGGTAAAGATAATATCTTACATTACAAAAATGCATTTCTGAACTTACATTTTAGTCAGACTGTAACTTCTTACTAACTAATATAAACTTATTTTTCTACTATAATAAAACATTGTAGTTTATTAAAATGGAACATACTTTAGCCTATAAATTCGTGATCCGTAAAGTTCGGCGATATTAATTACAATAGTGTAAACAGAATATTATGAAAAATAGTTAAACATTGAAAACTAATGACACGATTAGGATAAACAATATTGCATGATGTTTAACTTTATTTTCCATCTAAAAGACCATTTGCTATAGTGCCGATAATTTGATAAAAAAATCATGATAAACTTTAGGTATGATGCCACTATTACAAAGGTTAACAAGATCGTTTTTTTTGCTGTAGATATTGATAAAAAGTCAGAATAAAACTTGTTTACTGAAAAGACACTAGCAACTTGACGTCTTCTAGTATTGCTTTTGGTCGTTATTGTCAAATACGTATCGTCCGATAAGTTATATTTGTAATTAATTTTAAAAGGATCTTCATAAGAAACAAATACTTCTTTTACTTTGCTCCATTGCACAGCTTTACCGTTTAAGTTTTTCGACCAATTATTTTTATTCATGGCAGATTTAAAATCATAAATATCTGAGTGCTTCATATTTACAACATTATATGGTGTTCCTTCTTGTTTTGCCCATCTAACTAAGCTGTACCATTCACAAGGAGTAAAAATAAGCTTATTCTTTGCGGTCCTTTCAATTAAAGCGTGTACGCTGTCACCCTCTGACTGAGTATGTCCCTTTTCTAAAAACGTGTGCTTAATGTTTACTTTAAACTTGTGTGCCGCGTACATGTAGAGGAAAAAAACAATACGGTTTCTGTTCTGCCCAGTGCAATTATCGGACCAAAAACGAAACTCTGACGCACCCTTTTCAGACAAATTGCTTATATAATCCAAAAGACAACTGGCAACCTCGTTTGAACCACGTTTGGCTTCACCCTCGTGCCACATTTAGCATGTGCTCTCTTTTTTGGCTAAATTAAATACTGTAAAGTTAAACACAAATAACTTTTTTTTTTTTTTTTTTTTTTTAATTTCACTTTCATCCGCTTCCACCTTTACAGTTATTAGCGGAGGTTGGAAGTATTATTTATAATCTATGGTACAATATATGTTTATCTTTTATATATTTTATATACGATGTTGGATTTCTATGTCTTTAAGATAGTTCAGCAGTGGTTCAATATTGGATGTGTCTCTCTCAGGATAGTTTGTACATCTTGTTGTATGTTGTTTGTTGTTTACTAGAATTGCCACCTCCGCTAGCTATATGTGTGTTTAGTCTGTCCTTGCGATATTGTATAAAATTGTATGTATTTATGTTTTGATGTTCTTTGAAGTGTTTCTTGTAAGCATATGTAATGAGGTTGTGTTTCTTCAATTAGTTTTTGGAATTCAGCTTTATGGGATTGAAGTCCATTACAATTCCATTGAATGATGTTCATGTTATTGATTATCGACTGAGGAATCAGACATTTCTGACTCAATTTGTTGTTCCTCCATTTTTAGTTATTCTTGTTATTGTTGTTTTTATTTTTTGTCATCAGTATTGTTTTGATTTCATGCATCATTTGTATGAGTTGGTTTGTATCTTTGGTATAGTTTTACTTAATTCTAGTATTTTTTTGTTCGATCGTGTTTTCTAGAAAGTCCTGAAATTGCGAATGAGATAATGTATTTGGCTGGATCACTTTCTATGATTTCCTTTATTGTATTGTGTTTTGGGATTCAGTTTGTTCCAAGTTCTTCTTTTTAATTGTAGGATCCTTTTTTTGTTTTGTTTGTCCGTTTGGTTTGTGATAAATTTGACAGGGTTGATTCTTGGTTGGTTTCTTGTTTTTCTTTTGAGTTGCTTCTCTTATTTGATGTTCAATGTAAGTTTCATTTAGTTCTTCTGTAGGTGTACTTTCAGGTGACTGATTTGGTCTTTTATTTCTTATTGTTTCATTTAGGTTTGTTATTTGTTCAGGTTGTTTTGTTTCACTCTGTATATTATGTTCCTCGCAGCTTGAGGTTGAATGGCCCGTTTGTTTACATGTATAGCAGTATGTTTCTGTAGATAAAATAGTCTGTAGGGGGTTTCTTCAAATAATACTATTATTGATTCTGGGATGTTTAAATTTGCAGTTTGTTTAACATAGATTTGTCTCAAAGCTAAGTATGTGTTTAAATTTTATTTCTGATAATGCAGCTTTTATAAATGACATCTTGCCTGTTAAAGTTATATTTAGCTTAATAAGTGCGTCTTCTATTACATTGTGTGGTATGGATGGGCTAACATTTGAAATAACCACCCTTATGGTCGGCGTTAGTAATATACGTAATTCCACTTCTGTGTTATATACTGTTATATTAGGATGGTTGTTTACAAACTGGTCAGCATCTTCTTTTGTAGATAAATAAATACAGATCCGGTTGTTTGCTATTCTTGATGCAAAGGTTATATTTTTAGGATCTATTATTTCCTGATTGCATTTAGATAATCTTCTAACTTCGTGTTTGGCAATGAATTTAATATAATCGCATTTTCTTTTAACGGGAAACTGCTTGCAGATGTTTGTTCATTTGGTGCATTGCTTTTTACTGCATTCGAATATGTCCCTTCTTTTATTGTCTGATGGGCGAGTGGGTTTTTTGTTTGGCTGGTTGAATGATTTATGGTTGAGGCTGTTATTGTTGGTAAAGGATACATTTCAGGTAGTTCTGGTAAGTGGTTTGGGTTAGGTTTATTTAATGTAGCTGTAATAAAAGGAAGAGGAATGTTTAGAAAACAATACCTGTTTTGGTTTTATCACTTGTTAATTTGTTATTTCCGAGGCCGTATTTTATTATCAACGAATTAACTTAGAACTGTACTGTTGAACATACGGTCACGGAATGGACAAACAACTTTCTTTTGTAATATAGTATACAGGGTGTTTTTTTTAAAGTGGGAGGTCACCTGTATATGGAAGACCAATGGTAGAAAGAAGCTGAAAATTTGCACTAGGAGGTTATCCAATGTGCCCTACACGTCTAAAATAGTTTCGATACGTTAGCACTTCCGGTTATACCGGAAGTAGGTATTACTATCGTTATTTTAAATAGAACACCCTGTATATTTTGTTACGTGCCAATTGGCACTTAAACATTGTTTTAGGTTAAGTTTGATGTGTGGAGGTTTCGCGCCATAAATTTCAAAAGACGCGGTGCGCGGAATTTTAAAAGACTAGGCGCGTATTTCCGCTACGTCATAGTGGCGTTTGCGCAGATCGCGCGACGCGAGAGGGTTGGACGAATAACTTCGCCCCGACGTGAAAAAGACAAAAAGTGGGGAGAAATTTCGGTTAGACGCTTGAACGCGGCTGTTTTGCCTGATCTTTCGAGTGGAGTGGACATTTGAGGTATCGTATCGTGCTTATCTAATCTATGTAGATTTCCTTTGTCTAATTGTCTTGTTTGTTGCCTTATACCTGGTATTCCTGCCCATTCCCTACATAGGTAGATGAAATTTGAAGCCACCTAGGGCGAACCGTACTGCACGACCCGAGAATGAGCCGGAGACAGCACCGGAGCAAGCACCATCTTTAACCACCCCGGCAGCGGAGCCCTGATTGCTGGTCCGAACGCGTTGGAAGAGCGTCGGCGTATCACCTTTAACTACCTCAACAGGGCCTCCGTAGCCTGATGGACTTGGAATAGAAGCCAACTCTAACCCAGAGACATATTCATGTGAGTAATTGCATTAGAATATATTGTTTAAATTTATGTAAATTTCCGATTATGGCGCAATATAAATTGTGCATTGGTGACGTCATTGGTAGTTGAGCGTGCCCAAAATCTGTATAAGATTAGCGCTACCAACGACCGATGGTGTCTAGTAAACACCGCTTCCGGTGTTGTATTTATCGAACTTTTAAATGTAATTACCGTTTTAAATGTAAGAATTTATGCATTTTCGAATTCCTTGTCGAATTTTATGTGAACTTTTATAACAAAACCATACCTCTATCTAATGCCGTTTTCGAGATATTTTGACTTTAAGTAGATTTTTGACATTTGCACGCTGTCACATAAATTGGAATAACTAGGAATTGAACGAACTTACAAAATTGTTTTTTTGCAATCACATTCATAATACTTAATATTATTTCTACGTGCAAAGAAAATCTGATTACAATGTACAGGGTGCTAGAAAATTCATTTTATAATTTGACTAATCAAATGTCAAATATTCCGTTTTTTTTAAATGGAACCTACCATATTTTGTTATATTAATCAATTCTATGGAATTAATATCTTAGTACTTAGAAAGCAGGAAATGCTTTTGCACATTTTAGTTGCCAAAAATGGCAGCGCAAGATATATAAAAGCCACACAAACATGGAACAATGTATTTTATCTAACAATATTTTACCTAAAGAAAAATAAATAAAAACATAAGAGGTTTTTTATAAATGTTCTATTTGGCGGTCATTTTGATCCAAGCATTTTAAAATGTGTCTTTTAAACTCTTTATTTGTTGCCTTTTGTATTTGCTCTGGAGTTAAAGAATTTAGAGCATTTAATACTAATAATTAAACTAATAATTACTAATTACTAATAATTACAATGTATGTGCTGAGATACATGAGCGCACAGTTAGAGCAAGCAATCTGATGGTTTATAATTTGCGGGAATCAACGTCAAACATTTTGGAGCAAAAGATTGATGATGATAAAAAAGCTCTTAGTTCGATGCTTAATGAAGTGGGTATCAGCTCTAACGATATAATAAAAGTAATCAGAGTTGGTCGTGTGATTAATAACAAGACACGTCCAGTTAAGCTAATACTCTCAAATAATTCTACTGTGTTACATGCTCTGAAATTGAAACGTAAGCTTATCTCAAAAAACATAATGATTGGCCCGGATAGAACTAAACTACAACAACAACAATATAAGGTAGTTTTTGATCAATTAAAAACAAGAGAAGCTAATGGGGAAAATAATTTAACTATCATTTACAAACAGGGCATCCCAGTTATTATTCAACGCACTGATAAAAAAAACTAAATAAGTGTAAGCAATCGAGTATATGTTCATCCCAATTACAAGTTTATTGTCATAATGTAGGAGGATTACGTACAAAATGTGTTGAATTATCTAATGCAATTGCTTTATCAAACTATGATATAATTATTCTCGTGGAGAGCTGGCTCTCAAGCGACATCCTTGAGTTAGAAGTGCAATTCAAATCATTTAAGATCTACAGATGTGACCGTTCTGATGAAACTAGTGACAAATCACGGGGTGGAGGTGTTCTAATTGCTATAAAAGACCACATAAAAGTGAAACAACTTGAACTTATACAACAATCAGTAGAACAACTTTATTTATTATGTTCATTCAATAATGCGAATTTCATTGTCGGTGGTGTATATATTCCTCCAGCCAGTCCTATTGAAAAGTATGTATGCCATATTGATGTAATGGATGACTTAGTTTCGAGATTTAATAAGCATACCTTTTATGTGTTCGGTGACTTCAATTTGCCCAATGTAAAATGGTTTAATTCAGAACCAGGTGTAGCAGTTAGTTGTTCACAAGACCCTAAGGCCATAGTTCTCACTCAAGGATACTCATTTCTAAATTTTACCCAAAATTGTTGCATCCCAAATGGTAATTATGTTTATTTAGATCTAGTATTCTCAAATAAACATGATTTAGCTATTGAGTCTGCAATAGATCCATTACTTCCTAAATCCATACATCATGACGCATACTCATTTGCAGTATCTTGTTTTCGTACTAATGATATTAAGCTACAATATACTGAACCTTCTTACGATTTTAAAAATGCTGATTACAAAGCTTTGAATCTCTATCTTGCCTCAGTAAATTGGCCAACTCTCTTAAATATTCCAGATGTAAATGAAGCCATTTCTAAATTTTACAATGTGTTACGTACCGGCATAAAACTTTATGTACCTCGAAGACGTTATACTACATCAAGCTTTCCTAAGTGGTTTACAGTAGAACTAAAGAATCTCGTCTATCAAAAGAAAGCTGCACATGTGGCATATAAGCAATATCCAAATATTGCTACTTATCAAACATTTGCTTCTCTAAGAACACGATGTAAAATACTTGCAAAAACTGGTTATGCGAATTATATTAATGATATTAATGACAAATTAACTACCGATCCTAGAGCCTTTTGGGCATTTTTTAAAAACAAAAACTCTTTATATGGATTACCGCATAGGTCGTTTCTTGATGACCAACAAAAAACTCAGGGTGGAGATATAGCAAATTTGTTCTGTGATTACTTCTCAACTGTGTACTCTCAAGAAGAAAATTCATTATATACGAGCACACCAAACAACATAACTCAATATGATATATCTTATCCTCAAATTACTAAGGCTATTATATATAACAAAATATCAACTTTACCAAATAAATTAACAGCAGGTCCTGATGACGTCCCAAACATTTTTCTTAAAAACTGTATATGTACTATTATCGAACCACTGTTTCTAATCTTTAAACTATCTCTGGATTGTAGAACCTTTCCTGATATTTGGAAAAAGAGCTTTATTATACCTGTGTTCAAATCAGGTGATGCAAGTAATGTACAGAACTATAGGAGCATATGTAATCAATCAGCTATGTCTAAGTTATTTGACAGTATTATCTGTGACCAACTAAGTTTCACTTGTTCAACAATCATTAATGATAATCAACACGGGTTTCATAGTGGGAGATCTACTACAACTAACTTAATGGTCTTCAATCAAGATATTTTGGAAGCCTTAGAGATGAGGTGTCAGGTTGATGTGATTTACGCAGATTTCTCCAAAGCCTTTGATCGTGTTGACCATAAATTTCTATTGATAAAGTTAAAATGGCTGGGTTTTGGTGATAATATAATTGAATGGTTAAAAAGTTTTTTGACAGGCAGATCACAAAAGGTCAAAATCGGCTCGTTCAGTTCCAGAAGTATTCCCATTCCATCTGGAGTTCCTCAAGGAGCACATATTTCGCCCCTATTATTTAATCTGTTCATCAACGATATAGGAAAATGCTTTGCAAATAGCAAGTATCTATTATTCGCTGATGATCTTAAATTTTATAAAGTTGTAAACTCACAACAGGATGCTGACTTTTTACAGGAAGATATAAATTGCTTGATAAACTGGTGCAATATTAACAATATGTCACTCAACATCAATAAATGCTACCATATGAGTTTCTACAGATCCAAAAAATTTGATAGTCGTTACTTTATAAATGGAAATTTGCTCTGCTCTGTAAACTCTGTAAAAGATTTAGGCATAATACTAGATAACAAACTTGATTATAATGATCATATAAACTATATTTCCCTTAAAGCCTCCAAAATACTAGGTTTTGTTCTCAGATATGGTGCCGAGCTATCTATACAAGCTTTAACACACGTGTATATGTCGTTGGTTGTTTCAACTTTAGAGTATGCATCGTTGATCTGGTCTTCTATGTATAAGATACACATGTACACATTAGAAAGAATTCACCATAAATTTTTACGTTACTGTGCTTATAAACTAAAAATATTTATTGATAATCACGATTATTCGAGTATTCTTAATGTCTTAAATTTGCAAACGCTTGAAACTCGTCGAAAATGTAACGATTTGATTTTTGTGTATAAACTTCTAAATGGGAAAATTGATTGTTTACAACTTATCGAGAGAATTCATTTTAATGTTCCTAATAGACTTTTATGTAACCATAATTTATTTAGTATTCCTTTTCATTCTACAAATTATGGACGGCACATACCTTTAGACAGATCTTTACATTTATTTAATAAGTTAAAAGTAGACCCTTTCTGTAATTCATTAATTAAATTTAAAAAATGTATTCGCACGGTAGAAATATAAATGTATTTATTATGCTGTAGGACTTGTATAATTGAACAATAGTCCCTAGTTATACTATTAATTTAGAGCTATTTTAGTTTTTAGTATTTGTTATACATTTTGGAAGAAAATATTGTTTTATAATGGGGATTTCCCGTAAATAAATAAATAAATAAATACTCGTCTTTTGCAATCTTCCTCAGTAGTAGGAGCGTAGGAGAAGACCGTATCTTTTACATACCCCATAGAAAAAAATCCAATTTCTAAATATCGTTCCCCTGTAAAAAGTGCTCATCGAGAAGAAAAAGAATTACTAAAACAATATGTACTTTACCGTTTAAATTTTCCTGGTAAAACACTACACATACAATTCGCGAATCTCTAATAGCACAATAAACGTTAAAAGACCATCTTTCCTGAAAATTTGTTATGTATGCTTGTTGAGGATTTTCTGTGGAACAATGGTGTGAATTATGTCGGTTAAACACTCTGTTTTTCGTAAACTTTGCTTCATCGCTCCAAATAATATTTTTCAAAACTGTTTATCCTCTTGCGTTCTAAGTAATACAAATTCGCAAAACAACATCCTTCTTCAAATCGGTTTCTTTAAGGTTGCTGAACAGGATAAAGTGACCAACTTTTAAAATTATTTGCTTTCAAAATATTGTATATGGAACTAAGGCTCATTCCTATATCCTGTACAGCATTATTTAGTTAAGCTCTGCTGCATGAAAATATGCCAATACATTAGTAACTCCAATTACTTCCTCCGTCACGGTGCTGGTCCTGTTCTTCTTTGTAATAAATGATCCATTATTCGCACAGTTTTCAAGAAGCCTAACATTCGGCGCTGGCTTTTCAGGAAATTTTGATGAAAGACATCGCAAGTTCTTTGAAGAATTCTGTTGCATTCGCCATAAATAATTATCATTTCGAGATAATCTTGATTTGTAAAGTTTCGATTAACCCTCATAAATAACTACAGTACGGAATTGCAATCTGAGAATTATCTACATTTGACGTTTCGTAAAATAACCAATTATTCTTTTGTTAATGTATCGGACAAAAGCTACTTGATAGTAGCAAATGTTATTATGTTACTGAACTAGTGCATTTTCTCTTTAATGCAAATAACTCAAAACGGCTTACAATAAATGGATTGTTGTAATTACATACCTAAGGTATTTTTTTCCATCGAATCGATTAATATAACAAAATATGGTAGGTTCCATTTAAAAAAAACGGAATATTTGACATTTTATTAGTCAAATTATAAAATGAATTTTCTAGCACCCTGTACATTGCAATCAAATTTTCTTTGCACGTAGAAATAATATCAATAATTATGAATGTGATTGCAAAAAAACAATTTTGTAAGTTCGTTCAATTCCTAGTTATTCCAATTTATGTGACAGCGTGCAAATGTCAAAAATCTAATAAAAATCAAAATATCTCAAAAACGGCATTAGATAGAGGTATGGTTTTGTTATAAAAGTTCACATAAAATTCGACAAGGAATTCAAAAATGCATAAATATACAGGGTGTTCTATTTAAAATAACCATAGTAATACCGACTTCCGGTATAACCGGAAGTGCTAACGTATCGAAACTATTTTAGACGTGTAGGGCACATTCGATAACCTCCTAGTGCAAATTTTCAGCTTCCTTCTACCATTGGTCTTCCATATACAGGTGACCTCCCACTTAAAAAAACACCCTGTATAGTTGAAATCAAATAAAGTCAAGCATGACTCATCGTTGCGCATATGAATAAAACACAGCCACAATATTGTTATTCTACTCTATTATCTGGCTCTCCCCCAACCAAAAAGGATAGCTAGAAAAATATTCGTCGACTATATAATTCAATGCAACCACTCTGAACGTATGTCCATAAAATATATCCGTTTGTAATTAATTGTCAAACATTTTTAAGGTTAGGTTAGAATTTGTGCTTTGTTATTTAACTTGCAATTTTCTACTTTTCTTCTAAAGATAATTCTGATATACAACAAACAGTTTTTTTTTTAAACTAAGAACCTTCTACACATTGAATAGTGTATGGTCAACACATCAAAATGAACACGCTTCGTAACAAACATTTGAACTCTCAAGCTCAGTTGTTGGTGATGAATGTTCTAACATATTTTGAAAGAGAACGTGATAATCATGGAGCCTTGGCCCCATTTGAGTCAGTATTGCAGGTATAATCAAATTTTCAAGTGATATGTTGTGTTTTAACTGTTGCTTATTGTTAGCGAACATCTGAGGCTTGTGGGATAGGACTAAGTTCGCTTCGTTCCATTAAAAAGAGAGTTTTAGAAGCCCGAAAAGAAAATAAAGTTCCAGAGTCACCGAGCAAGCACCGAAAATGCAACAAGTCTAAATCGTCTGATGTAGATGGTTTTGTAATAGATGCGGTTAAACGAAAAATTTACGAAATGTATTCCAAACGTAATATAGTTTTCATAACAATTTTATTTAGTGTTTTTTAGTATTATGCTTTTAGGGCTCCATGTAACTGTTAAATCTTTACGACAAGAAATTATAACCGCTCAAATTTTTAACTTCAGCCAGTCTAGTCTGACGAGACTTCTATCAACAATTGGTTTTTCTTATAAATTGAGCGATGGTAGGAGGGCTGTGCTTGAACAGGAACATATTGCTGCTGCACGAGTGAAGTTTTTAAGAGCATATGAAATGTACAAACAATTGTAACTATATGATCCTGTTTTCTTGGATGAGACGTGGATTTTTAGTCGAGGTTCTGTTAAGAAGAGTTGGCATAATGGTTCCAAGCTCAGTGTAAAGAGAAAACCTCCTGGAGAAGGAAAACTGTTAGTTTTTAAAGTTAAAATTACATTTAATAGAAATATTTTTTATTACAGGTTCATAGTCTTACATGCAGGCAACAAAACTGGATTCATCCCCAATGCAGCACTTTTGCATTCTACAAAATCTCCAAGTGCTGACTATCATGGAGACATGAATGCAGCATTATTTACAAAATGGTTTGAAGAACGTTTAATTCCTAATTTAAGCAAACCCAGTGTAATTATTCTAGACAATGCTAAATATCATTCTAAACTTATTGAAAAAGTTCCAAACAAGTCGACAACTAAAGCTGAAATCATTGATTATTTGATTAAACACAAAGTTAGTTACTGCAGTCACATGTTAAAAAGGGAACTATTATCATTAATTAAGGAACATCTACAACCAAAAATTTATGAAATAGATACCCTAGCAGAAATGTACGGACACAAAGTTATGCGGCTGCCTCCGTATTACTGCGAGTTTAATCCTATAGAGTTGGTTTGGGCCAACTAAAGAATATTACAATAAAAATGTTGGACGACTTAACCAACTTTATAATGACACAAACGTCAACTTGATATGTCAAGAATCTTTGCAAAGAATAGATGGGTCATATTGGCAAAAATGTATTACACATGCAGAAAAAGGTATGATGGAATGGTGGGCTATAGAACAGCAGTTTGATGTTGTCGAACCTTTAATTATCAAAGTGGGTGATACAAATAGTGATAGCAGTGGCAGTGATACTGATCAGAGCAGTGGAACAGAATAACCAGTATTACCTACACGGTAATTTTAGTTGGTTTTGTTAGCACGGTACCAACACAAACACAATACACAAGTGTATGATAACGGTCACCAATTTGCATTATTTATTGTGCATTATTTATGTTAACAAAAATGTTTAGCGATTGATGTTTAACCATTCATGACCTGCTAGAGTTTTTATACAGAAATTTAGATTTAAGTTTCATTGTCATTATTATTTGTGCAATAAATTTATATCGACTCGTTTACAGAAAACTTGTTTGCTTTCAAAAGTTAAAAAAAGGATACAATCATTACATTATTACCACCAACGTGACAATTTAAATCGGCCAAGTGTGTTGGCTACCACAAGGAAAGGAATACGTTAGGGCTTTCTGTAAACTGAAAGTGTTTTCGCTATTCCAATTATATTGATATTGTAAATCAGCAAGTCATAGAACCCCTAAATTATTAGCCCTGTACGTATTCAAAAACAAAATTTCTTCAACCAGACACACTACAATATGGAATTTTATTTGAGATATTTTGCACACACACGCTCGATGTTTTAATATTGTAATAAATTTAACAGTTTGATTCTTGCATACTCTTCAATAAACCTTTGCATTGCTTTGTTTATAATCTAAATATAATTGTTCACAGAATAAAATATGCAATTGGGTAATTAAATAAAAACCTAACATAACCTATAACTTGTTCATGGATTGACTGAAGTGTACAGATAAGTCGCTCTTTCAATAATATTTTTCAATCCAGGTATCACGAGTCACTTTAAAGCGCGTTCATTTAATGTATTTAACGTGTTCTTTAATCGTTGCTATTTTCCCCACCTCTAATAAAGTTTAACCGACAACTGTATAAAGTTAAGAAATACGTTGTACTACTATTAGTTCTTACAGATTTGAATAATGAGTCATGCTTGACTTTATTTGATTTCAACGATACTTAATTGTCCATGGGGAGCATTTAGTACCTTTTGGAAGTCAAACGTAGCACTAACGATTACGGTTTTGGACAGAATAGCTTCTTGTTTGTCAGCATTTTTTTGTTCTCTTGCAATAGTTTTATTTTCAATGTGGTTATCATGCTTTTCTTGATCTTGTTTAGTCGGTTTGTCTATATTTTTGAATACATGGCATTGATCACATTGATCTTTCTTGGGCACATAAAAACTTAGTTTAAAGTTTTCATTAACTAAATCCCGGTATTGCCGTTCAGTCTGAGCTTTACGTTTGTATACATTAGGGTCAAACCACTCATTATACAATTCATAAAGTCGACGAAAATTTAGATCTCCGTTTAAATACAATTTAGTCGATTTTTTTCTGATATAGTGAGATTCTACTGGCTGGAGGGATTTAATATGTTCGTAGACACTAGATTTGACGTCCTCAGTGATCTTTTTTGGGTGGTTTGAATGTCGACCTCTTTGATCAGGTGTCAGTATACCAGTAGATATGTCAATTTTTTCTAATGCAGTATAGACGAATTGTTCACTAACTGAAAATGTTGCCAAAAATTGGGCTTTGCAGACGTTTACATACTCCGTACTTGAGCAGTCAAAAATAGGTAATTTATATTTAATCGTATATTTGCGTCTTGACTCCATGTCACTATACACTCTTCGTTTCATTTGTTTTGTTGCTAACCTTGCTACGTAAGTCCACCGCTGATTACAATCACCTAATTTCCAAAAATATTCAAAAATGTTTTGTCTCTCTTCACAGCTTATTTTTTCGTAGCATTTCATTCGACATTTACATGGTGGTCCAAGCTTTTTTCGCGGTCGTGTAATGTTATTACGAGATTTGTATTCCATACCTAAATTCCTCAATCTTTTCCGTTTGACGTCGATCCATTCATGTGTATGACACCGTCTAATATTACCTTTATCCCTCCTTGAAATAGCTTTTCGCGATCGAGGCGTTGAAATATTTGATAATGGACTATTTGCTTGCGGTGTTGATAAGCCTGATGTGTAAGGTTGTTGTGATAGAGGCTCCGTAACTATCGGACGTTCTACAAAATATGGACAAAAGATATCTGTGCAGTCAAAGTCTAAATGGTTTAAACTGCACTCTGGCGATGGAAATGGTGTTCTTTTTGTATGAGTATTCTCCTCAACCACAAATACATCTGGAACAAAAATTTGAAATGTGATACATTGACATGGCGCATAAATTATACAATTATACAATTCAGTTGTGAACATTTCAAGTTTGTTGAAATAATTGAATTTACCTTCTAAATCAAAGTTACTATGCACTTCGGAATTAACCTCAATTGGCGAAATGTTGTGAGTCTTTTCAACGAAGTTATTAGTCGCTTCTATTTCTACATCTAAAAAACATAAGTAGTATGCTTGATTTGATAGAATTAATTACCATTTAGACTGCTTAAGTAGTTTGTGTGTGTAGAAGGCACGTCTTCTGCAAAAACATCATCAAGAATGTTAACTAATTGATAAAGATTTTCTGAATTTGCATCGTCAGGGAGATGAGATTCTAAAAACCAAATATAAAAATTGAAAACTATTATTTAGAATAAAATTTTAGTGGTAAATAATCGTAAGTATGAATAAATGCAATAGAAACAAACGTAAGTGCTATATACGGTAAATACATTTTAAAGAATATCCTCGTAGACTATGGTATATCAACTTACGATACCAATTTTGCACTTGTCTTACAATATAAAATATGGTATGTATCACTTACGATAACAATTGTCTCGCTTGAAACAAAGTATAGTATAATAAGTAATACTAACGATAGTCTAGATTGGGGTGAATCATAAAGTTATAAAATTCCATTAAAAAATTTTGAAACTATACATACCCAGTATTCTGTTGTAACCACTTTCACTTAGAACATCACTTAGCTCTAAATCAGAGTCTGGTAAAATATTACTGTTATGTTCGTTACTAGTTTTGGCGCCAACACTAGAACTTTGTACTAATTCTAGAATTTTTTGGGTTCTTGTTAATTGTTTTTGAATATTACCCGAATCAGAACGCCTCATTATTATATTAGAATTTATAAAACAGCATAAAAGTTAAAAATCATTATTATAACTGACGATCGCATGCAATGTTTTTGTTCATCAGCGTAATGTGTTGTATTTTGCCGATACAATGCATTCACAGTGATGTAAATAACACTGCTGACTACGTAGGCTGTTGTATAAAGCAGATACTACAATATACGTTGGTATTATATTTAACATCCGATACTTTACGTCTCAAATGTATAGTTAAAATTTATAAATTCAAAATTTTACTTAAACAGGATTAAGGCAGCTGAAATGTAAAAATCAAATCTACCAAAACCTAAAAATTGCTTATTTCTGGCTTACGATACTATACGTAGGAGGTGTCGATCATTAGGTCTTCAGTCCTGGAACTGGTTAGACATGTACCATCATTGTTTCCTATTCTGAACTAACCTACAGATTTCCCTGAAATTTGCAGTCTGTATCTATTACTATCTGATCTAGGTCTACATCTACCTCTTTTTTCCTATCTCTGCTTGTAATATATCCCATACTATTCCCCAAAAATGCCTTAGAACGTATTCCGCCCTACTATTTCTCTTTTTCCCCAGATATCCTTGTTCCCCTACTATTTCTGTAACTTATTTGTTATTATCTTTGTCTGTCCATGCTATCGTCCTCATACATCTGAAGCACAGCATTTCAAAAGGCTGCTACTGTTTTTCTGTCTGCATTTAAGACTGCCCGTATTTCACAGGCTTACTGTGCTGTGCTCCACACATATGCTTTCAACAATTTTCTTCTTGCTCTATGTTTGTTGTCTTTCCTCATAGGCGCTGTTCTTTCTTGATAGATGCAGTTCGGTCACCTTCTATTGTTTTACAATTATATACCCTATTTCTCCGACCTTCAGTGGTTGTAAAGGGATTGGCGTCGCCGTGGATCAATGTAGTAAGCGTAAGACTATGGATCCCAAGGTCCCGAGTTCAAATCCCGACACGGCCGACTGCTTGAAAAATGGCAAGTGAGCATTTTTCACAAATATTACGCCCGTGTTCGGATGAGAGGTTAAATGGAGGTCCCGTGTGTGAGTGTTGTCACGCACGTTAAAGATCCCTACCTTGCCTGAAACGGCAAGGGTTCGGCAAAATTCTAAATTTCCAGGCAACAAAAAACTCGCCTCCTGGCCAATGTAGTACCTACCGGTGGAGCATTGGAAATGTAAATGAATGGTTGTAAAGGGAGGAGGCGTCGCCGTGAATCAATGTAGTAAGCGTAAGACTATGGATCCCAAGGTCCCGAGTTCAAATCCCGACACGGCCGACTGCTTGAAAAATGGCAGGTGAGAATTTTTCACAAATATTACGCCCGCGTTCGGATGAGAGGTTAAATGGAGGTCCCGTGTGTGAGTGTTGTCACGCACGTTAAAGATCCCTACCTTGCCTGAAACGGCAAGGGTTCGGCAAATCTACATTTCCAGGCAACAAAAAACTCGCCTCCTGGCCAATGTAGTACCTTCGGGTGGAGCATTGGAAATGTAAATGAATGGTTGTAAAGGGAGTTAAGCAGCCTGTGGCTGCCAATTTCCCCCAACACTTAAACATTTACCGATTTAATATATTTTCCAATATATCTTTTCGCACAGTCATCATTAGTTGCAAATATTTCGCAATCAACAACTAGTTTATACTAAACATCAGATTTATCTGCGCCTATTTTTTCGTCATTAGATTTTCCGTGTCAAAATGAAATATAAAAATAATAATAATAAAGATAAGAATGATAAAATATTAAGTAGACAAGTGAAAGTGTAAAAAGTGTGAAAAATTTACATCTGAACTAGCAGACTCGCTACCCCATTTAAGCAAAAAATGTCTTGTCGCAAAGTAACTGGTGAAAGTAGCGAACGTAGTAATTAATATAGGGCGACAACTCGATGCATGAGTGATCATGAATAGAGAAGTGTGTGTAGCAGATCAGTGAACGCTACAGTTCTGCTTTTGTGAACCTAGGCTCATTTTCCAAATGAAAGAAAGGTAGTAGCCATCGTCTTTGTTTAAATTGTTATAATTTTTAGTGATATCTACGGATTCTCTAATTTTTCTATTGTAGAAAAATGGAATTCTGACAGTTAGTTTCATTTTGTCAAAGTTAATGGTATGACCTGTTTCATATTGGTGTTCGGCTACCGCTGGCTAGTTCCTAGGCATCAGTCGTGCTAATTTAGTCTAGTCAGTACTGACTGTCCTGTTTCTATGTATACTAAACCGCAACTGTAAGGTATACTATATACGTCTGGGGCTTTAAGACTGTTCTCAGAATCTTTTGGGGTTGGTAATATTTGTGAAATTTTATTAGCGGGCTCATAGATTGTTTTGATGTTGTGCTTACGTAGAATTTTGCCAATTCGGTCTGTTACTCTGTGTATATATGAAAGGATTGTTAAAGATCGTGTGTCAGTATTACAGCGTGGTTTGGAGGTTCATGTTGGATGCAGATGCCGGCTTATTACTCTGCCGATCTCTGAGTTGCGATAGCCGCTTTTATACGACTAGTTTTCACATGGGTCAGTTCATTAGATACATGTTCTGGTTGTAAAATCTTAATTGCACGGTGGACTACAGAATTGATTACCAATGATTTTTGTGCCAAATGATGATGTGACTACATATGTAGGTATCTGTCTGTGTGTGTTTTTTGGTTTAAGGTCTGTGAATTCTAGAGCCATGGATGCCAAAAACTCCATGAATATATTGGCCACAATAGGGGATAGAGGTGAGCTCATGTGAGTGCCAGAAGTTTGTTTGTAAAATTAGTATTAACAAATGTAAACTACTAAGTATGCTATGTCAACGTATTCGCAATACAATGGCAATTCATTTTTGATGAAAATATACGGGAGTGCAATTTAATAATAAAAAGTTGGGATGGTTTCCAAAGGGTTGTAAAGGCAAATGTTGTTTTTCAATACATTATTAGAAAGGTATTGGTGTGCCATTGAAAACTGTTTTTTAATTTTTTCAAATAAGGGAGATATTGCCTCCTGTATACGATAACATGGAACACTCAGTATATTAATTTTTTTAATCTATCATAAATTTGAGGCGTTGTGCTAATGTATAAAATTAGTTCTTATATTCGTATGTAACAAAATAAACTTCTTTGACCGCCATATTATAAACAAATTTTTGTAAGTGTAAAATTTTCCCGCTGTTTCTAAACATATTTACATGTAGCATATATTGTTGGATCAGCTGAACCAACCATTAACTTAATAAAATAATTATTTTTCTATTTCGGCAGCTATGCCACACCTTCAAATGTTTACTGAATCATCCTATATTATGTAATTAACCCCAAAAAATTAAACCTTTAAAAAAGTAAAAGTTCAATGGTATAATATTGCTTAGAAAATAAATACAAGAAAGTGTCGACAGTTTATAACTCTGACACATCAACAGAATTAATCAAAGTGATTTAGACAGTGGTTCTCAAACGACTATAATTTTGTTATGGGTTGCACATATTTTTTAAATTCAATATTTGTCATTATAAGTTTCATAAAAAATACCAGATCAACTGATTTTATCATTGTTGAGTTAAGCTTCACACATACAATACTTATTTACGATATAAGTATCGTAACAGTTCATATTACGATACGAGATGGTAAAATTGCCGAACGAGTTTGGTAAACCGAGTATTATAATATGAAGTTATGATACAAATATCGTATAACTTTTTATCTACTATTTATTAATTATCACTAACATCGATCAATTTTTGTATTTATTGTATTAGTAAATGAAAAATAATTTTACCCAAACCAAAGTACAAAATGGTACAAAATGGCCAACAAAGACGGGTCGCGTGTTGATGACTCCAATAAAATTATTTGTAAAGTGTGCTTTAGGGGAGCTTCCGTGGCCCTAAATGTGTTTTATGCAAAATGTGCAAAGCAGTTTTCCACAGAAGTTGTGCTGAGCAAAAAAAGCTGCATTTTGTTGATGAATCCAATGTTAATTGTTGTATTAACACAATCGATTCTATTTCGCTTTTTCCGCCATTCCAGATGCAAATGAAAATTCGGCTCCTAATATGGTTTGTGATATTCAAAGACAACTGATATCTTCATCAGAATGAAATTTGTTTACTGCACGAAAACGCTGCACTATTAAAGGAGAAAATTGTTATACTACAATTACAAAATGATTCATTTAAGGCTCAGCTAAACTATGATCAAACGGTTTCGAATACATGTGCGCTGCGTAGATCTCGTACAAGTGAAAGTTCAAGTTCAATGCACTTTGACTCTGATCTTAAACACAGTAAGCAAATGGATGCGTCATATTCAACTAATGCGGTTGCCGTCGCTAAAGCTACTTGCAATGATTTGTCAAATATGGCAGTCCGAATAGATAAATTTAAAAAGCTAAATAAACATAATAAACATGTGGGTGACTCATATCCCGCCAAAACAGCTGCTGTTGTCAATAACAATGGTGAATTGTTGACTGCATTACCGGAATTAGCAAAAGTTCAAGGGCAACTTATGAATACAATTATTAATGTAGACACTCAAGATGCTGCCTCATTATATAATTTGGAAAAACCACTTTGTACTGCAGCACTAGTTAATGAATTGAGACCTGCTAACTTAAATAAGCCGACTTCTAAGAACACCTCTTTAAATTCTAACCTCAATAAAAATAATAAGAACTTATTAATTTATGGTATTTATGGTAATAATGCAGACTCGGACATTCAAGGAGTTGAAAAATCCAGATTTATTTTTGTATCTAGAGTACATCCCAAATTTAATAACGAAGATATCTTGGGATTTCTTAGTAAAAACAGCATTGAAGCTTCATCTTGTGTTGAATTAACTACCACATTTAACAATTATAAGTCTTTTAAAATCAGTGTAAATAATTTACATGTAAGTAAAATATTGTCAAATAATTTATGGGGTAATCATGTGATTGTCAAGCCATTTAGATTCAAAAGTAATCAGGCTCAGAGTAGGGGTTTTCAATAAACTATGACAAATCAGTTTTTAATAAAATACATGAGGATAAACTTAGTAAATCTCCAGGGGTCTCAACCTTGAATATTTTTTGTTTGAATATTCAATCATTAAGCAATAAAATTAATGACATGGAAGCATTTTTTATCTCTAATAAAATTAAATGTGACGTATTATGTTTAACTGAAGTGAACATAAAGAATGATGCTCTACATTTTGTTAAAATTAATAATTTGGTACCTATATCTAGCTTTGTTAGATCTAAATTTTCTTGGGAGGAGTGACCATTTTGTAGATGAGAAATTTTACGCCACTCCTAATGTGTTGGAGTCAATCAATAAATACTCAATTGAGTTACATGCGGAATTATGTGCAATACATTTTAATCGTATCAATCTTACTATTATTACTATTTATAGATCCCCTAATAAGGGATCAATTGACATATTTTGTGAAACGCTTCACAGAGTATTTAAGCGCCTTGGTTTGCCTTTTAGATCTCACCTCTTGGTCTGTGGTGATTTTAATGTACATTTTGAATCTACTGAGAAAGCAGTTATAACACTGATTGATTTTTTTCTTTCCTTTGGCTTGTACATTGTTAATAAAACAGCTACTCGTCTTTCTCATTGTCTTGATACAATCTTTACCAATATTCCATGTCTCTCTTGTAGAGTGGTTAAGACTGGCTTGTCCGATCATTTCGGCCTTGCCACTCAATTAAATCTTAACGATAATGTTAAAGTTGTTAATCATCATAAATCTTATCGACCTTATACAATATATGGGAAATATAAATTTTTAATCATCTCCAACTAGTTAACTGGAACTTTATTGATGATAATAGTCTGTCCTTTAATGACAAATTTTCTAACTTTATGTCTATAATTGCTTCTGCAGCTGATCTATGTTTTCCTATCAAACACTTAAGGATATTGAATAACTGTTCCAAAATAGTTGTCAATTGGTTTACAGATGACCTACGAAAGATGCGTGATAATTACTTACTTCACGTTGAATTCTATGATGCTTTTCCTAGTGCAGAACTCAAACTGCATGTTAATAAGTTAAAATATGATTATCGTCATGCACTCAAAAATGCTAAAATTAATGCCTATGACAACTACATTCTTAGAGCTAAAAATAATAATAAAAGAAAATGGGATTTGATTAATAATTTCAAAGATTCTAAAAATAGAGCCAATGATATGAACACTCGTTTCTCAGCCGATGACTTTAACTATTCTTTTATTGATTCTGTTGCAGAAATTTTATCCAATTTATCTAATACTAACACCAGTACCACAACTACTTATACAAATTGTTTCTCTGGTTTGGTACCCTCTTTCCATTTTGAAGAAGTTTCTTTCAACTACGTGCGAGATGTTATCTTAGCGATGAGGAATTCGATCGAAGGATTTGTTTAATATTAACATCTCTTTAGTTAAATCAGTTATCAACAGTATTCTTATTCCGCTAACCAAATTACTTAATATTTGCATAAAGAAAGCAGTTTTCCCTGATATTCTGAAATAAGCAAAAGTGATCTTTGTTCATAAAAAGGGTATGTTTGATGATATGAAGAACTATCGTCTTATTTCTCTTTTACCCACTTTTTTAAAAGTTTTGAATGTATATTAAATACTCAAATTACTTCTTATCTTGAAAATAATAGTTTGTTGTGTGCTGAGCAATTCGGCTTCCGAAAAAAATTATCTACTAGTGACGCATTACTCAAATTAGTAAATAAAGTTTCAGATGTTTTTGAGGAGGGTAGTTATCTTGCGGTTAAATTCTGTGATTTGACTAAGGCTTTTCGATTGTGTTGATCATGCCTTATAATTAACAAATTAAAAGGTTTAAATTTTGATGAAGATAGTATTAAGCTAATTGCTTCATATCTGACTGCTAGGTCTCAACGGGTTTTTACAAAGGCAAATTGTCCAGCATGTGTGAGGTTTTTCTGGTGTTCCTCAAGGTTCCATCCTCGGTCCGCTTCTTTTCTTATGCTTTATTAACAACTTACCTTTTTTCTAAAAGACAAGTGTGATGTTGTCCTTTATGCAGATGATACCACTCTATATAATAAGAGTGATAATATGGCTCAACTGGTAGCTGACAGTACAACATCTTTATGCCTCACTGAATCATGGTTCAATGATAACAAACTTGCCCTGAATAGGGATAAAACCAAACAAATAATTTTTCATTAAAAGGGATTCTTTTTCAAAGGAGCAATCAGCTAGTTTTCTCGGTATTACCCTGGATAGCAAATTAAGTTGGGACACCCACTGTGATCTGCTATGCAAAAACTTTGCCGAACTATTTATTTCATACACTCTTTGGTAAGATCACTTTCACCTAATGTGCTACTGTCATGTTATCATGGCATGTTCCATTGTCATATTTCATATGCTATAATTGTGTGGGGTCATTGTAGCGGCTCCTTCGGTTTTCAAGCTTCAACGAGAGTTGTTCGCATTATGTCTAACCTTGGGTTCCGTGATGACTGCCGTGCATCTTTTATAAAATTAAAATTTTAACTTTGCCTTGTCTGTTTATTTTACAATGTCTGCTTTAGATCAAAAACAAATCTTTCAATATCAACACAACACTGATATTCATCACTTTGACACTGCAACAAGGGAAAATTGGTTGTACCTTACCATAGGCTAAGTAGGAGCAGAAATGGTTCTAACTACTTTGGCTGTATTTTTATAATGCACTTCATTCTAGCATAAAAGATTTGCCTATTTATCAATTTAAATTAAATATAAAAAGGTCCTTAGAAAATGCTTTCTACACAATACCTGAGTTTTTAGCTTCAGTTGGTTCTTTAAGGTTGTCCTCTGAAAATGTATAATATAATTTCCATCGTTTTGGTGTTTTTTTTTAAATTGTATATTCTAAATATATTTTTATTGTATTTGACAAATTGTTATTCACGTCAGTGATTCACACATGTTTTATTATAAATAAATAAATAAAAATATAAATAGTAAGCTAGAGCCATTTGTTATAGTTCTGCCACGAATCTGTCACTAGACTGCGAAAATGAATGTAATTCGTCTGATATCAAAATGGCAGCAAATGCGGCTATTGCAATATTGGTACCAGAAAAATCACGTCATAAATACGAGTTGGAGTACAGAAAATTTGAAGGTTGGTGCAAGGAGAAAAGTGTGAATTGTATATCTGAGAAAATTTTGCTTGCATACTTCTTGAGGAAAGCCGAAAAGGAAAAGCCCTCTACATTGTGGACCCAATATTCTATGTGACGCAGTACTATTTCAATGAAAAGAGAAAATTGGACATAAATAAATAAACGCAATTAGCCTTTTTAAAAAGAAAAAATGATGGATAAAAGTCTAAAAAATTCAAGTGTTTTTTTAAAAGACGAGATACAAAGTTTCTACAACAGGCAAACGATGACTGCTATTTGATAATGAAGGTAGTACTTTTATAATAGTCTATTCTAAAATTTATTTGAAATTATTTTTTAAGATGTCTTTAACTATTGGAAATTCTAGAGCCTGTCGCAGAGAAGAGCGAACGAATTTAAAACTAAGCAATATAGAAGATAGAGGAACGTTTATTAAAATAATACGTAATACTAAAATCAAAATTGATAGTGAATTTGCTGTCACTAAAGGAAATATTGCAGGCTATAATTATTTGGAAAATTTTCGAAAATATATGCATCTTCGTCCACCATCTGCAGTATATGATCGATTTTTTATTTCTTATGGAAATGGGAAATGTACATTACAGCCTGTTGGTGTAAGTACCTTTAGCCGAATTCCAAAAGAAATTGCCACATATCTGGGTTTATCAAATCCAAAGCGCTACACAGATCATTGTTTTCAAAGATCTTCCGCTTCTTTGCTAGCCGATGCAAGTGCTGATATTCATACATTAAAGAGACACGGAGGATGGAAATCCACTAGCGCTGCGGAAGGCTATACAGTGTGTACAGTATAAAATGCAGTACATGGGGATCTTGGAAACTGTAGGAGATACAATCTTGGTTAAATGGGACAAAAGTTGCATAATCATAAGGGTATCTCAGATCAGTTTTCAAATTTCAAAAATTTTTCATAGGTTACTAGATAGAGGCAAAAACACAAAATTGACGATTTCTATATTTGCTCGTAGTTAGTCTAATAATTGAAATAGAATGTTCAAATTTGGTACATCATGCTAATTCCCCATTGCGCTTCACATTTTCAACTTAAATTTTGTCTAGGACATCTAGATTTTGCGTGACGATGTTTAACTTTTAATTTTTAAATAGCCGCCATATTGGATTTTTACATTTTTGAAATGCTGACAAAAAACCCTTTCCAAAGAGGTATAACATGGCTATGTTTCATTGAATCAAAACACTAAAAATCACATAATTATGTTTTGGTCGTAGTAGGCTTTAATTTCCATTATGACAAAGAGAAACAATTGCTCTAAAAATTTTAAAATCAATTTTCAGTGGTAATAAAAATAGTAAAAACGTAGAAAATTGAAAATAAATCTGTATTAATCAGAACTTACATAACTATGCATTAACAAAGAATAAATACAAACTAGCATCTATTCAATACAAAATATTTAAGCTGTTTTTAGTTGTCATTCATGTTCAGACAATTGCAAATTAACAATCAGGGAAAAAAAATATAACAATAGTCAGCCACATGAATTCATTATTTATTTTAAATGTTCAAATAACCCCCCATTTTGTTGAATACACAACCGACACCTTTTATAAACATCTTTACAAGATTGTCGTATCATAGTTGGAGTTATTTTATTTACGGCCTCTTGGACTGCTTGTTGTAATTGGCCTACATTATCATACGTTTTTGAGTACACACCACTTTTTAAATGGCCCCATATAAAGAAATCTAGAGGAGTTAAATCCGGTGATCTCGTCAGCCACTTAATTGGTCCCCGATTTCCAATCCATTTTTCATTATACTCAGAATTAAAAAAAATTCTAATAATCAGAGCATTGTGGGGTGGAGCGCCATCATTTTGAAAAATCGTATTTTGCAAAGTAGTGAGTGAAAGCTCCATTAGTCTATCTGCCACATTTCCCTGCAATAAATCTAAGTATCTCGCAGAGTTTAAATTTGCATCATAAAAAAACGGGCCTATAATGTACCTTCCAATAATACCAATCCAGACGTTGAATCCCCATTTAACTTCATGTCTAACTTGGCGGTTCAAATGTGGATTTTCATCTGACCAAAAAATTGTATTTTTGCGGTTGAACATACCACAATTCGTAAATCGACTTTCGTCAGACCACAAAATTGTATATGCAAAATTTGAATTTTCGTTGCACTTTCTGATGTACCAAGCACAAAATTCCATTCTTCGAATTTGATCTTCAGTACGCAATCCCTGACATGGTCGTTCATGATATGGATGGTACTTGAAACGTTTTAAAATAGCTCTTGCCGTAGAATGAGCAACACCTGTTATATTCTGAATTTGTCTAAGAGAAGTACGAGGATTTTCGACAACTGTTTGTAAAACGCTGTTTTCATTATCTTTTTTAATTTGCCTATTTCTCTTAGACAAGCCAAAACTACCATAAATTATTAAAATATTTTGTAATCTCCGAAACATACATCTGTTTGGTTGATGTTTTTCTGGGTATTTATTTAAATACAATTCAGCGGCTTTAACATCATTCCTTCCAGAAAGAATAAAACATTCTAACATTTGATATTTATCACGGTTAGTAAAGCGATCCATTTCAAGCGCAAATGCTTTGCTTAAATTTCTATGTAAATTAATTAACTGTTTTTAAACTGCACTACTTGAAACATAAAATAAAGGACAAACTTTGACGTTTCTCAGATGTTGAGCAATTGTTTCTCTTTGTCATAATGGAAATTAAAACCTACTACGACCAAAACATAATTATGTGATTTTTAGTGTTTTGATTCAATCAAGCATAGCCATGATGTTATACCTCTTTGGAAAGGGTTTTTTGTCGGCATTTCAAAAATGTAAAAATCCAATATGGCGGCTATTTAAAAATAAAAGTTGAACATCGTCACAAAATCTAGATGCCCTAGACAAAATCTAAGTTGAAAATGTGAAGCGCAATGGGGAATTACCATGATGTACCAAATTTGAACATTCTATTTCAATTAGTAGACTAACTACGAGCAAATAAAGAAATCGTCAATTTTGTGTTTTTTGCCTCTATCTAGTAACCTATGAAAAATTTTTGAAATTTGAAAACCGATCTGAAATAAATACCCTCATGATTATGCAACTTTTGTCCCATTTAACCAAGATTGTATCTCCTACAGTTTCCAAGATCCCCATGTACTGCATTTTATACTGTACACACTGTATAGAGACATCTATTGAAAATAAGAAAATTATAGCTACTAAAATTATGGCCATGAATGAAAATACTTCAAGTATCTCCAATTCATCAGAAAATATTAACTGTGTTGATTATACATCAGCAGGAGTTTATATATCAAATTGCAAAAAATTTGTACTCAATGTTTACAATAAATAAGTTCATTAGTTTCATTTTATAGTCATTAGTTTACCTTACCTACAGTATATTTGACTTTACCGCACTAGTGCGATAAAGTATGCCATTATGACATTCAAATGAATGTCGTAAACAATGATATTAAGTACTAATAGTAGATAAACAAACATTACACCTGCAATAGAAAATTTTCAAACATCAAAAAATGTAAATAACCTAAAAGTAAGAAATCTCCAATAATTATTCAAGTGATGATTGTACTTTCCAATATTAATTTAAACAAACAATTGATATATTCTAATTCTCAGTTTAAACAATAAACACTCCCAATACATATTCAGTAGCGGCGAATTTTACTTTTATAAAAAAACTTTAAGCACTGCTGATCAGGTCCGTGGTGTTTTTGTTATATTTTACAAAATAATCTTGAATTTGAGTTAAATTTAGGATTACAATACAAACAACAGTATTTAAACCAAAAAATTAAATAAAATAGTTGGCAATTTAAACCTGTTTCAAAACAAAGTCGGCAGTTAATGTGATAAATAAATTCAATTAGTAATTCAAAATCTTAAATAGTATAAAAATTATATCATAATCAACGATTAAATACTTACTTTGTTCCCAAACTGTTACATTTTCGATGACTGAGCTTATGTTTATTTCCAGAAGTCACAGCATGAAGCCTTAACGACCCACTAGAAGCTTTTGCAGGCGATAAGTTCAATGAAGCAAGTGCTGTTATATCGATGGCCATGCCACTAACAGATTCTTTTGAACTGCATGTTGACAAACTCTGTGCAGGTGATGGTGGTTCCAGTTTTAATGAAAGTCTAAATTAAATTTAGAAGCAGTCAGATTTAACCTATGTTAAAATTAGGTTCTATTACTTGTACTGATCATCCTCGACAAACTTCTGCAACTCTTCAATATATCTAATAGAATTTAAATATCGCTGAACATGAGGTAGAACAGCAAGTGTCGAATAATCAGATGTTTGATAATTTGAGATAATCCGTAGAATATTGTTCATTTTTAATGCACGCTGCTGAGATTCTAATCCACCTCCATGTGGGTGGGCCATATCTATATATACCAGATCTGTTAAATACAAGCCTAAAAGTAGATTATTATATAAATGTACACTACATGTATTTAATATTTACCTAAGTATGGAATACAGGGCAATTTTAAGCTTTCCATGTGATTTCTAAGATTACACCAATTATCTTTATCTGAGAACACTTCAGTTAGTTTGTCAAATAATTGTTTTTCTTTTCTTGATATGCAGTTCCAAGTCTTTAATAGCCTGGAAAAAACAAAGTGATTATATCTATGTAGAACTAAACAAAACTATCGGTAAAGCTAGTACAAGGGTCGCTCAAACTTATTGAAATGGATGGCAGTGGGGGTGGGGTATAGCCACAAACCAGACACACGACATTTTAAGACTATTTAAAATGATCACCTGTAGCATTGACGCATTTTAAAGCACATTTTCCTTCAATGCTTTTTGAAACAAATTCAAGCAATTTTCTTAAAGCGAGATTATTTTCTATTAACGTAGCATGATGGGTAATCAGCAATTAAAATAAATGTTAGGCCCTAAATTTAGTTACCTCTCAAAGAGTTTCGATCAAAAAATCAGATGAATATTTCCCGGGCAATCTGGGCGAAGTATAAGAACTTCACTCAAAATTCTGTTATCCAGAAAACTACCGCTGACCACAACTGTAAACAATGCCGTAAAAATTGCCAAATAATTCAAAGAATGGTAGAATTAATGCTCGCAGAAAGTTAGTTGGCTGAAAAATGTAAAGGCTATCAGAGCATGAAACCGAAAAACAAAATTTGACAGTGCTTCATTGGGTAAGGGTATAATCGTAGACAACAAATGTGTATATACAAACTCAAGACAATGCTTGAAGTAAATTAATCGAGTAATATAACCTAGAAAATGCAATTGTTAGAACTAATCTACTTATAATTAATAATAATAAAGCTAATGTGCTTGTAAAATACATTGTTGTATAATGGTTATAATAACATTGTTAACATGTGGCAATCTATATATTGGCCATTGTCGATATTGTTTAGTATTTGTTATTGTCAAGTCAACTGCTAATAATACAGCATGTCTATCCATTCAAGAATTTTATTTTCAAGTCTATACAAGGTACTAGCAACCTATGAAACACTAATATTCCACCTGAGTTCTGTAAATAATGTATAATATATAAAAATAAATTATAAAACAAACACGAAACAAACACTGAAAATAATTTATCTTAAGACGATTAACTATACACCAGGCTTGATTAAATTTACAACATAAGTTTAGCGTTGGGCACCCATTGATATCGAAGAATAAGTTTATAAAATTGTAACTGCTCCGAAACGAGAAACAAACTACCAGACATAAAATCTAAACAAAGGAAAGTACAAGGACAAATGTCCTGGAATATAGGGGACGAGCAGTAACCCTTTAATACGCCACCTTTAATCCAAATTGACTGTATGAGAATGATATAAAGCGTTTTCTTGAACGCTCTCACAATGGTTGAATAATTAAACCAACCACTTACCCAAGTCGGTGTAAACAAACCTACAGCTGAAGTACGACACGCAGCAGTTGGAATAGTTGTCTTTATCCAGGGTGTCTACTCGAACAACTGAATAAAAATTCAGTACTTTTTCTGTACTTTTCAATACTTTAATTGAAAAAATTCAGTACTTTTTGTTGCATTAAAAAAGGAAAATAAGCGTGATCAGAACATTAGAATATTTTAAATAGTTAAAAGTGAATATATCTAAATGTTCAAGAATAAAGTGCATAAAAAATATTTTTATTTATGAACTCTTCAGTCTCTTTTTTAATTTTTCTAATTCAGCATCGAGATCTAGTTCTTCTTTTTTATGCTTTTCTGTTACCTCAACTTTCTTTACTCGAGTGTCTTGATATCAGCATGCAATTGTTGAACCTTTCGCTTCTTAGTAAGTTTTTCATTATGCTTAACTTTTAATGCTTCTCGCCTTCTGGAAGATGCATTTCGAAACTCTAAAATCATCTTCTTAGAAATTGTAAATTCGGAAAGGTGTTTTATTTTAGAAGTTAAAATTTTATCATAAACAAGTCGTTGGGCAACTAGCGATTCATTTAAAGTGTTTTCTACGAGGCATTCTTTATTTATCGAAAAACTCCTTTTAACCGAAGCATTGCCGTGAAACATGATTAGAATTTTTTAAATAAAATTTAAAAATACAAATTCTGATAAGCCACACTCTTTACACAACCTCATTAAAAATATGTCCAATTTTTCCTTTTCTGGGGAATTGTTCCAGTTTTCCAAAGCATTCTTCTTGTCCTCACATAATTGGTTATAGTGTTATTTTACAATGTCTGCATCAGATGCTTTCGCTTAATAAATTCCTCTAAAGCAATATTTAACCTGAATGTTTTTAAGACGTTGCTACACATTACCATAGGCGACAAACAAAAAGCACCTTTGATAATTTTGTATTTCAAAGGATTTTTTTCTGTAATTTTTTGGAAAAAATGTTTTAGAAAAGCTAAACAATCATTTTTAAATTTAACGATATCAAGTTCCTTTAAACCCTTCGCCTTACAAACAACAGATGCCTCAAAACCAATATCCACATTTGCAATTGACTTTACGTTTGTAATTTTGGTTATATCAATTTTAATTAGTTTACTAGGGGCGTTTGCTTCGTTTATAATTTTCGCACTAATGAAACGACTTCCAATATTACACAAAATAGTATACGATTCCTGATATAAAAATGGTGTTAGGGGGATCGTCTGATTGAAAAAATTTTAAAAACGGTTCAATTTCTACACAAATTGATTTAAGAAATTGTAATCTAGCTAGTAAAAGTTTATCTGCTAAAAAACCTTTTATCTTTTGGAATGTTCTACTCTCAGGACACTTCTCTAAAGCAATAGATTGTCCAATATATATATATATATATATATATATATATATATATATATTGTTGTGGATTCAAAGGGTTAAGTCAGTGGTAAACAATAAAATTTCAACCACCCTGTATATAGAAAAGAACGATTTATTTACGCGCAAAATTAATTTAAGTCATTTAGGGAAAACGGACAAGTATTGACGTATTTTTATAATTCATAATTGGGATGTTAAAAATTACATAAATAAAAAACAGTTTTAAAGCAAATAGAAGGTCATAATTAATTTTAATTTATTTTAATCCAACACGTATAAATATAAGAGAACGTGCTTGCGTAACAAAATCAATAATTCCAAAGAAAATGTAGTTCGTGTTATACAAATACGACGAAATATGAAATATAAGAATTGTGTTAAACGTTCGATAATTAACAAACACCTGCATTTTAAAAGGTTACATTCAAAGAAGTCGAGCATGTGTTAAAGAAAGGATTTCATAGAAATATTTTCAACCGTCAGTTTGGATAAACAGCAAGGTTAACAAACTTCTTAAAAAGTGAGGGAAATGCACGATCGGTTATATACAACAGATAGAAACAGGTAGAGAAGACTTGAGGTTGAAAAAGCACGTACCATATACACGTGGAGTGGAGATAAGCTGTTATCAATATCGATTTCTGTAACTCAAGTGGGGTTCTGAACGTGGCAGCAGACATGCATAAGGCAGAGATGAATATAGTTCAGGCGGGGTTTGTGATAATAGAATTTTATCATTGGTTAAAAAAGAAACAGTTTTCCAAACGTAGACACACGCAAAGGTTGAGAGCGCTTTCGGATACGGCAAGTAGACCGGAGTAAATTTCAGAAATTTCAAGACGGTTGTATTCAACACTTTTAGAATTTAGATTTGAAAATAAGCTTTTCACTTGAAGTGCGTCCCAGGGGTAGGATTTTGAAACGATATAAATACTCAATCTAAATTATTAAGGCTCTTTTGTCTTCTCCTCGCTTTTATATTACTTTACTTCGATAAAGTACTGAATGCTGACCATCATAACAGTAGAGCTTTTTTGTGAGTATTGTATGTGTTGTTAATACAATAAATATAGCGCTTGCAAGTGTAAAACACAGTAGTAGCAAGCATCTTATTATTGACGCGATGTATGTGTAGTGTATATGAAATTAATAGAGGTCCGGCTACTACAATACAAAGCACGAAAATCAATAAATGGAAGCATGATATATGTGGGGGTAAGCATCACAAATAACCAAGATTGTACGCTGATATATAGAATGGTACTGTGAGACGAGGCGCTTGGCTCGCTAATGGTGTTCTCGTTTGTGGATCCACTGAGTAGCACAGCGAATGGTAACGAAGCTGAGGTGTTCTAGCGATCATCTTCGAAAGAATGGAAGCCTGAAGAATTCTACAGGTAATTTATTTGAAATTTCTGTTCTTTGATAAACATTTGTGAAATTTTGGTGCCGTGTGCTTGACTTGTTAGGGTTTATTTAGGGTTGTAGAAACGTATTGGAAAAGATACATGTACAGGACAATTTATTAAGGTTAAATATTGAAAAAGGGTGTATTTAAAACTTACAAAATTTTATTCTAGATATAAATTGGATTGTAAAGGGTAAACAGGTCTATAAATTTTGTTTTAATTTATGTAAGGTGTAAAAAACAAATACAAACTAAACTGGGTTATTATGAGCTCACCATACTCCAGTGTACAGTCAATTTAGGGTAACATATGGGGCCCATCTACTCATATCTCATTGAATTTGTTTGAAAATAATTAGAAAAATCAAGGACTTTAAAAACATACCATATTTTGAGTTTTGCAATTAGTGTATCAAACTGTTTTTTATGCAGGTGAATAATTTATCTGTTTATAGCTGTAAATAAAAGGTTGTATGATTGTTGTATTATTTGGTGATTTTATTGAATGGTGTGCGAGTGTGAAGAAAGAATGTTTATAAATTTAGGTATCTGAGAAGAGGCACAGCTGAGCTAGCCAGGGAAGCCGAAGGAGTTATGAAGCAGAAATAATAGGGTAAGAATTTTTTTTTGAAATTTTTGCATTTTTGAAAATTATTTGATGACATTGGTGAAGCATAAAAGCTAAATCCCCGATTCCACGGCAATCTTATGACGCCCAATTCGTGGGGCTCGATGTTAAAGAATTAATCCCCGATTCCACGGCAATATATATTGCTGTGGACTCTCTGGGACAGTCTCTGGGAACACACAAATCTTCTACTAAAAATCATTCAAGCCCCATGAATTGGGCGTCAGAAAATTGCTGTGGACTATCTGAGACAGTCTCTGGGACAAGGTTTTAACATCGAGCCCCAGCGCTGAGCCGTCATAAAATTGCCGTGGATCCTTACAAAAATTCGTGCCCCACCTGGGCCAACATAAAATTTTCAAAAAAAAATTTTTAATAAAAAATTTCTTACCCTTTTATTAGGACGCCTTCGAATTTCTCTGCTCACCCTGGCTAGCTCAGCAATCGGCCTTTTCTTGAAATACCTATTTTTACGTACATACCTCTCTCACACTCACACACCATTAAATGAAATTACCAAAATAATACAACAACCATACAACCTTTTATTTACACATATTAACAGATAAAATATTTACACATGAGTACAAACAGTTTGGTACCATTATTGCCTGCTCAATTTATTGAGTGCTTTAAGTCCTTGATTTTAAAATGATTTTATACAAATTCGAGTAGATATGAGTAGATGGGCCCCACATGTAACCCTAATTTGACTTCATACTGGTGTATTGTGAGCTCATTATAACCCAGTTTTGTTTGTATATGCTTTTTAAACCTTGCAATAATGAAAACAAATTTACAGACCCGTTTACTCCTTACAACCACAATTAATAACCTGAATAAATTTTTATATATCCTCAATAACCCTTTTTCAATATTCGAAATTATTAAATTGTCCTGCACATGTATCTTTTTAAACAAGTTTTTACAACAATAAATATGCCACCAATAAGTCAACCACACAAACACAAAAATATCCACAAATGTTTATATAAAAATAGAAATTTCAAATTTCTTACCTGGAAATACCTTCCTTTCGTCATCGCTGGAGAAACTACTACCAGAAACCCCTTGTCGTTGTTTACATCTACTACGCTGATTCCAGGATCCACCATCTAATATCTCCGCTACCACTATTGTTCTTTGCAAGATATTCGCTTCGTCTCACAGTAACATTCCATACTAGATGTTTTATGCATACAAATTGCTTTCCAGTTCTGCTTACTCCAAATATCATCCATCCATATAATAATTTTGTCATAATAGCTGGACCTTTTATTTAAATAAGCACTAACTCGTGCCGTCACTTTAACAACTTGAGGTCCACTACTACAGCGTGTATAATTTCAAATAACATGTTAAATGTAACTTTACTACACACACAAATTCTTACCGAAAGCTTTACTATTATGTAGGTCTGAACCCGTATTCAGAACTCGATGGAAGGAAAAGAGAGCTTTATAATATTTTTTCCCGTGTATTTATACTATTCTCCAATCCCCCTTGTGGACCATCTATAAATTCTGAAAACCTCTCCCGTCTGTCGTGCTGTTTACATAGAATTCGTTTCCTACCTTACTATATGCGCTCTTTTCGAAAACTGTTGTCTATCAACCAATGATATAACTTCCTGTCGCCCCAATGCTCTACCTATCCGCTATTCATCTCTGTTCTATTCATGTTTGTTGTCTCCTTTCAACCCCACTTGAGTTACAGAAAATCAATATTGTCAACGTCCTTCACCAACTCCACGTGTATATCCTAACGTGACTTTCAATCCAACGCTTGGTTTATCTGCCTCTCTATCTGTTGTATATTATCGATTGTTCATTCCACTCCCTCCTTAAAATATTTGTTATTATAGCTGCTTATACAAATTGACCGTTGAAAACAATTTCTATGGAATTCTATATTAACGTTCGTTCAATATTCTCTGAACGTAATATTTAACCGACAGGTGTTTCTTGAAATTATCGACCGTTTGCAAATAACAATTCCTAGATTTTCTGCTTCGTAGTATCTGTGTGAATGAACGTAGGCTTTTAAAACGAATACATTTGCGTTAGAAATTATTGATTTTCTTATCCGTCTTTTTTTCTGCTGTTTCGAATGCCCCATAAATCACATGTATTCCATAAGTTCTAGTGGAAAACAGTTCAGGATCCTCACTGCTTTCGTCTTTTAAATATTTACGCAAGTCTTCAAGCATTCTTAGATTAACGTTAGGACCATCCACTGCTACCTGTACAATTTTTTTCAGAGACAAGTGCAACAAAGTTATAGATTTAATCAATTTATTCATTAAATCAGAAGCAGTTGCATGTATCAAGAATGCCGAATTTAGAAATCGTGTTTGTACAGCATCTGTTGCCTCATCCTAAAATCTGACATATATGTCCATCTGACCAAGTTGGGATATTTTATTAAGACTTTCGTCAAATGACAAAGTATAAAATGCACACTCTTTTAATTGGTTAGAAAGTTTATTGTGGATATAAGGTCCTAGTCCATACGTTATAGGAAAAAGCTATTTTATCCTTATAAAGCTGTAAATTTTTTGCAATCACACTATCTGGAAACATCGAAGGAAAAACATCGGTGGCAGTTGCAAAACTTTTCTCCGAGGAATAAAATAAAATTTCTGCTATACTTACTTCTTCTCTTTGTAAGTAGGTTAACTTTAATATATTACTATTACCAGAAAACATTGAACATCTTTTGTTAAGGAATTAGGTGCACTAGTACTTGCTACTACTTTATCACCATCAGCGACAAGTCATGTATTTGTATTTAAGCATTCAATACCCATGCTAATTGTAGGCGCTTTAAAAAGTGTACTTTGAGACCCCATCAGTAAAGATTGCACAATTTTCAAATGTTTTTTACTTTTTGCGTGTGTTTTAACACAATGTATACCACCTTGACTAACATCAAACTCCTTGTTGCACATATTACAAAACATGCGAAATTAATTTTTACCCGGCCATAACCACAATCTACACTTCTCTAAATGTAACCATAACGGTTTAAACTGGCATTTACCGGGCATATTAATAAAAAAAAGTACTACAGTGCTAAATTTGTTTCAAAATATTAATAAAAACTCCCGCAATTTAAAGTAACAGCAAATAATAAAATCACCGCCGCCACGTTATAACTAGTATTACAGTTGAATATGCTAAATTTAATCTTTTAATAAGTATAATGAGGAAGGAAAAACAATAGCTTGCTTCATTGAAGTAAGTTAAAAAAAAGCAACTCTGAATGAATGGTCCAGAAAGATCCCGTTATGACTAATACGATAACAAGATGGTATGTTTAAACTAAAAATGTAAAAACCATCGATTCAATCAACGGTAAAATAGTTGAGTAATTGTGAAGTAGGAGGGCATGGAAAACTGTCAGAAATCCATTTTGTTGGGTAGTAAACTAGAATACGGATAAAAATGTTGAAATAATTATGTTTCTCTTCTGCTAACAACTCTACAAATTTCACCACTGAACAACTGAACTACTTGCATGCGAAAGTAATTTAGAGGTTATCATGTTTCTTATTGACGTTTTTAATAAGTTATAAAATGAATTAAGGTACTCTTTTGCCAATTCCTTTTAGACTTGTGAAGTGATGATATATCAATTATCAACAGAGATGTATTATTCAGATCAATACGTGCAGAAATAGACGGCCCTTGCCCGAGTGCCTAAACATCCAGCATTAAAGCACTTAAATAATTTAATTGAGAAGAATGGATTTAGCCTGAAGAGAGATGTAATGTAATTTGTTTTCGATTATGAATGTATTTACAACCATTGTATCCGTCCTGGCAATTTTTAGTAGTAAACATTTTTAACAATAACCTAATACATGCACACTTTTTTCGCATATATGTACCTATATATTTTTAGGCACTTTAGCAATCACAAAAGTTTTATTTTATACACAATGAAAGACTACAAAATAAAAGTCAGACTTTGTAATGTCTAAAAGCAGACGCTTAATTTCCGTACGTGAAGTATAAATTCAGCACTTTTTCCGCATATCTGGACTTGCTCTACAAAATCAGCACTTTAACAGTACTTTCCGTACCAGTAGACACCCTGCCTTATCGGTTGTCACATCACAACCAGATTAAGTAGACAAGGACTTGTCAGAAACATCTACAGTAGTTCTTAGATGTCGTAGATAATACAAAATGTGTTGAACGACGTAAACAGATAGGCCATCATTACATACAAGTATACAAAGAGGAAAAACCCTTGAAATTGATCAAATTAGTATCAACAGTACAAAAACGCTTTTTCAATGCATATACCGTTCGAAAACGGGTTTATCCAAACACAGGCAATATTACAAATTTAACAAACGGTGATAAGAATAAATTCAATCAAATCTACAAAACAATAATGTTGTAATAAACTGCAATTAATAGGAAAACTTACCAATTGCAGAAAATCCCAACACTGAAATACTAGGGGAAACTAAACATTAAAGTTTACACTAAAATTCACCCAAATAATAAATCTGTAGAAATTACAAACGTCTAAACATTAAAGCAGCTAGAAGTCGAATCCCTGCGTGAAATCGTATCAAATGCTTTGTTGACGAGGTGGAGCTAACCTTGAAAGATAAGCAAGCGCTCTTAGAAAACAAAAGGCGAGCCTGCATGATAATAAAAATATTCATTTATTATACCATAGTTGTCCCAAATGGGGTCTTACGATTTAAAACCAAATTCTTACGGTTAAAAAACGTCGATAAATACATCGCGCAAGCGCGGAATAAAAAGCGACGCCACTGGCGGTTGGTAACGCTAACCTTTGTAAAGATTTTGGCGCGCCCATCTGACAATGACGTCACCAATGCACAAATTTAATACGCCATTATCGGAAGATATAAATTTAAGACAACAGTTTATAACAACGAACAAATTAACAATGAGAGTACTTACATAAGAAATCCGACGTCCGGCAGGGTTGAGTTAAAGTTGGCTTCTCGGTATCTCAGGGCTCCATCCCGGAGTAATTAGAGATGGTGCTCCGGCGTGGAATGCTAGCGGGGCATGACCAACTATTAGTCCTCCGGGTCGTGCAGTACGGTTCGGCCAACGGCTACAAATTTCTTCTACCTATGCAGGGAACGGATAAGGAAACATGGTATAAGGGCGACAAACAAAGATAATCAGGCAAGGAAATCTACATAGATAAAGATAACAATACGTTACCGAAAACGTCCACTCCACTCGAAGGTTCAGGCAAAAAAGCCACGTTACAGAGACTCCCGGAAACTTCTCCCCACTTTGTCCCTACTCCACTCGCGTCGCACGATCTGGCGCAAACGCACTGTGACGTAACGGAAATACGCGCACCGGGTCTTTTGAATTTATGGCGCGAAACTTGCGCACATCAAAATTAACCTAAAAAATGTTTAAGGGCCAATTTGGCACGTAACAATGAGAAAATTAGTACATGACGATTCAGAAATTTAAACAGTAACAAAATATTCATTCAATTTTATGTTTTTATAAAAATTTCAAAATATAATTTAGAATTTTTGTTCAGTTTTTATGATTTGCTAAAGTACACTGCTTTAAATTTAACATATCACAGACATAAAATATCCTAATACTCACATTTTTAGTTGATTTTGATCTACAATCAAAAAAGATTGCCGATGCCTGTTTTATACTATTCTTTGGAATAAAACAACACTAAAATATACCATTTCGAATGGACCTGCACCTTGCCAAAGTTCTAAATTACTAGAACAGGGGAAGTGGCTTGCGTGTTCTAATGAGCTAAAGAACCAAACTACAGGTCCAACCAAAGTAGTAGAGTCGTTAGTGAGGAACCAGACTAAGACAGGTCCCCGAAAGAGGACAGCAACTCCTTTGGTACTTAGATTGGCAGAGACCGTAGGCTTCGGTATGGCAGTCTAAGACACACTACCACGATGTGGAAGGCAACGGAAACCACCACATTATCTCCCAAGTACACAGCGTACTTAAATTGTTACAAACATGATGGCATTCTCTGGGGTAAAAGATTCCGAGTTAAAATAGTCCCCATTCGGATCTCCGGGAGGGACTACTGAGGATGCGATCGGAAAGTTAAAATAAGAGTCGGGAACATTCTGCAGTCGGAGCGTGGAATGTTAGAAGTATGAAGCAAGTAGGTAAGCTAGAAAACCTAAAATCGAAATGAATAGGTTATCACTAGACATAGTAGGGATCAGCGAAGTTCGGTGGCCAGAGGCGGGGATTTTGGAGTGGAGACTTCAGGGTAATTCATACAGGAGCAGAGGAAGGAAATTTGGGTGTGGGGATAGTTATGCGGAAAAAGATAGGATACTGTGTAGAAAATTACTTACAAAAGAACGAAAGAGTACTCATGGTTAGATTAGAATCTAAACCGGTAAACACTGTAATAATACAAGTATACATGCCCAAGTAATGAAATAGGCATTAAAGGATACAGTTTAGGTAGGGTTGATTCTAGTTCACGACACACAGGAGGTGTCATAATTTACTATCAGTCATTTCTACAGTTTGAAATATTAAAAGAGTATAGCCTCCATTTAGAATATTGGGGTATTGTTGGTAATATTAAGTTGAATAGTAGAAGTATAAGTATAGCTGTGTTTTACCGTTCACCAAGTGGAAGTTGTGCAAATTTTTTAAACCTGTTGGAAAATTTGTTAGAAGAACTAGTAGAATCACGTGGTAGTGAAGATATAATTCTGATTGGGGATTATAATATTGATTGGAATAAAATAAATGATTTCTATACAATTAAGTTAAAAATATTGTAAAGGACTGTGGATTTGTACAACTAATTTCTGAGAGTACAAGAATTACTAAGGAATCTGAAACATTAATAGATTTAGTGATAACTAATAATAATGGATTAAAAAGTACAGTATGGCACACTCCAAAAGTTACAGATCATAGTATTGTTGTTGCAGACATTAGTCACATCACACAAAACTCCAAGTTGATGCAGAAAGCAAAATAAAGAAAATTCTTAACTATGAGGCCATAAAGAACGAGTTAATATTGGCAGATTGGAAGTATGAAATAACCGACATCGATAAACTTTATAAAACATTTTACACAAACATTAAAATGCAATTGACCATAATTCATATGACAAGGAGGTGTCACAAAATAGTTCAAAATTATGGTTTAATGGAGAAATACAAAGAGTAATTAATATACGAAATAAATTTAATAAAAAATTTACATTCACAAGAAGTATGGAAGATTGGAAAGCATACAAAGAATGCAGAAATAATGTGATATTCATGATCCGTAGAGCTAAGATTAAATATTATGAAAAGAAAATAGATGAAAATAAAGGTAACCCAGTAAAAATGTGGAAGACTTTAAAATCTGTATTAAAAACCAAACGTATTCAAAATAGTAAGCACATTATATTTGAGAATACACTAGAAACTAATGACAAAACTATTGCTGAAAACTTCAATACTTACTTCATAAATAGTATAACAGAAATTACATCATCAATTGGTATTGGAAAGTTTGAGTTTCACGATCCAATACGTACAAGCCTGAAGGAATTAAGTACTTTTAAATTATTAAAATACATGAACTAAAAGAATTGGTATATAAGCAAGCAAATAAAAGCAGCCGGATGGTGTAAACAGTAGAGTTCTTAAAGAACTTTTGATATTATTGGTTATCCGCTACTAAACATAATAAATATGTCTCTTATGCATGGTATTGTGCCCAAGGACTTAAAGATATCAACAATTACACCAATTCAAAAAGTAGTATCAACAAAGAAATGCGAAGAGTACAGGCCTATAAATATGTTGGCCACAATTGAAAACGTATTAGAAACAGTAATATATAAGCAACTGAAGCAATTCTTGGATGAGACTAATATATTAACCACCTATCAGTCTGGTTTTCGAGCGAAACACTCGTGTGAAACAGCGATTCAGCTAATTATAAATGAATGGAAAGAATCAATGGATAAAGGAAAGGCAGTGTGTGCAGTCTTTATAGATTACAAAAGAGCATTTGAGACTATAAGTAGAAATATTCTCATTCAAAAATTGGAAAATATGGGGTTAAAGACAACGTTAGAGTGGTTTAAAGACTACCTACAAAACAGGGAGCAAGAAACGAGATGGCAACAGGAAACATCTAATAAAGCAGAAATTGAGTGGGGTGTTCCACAAAGAAGTATTTTGGGACCATTGCTTTTATAATTTACATAAACGATATAGTGAATGTAGTGAAGGTAACAAAGATACATATGTTTGCTGATGACACTTTAATATATGCTGAAGGTGCAAATGTAATACACCTGATTCAATCTGTAAATAGCGACTTAATAAGAATTAGCAAATATTTAGTTGGAAATAAGCTGAAGATAAATGTTGATAAAACAAAATGGATGTTGTTAACGAATGATAGAAGTTATCAAATGATCAAAACAGAAAATAGGAATGTACAAATAGATGGGTCTGATATTGAACTGGTAGAGAACATTAAATACCTTGGCGTAATAATCGACGAAAATTAACTTTTAAAATGCATCTACAGATGGTTATAAATAAAGTAAGCAAAAGGTTGGATTTCTGAGAAGAATTAGTGCAAAGTTATCAAGTTTTGCTCGAATAACTTTATATAGAGCAATAGTTTATCCACACCTAACATATTGCAGCACCATTTTATTTGTCTCAAACCAAGGTGATTTGGAAAGATTGCAAAAGATACAAAATCGTGCAATGAGATGTTTATTAAAATGTAGCAGATTTGCCAAAGTCCGTAAAATGTTAGAATGCCTTAATTTTTAAATGTTCAGGAACAAATGAAATATAATAGTATGGTTTTATATATAAAATTATAAATGGTTTGCTGCCTTCGTACTTGGTTAGCAACTTAATTAAAGTGTCAGATATACATAACTATAGCACAAGACAAGCAGACAATTACTATATATACAAGAAGAATAAAACGATAACCACAAAAAATGTATTTCATTATGGCTTTAAGATATATAATACATTACCAAAATCAGTTACAAATCAGCCTTCTCAAAGAAAATTCAAGAGTAATTTAAAAAAATATATTTTAAGTTGTAGAAATGAAAACTAATTATATTATTAACTGTATTTTAATAATTTGCTTTATAGTGTAATATTTTGTTTTATACTTTATTAACCTATATTGAGTTATGCAATAAATCTACTTACTACTTACTTACTTACTTACCTCTAGCTACAGTGACGAAGAGGTAGAAGCCATCTACAAAGATATCGAAGACATATTAAGATACGTAAAAGGACATGAAAATTTAATAATTACGGGGGATTTTAATGCCGTGGTAGGTGAGGGGAGGGAAGGAGCGGTAGTAGGTTTATTTGGTTTAGGCACGAGAAACGACAGGGGAAATAGGCTGGTAGAATTTTGCGACAAGAACAATTTAATCATCACAAACACATTATTTCAACATCATGCTAGAAGACGATATACGTGGAAGATGACAGGAGATATAGGAAGATACCAAATAGATTACATTCTTGTTAGACAACGGTTTAGGAATCAAGTAAAAGACTGTAGAAGCTACCCAGAAGCAGATATAGATACTGACCACAACATCGTAATTATGAAGGCCGCACTTAAATTTAAAAATCTGAAAAAAGGAACGGAAAAAGGCACTTGGACTTAGAGAAACTAAAAGATAAAGATATTCAAGTAAGATTCGAAAAAAGTCAAATGAATTGCTGAATGATATCGGGAAAATATCTGAAACTAAATAAGTAGAAACAGAATGGAATAACATTAAATCCAGCCTAGACATGGCGGCCAGAGATATTCTGGGGTATACACAAAAAGAAAATAAGAAACCATGGATAACAAAGGATATCGTGAATTTAATAGAAGAAAGACGAAAATACAAAAATAAATCAGACGAAACAGGAAAACAGAGATACAAAGCCATAGAATGGGAAATTATTCGCAAATGCAGGAAAGCTAAAGAACAATGGATTGATGAAAAGTGCAAAGAGGTACAAACTAAGATGGAAATAGGAAAGACAGACGAAGCATACAAATTAATTAGAATGAATTTTAAGGATATAAAACCGTATAGCAAAAATATAAGGGACGCAAAAGGAAACGCCATTATAGAAAACGTAGAGAAAGTGAGTAGATGGCAAGAATATATAGGGAATTTATATGCAGGAGAGGAACTAACTGCATTAGAACAGGAATCAGACATTGAAAATGATGACTTGGGATATCCTATACTTCAAGACGAGTTTGAATTAGCATTAAAGAGTCTGAAAAATGGTAAGGCGCCGGGTACAGATAAGGTGCTAGCAGAAACTCTAAAAGCCGCTGGACAAGCAGTAACAGAACGTCTCTTCCAACTTGTAAGCTATATGTATGAGACAGGCGAGATACCCAAAGATTTCAAACGTAGCATCATAGTAACTATACCAAAAAAAAAGCGCGGATAAATGTGAAAATTTTCGAACAATAAGTTCGACAGCACACATGTCAAAAATATTAACTAGAATTGTGCAAAGGCGAATGGAAAAACGAGCTGAAAAAATACTAGGAGAAGACCAATTTGGGTTTAGGCGAAACAGGGGAACACGGGAGGCTATTTTAGCTCTGAGGGTGATAATGGAGAAAACAATAGAAAAGGGGGAAAGCATGTATATAGGGTTTGTAGATCTGGAAAAAGCATTCGACAATGTAAATTGGAAAAAAATGTTTGAAATACTCAAAAAGATTGGAATGAGTTATAGGGATAGACGAATAGTACATAGCTTATACAAAGAGCAAACAGCAGTAATAGCATTAGAGCAGGAACGTACAGAAGTAAACATTAGGAAAGGGGCGAGACAGGTATATGCCCTATCCCCATTGATTTTTAACTTGTACATAGAAGAGGCAATGAATACTGTCAAATGCAGGAAGACATTTGGAATTACTATGCAGGGAGAAAAAATTGATATGCTTAGATTTGCAGATGATATAGCGGTATTAGCGTCTAGCAAGGAAGAGTTAGAAGCTGCTCTTAATGAAATGGAAACAGTTCTAACAGAGAGATACGGTATGAAAATTAACAAAACTAAAACTAAAGTTCTAGTTTGCAAAGATGGGGAAAATAAATCAAAAACAAGAATACAAGTATTTAACACGAACTTACAAGAGGTTAAGGATTTCTGCTACCTAGGAAGCCAAATAACGCAAGATGGGAAAAGCACAAAAGATATAAAACAAAGATTAGCACAAGGTCGTACTACATTTAACAAGAAAAAGCAACTACTGTGCTTAAAGACCACAAACATAGAAACAAGGAAAAGATTGCTTAAAACATATGTGTGGAGCACAGCACTGTACGGCTGTGAAGCCTGGACAGTAGGAGAAGCGGACAAGAAAAAGGTAGCCTTTGAAATGTGGTGCTACAGGCGTATGATGAAGATATCATGGACAGACAAAGTTAAGAACGAAGAGGTACTAAAAATGGTAGGGGAAGAAAGAAATATGTGGAAAACGGTAAAAAATAGGAGAGATAGGATGATAGGCCACATACTACGGCATGAGGGAATAGTGCGGAATATATTAGAAGCAGAGATAGAAAAAAAGAGAAGAAGAGGCAGACCTAGATTAGACTACTGCACACAGATAGTAAAAGATGTAGGCTGTAGAGGTTTCAGGGAGATGTGTAGGCTAGCCCAGAATAGAAATCAATGGAGGTACGCATCCAACCAATCCCAAGATGGATAAACTAACGACGAAAAGATAACTGTGCTTAAACATGATGATTATTATAAGTAACTACAAGAATTGGTTGGGCAATATTCTCGAATAATGTTAAGTGTGTTAAAGGATTTACTGGAAAACCATTATTTCGGCAAATGTCTAAGTGTTGGGGGATCTTGGTAGCCACAGGTTGCTTAACCTCCTTCACTGAATCTCTGTAAAATTTACAAACTTCGAATCCCAACAGTGGGAGAGCTTTATAGAACGTTGTGCAGTTGAATCCGTCGATTCCTATACTTAACGTACCTTAGCTTGCTGTGTTCCCATTTGTTGTAGCAAACCAGCAACTTTACCACCGAATCTGAATTAGAGGGGAAAACCGCACCCATAGAAATTAACTACGATAAACAATAATCATTCGGTACACAGCCTGCCGATATGTACTAAACTAGAAAGTAAGCAGAGTTAATAATTAATTTACATCGTTAATTTGAAACGTTGATTATATTATTTTATATGTAAATTCTGTGTAATATATTACGCCCTCTGCTTAGGCAAGCAATTACCTAAACCATTACCTTTTAAAAAATAACACTACGTGTGTCATTTATTGTAAATTAACCTAGCTGTTAGTTTGAAAATAGAATAAAACAATACTCTACTCTAAAAACATACTTTTAACTCACAAAACGATCAGTTCCAAGAACAGAATATAATTTTTATAAGCTTGCACTCTTAATCGACTGGCGACAAATAAACCAACAAGTTTGAGGAAGCGAGTAGTTACTGCTTTATATTTGCGTATATTGTACAATTTTCAACCAGTTTAGACGAGTTTTTCTGAAGGTTATTGTAATCAGAAGTTGCAACAAGAACACATACAAACAGTTATGACATGATGTCTATGCATTTTAATATTCGCAACTGTCAGTTGGCAGCGAACACAATTTCTGTAGTGTCTTTTCAGATGCCTATGATATTTCACTGCCATTATGAACTGAATGATTTTGCACATATGTGCGGCACAGACGTGGACATCCATTATATTCCAAGATTTAATAAAAACAATTACCTATATACAGAAGCGCTTTGTAAAGCTGATAATATCGCAAATAATGAATGTAGATTATTCAGTTCATAAAGTTTTTTAGATACTTTAATAAAATGTCCTAAAATATCAGATCGTTGTTTAGGTGATGGTCTAGATAATATCTCTTGCACAGTCCAAAAACTCACCTGCAATTAAAAGTTTTAAAACGCTCACATGATTAAAGTATACTTACATGATTAAATCTTCGTGTAAATGCAACAACATTTGGAGCAATACTAAGCTTACTTTTTTTATTCCAAGCACAACTTGTTAATTCATCAGGTTGTATGGCAACAAAAACCGGGAAATCAAGTAATGTTAATTGATTAGCGAAATCTTCAGGACTAATATGTAAGGGTTCTAATATTGTATTAGATGAGTTATGTGATGGGTGATTTGGTAAACTTTGGGTTTTAATTTGCGCAGGTACTGTTGATAAGGAACAACTGAAAATAACAAAAGTAAGAAAAAAACATAACAAATTAATTCATACCCATAATTATAATAAGAATTTGGTGGACTAGATCCACCTGAAAAACACTGGGCTGAAAATTTTCTCTGACGACTATCGGTACTAGTCATGTGAACTGCTACAGTATTATTAGTTTCAGTCTGATGAGTATTATTGCTCACTTCAATCTTTAATAATGAAATTACAAAAAAATGAATAATATATTTTCTACTTACATCTGATAATTTAAGTGTTACAAGACTATCGGCAGAAATATCCCTTGGTATTTCTGAATAACGTAACATCTTCTGACATTTCTGCTATTGGTTATCTACAACAACAATGAAAAAATATTAATTCAATTACAAAGATAAATCATTTTGAATAATAATATTGCCATCAATATGAAATAAAGTTCTTTTAATGATCTAAATCGCTACAAAATAAGATACGCAGTATCTATTTTTCCACAATTTATTTTTATCAAATTAAGAGCAGAACACAAAAGTACAGAATATAAAGAAACAACAATAAAAAAAAACCATGATAATACAAATGGGGAAAATAAAACATTCATTATTGTTATACCCCTCATAAATTGTAAACATCTTAATAATCGCATTATGTTGTCCATTTATAAAAAAAAAATTTCCATTACTAAGTTTGGAATTATGTTCCCATTTATTTGTGTGTAAAGCAAATATGCTTTTAACTTTGGAACTGTATTGATTACCAGAGTCGATTTCTGAATTGGACTTTGGTTTTATTATTTATCAAGCGTGTTAATAGCCGATGAATCTTTTGATTTAGTTTTGATTATAAACACACCAGTTAGATTTCATTAAATCATGACATTATTGAGTTTCTGATGTGAGAATGTATTGAAATTTAACCAACAAGAAGGAAAGTTGTTCCTACAGTTATATAGTAAAAATATTATTGATAAACAATTTTCTCGCTCGTATCTCTTTGTATTTTTTTTTTTTCGTTTAGCAGTGAAGGAGAAGTAAATACACACGATACAAAATCTGTGCTACTTTTAAATTTACAATTCAACTAGTACAAAAGAATTTATACTTTGATGTTATAAGAAACCAAATTTTTAAGTTTCTTGCTTATTGCAATTATTAATTATTAGAAAATTGTTTAAAATCAGTGTAATTGAATAATAAATGAATCATTTGACGCCGAATTTTTAGGCTTATTCTGTTTACTTTCTTCTTTATTTCATATTTATGTTTTTCTACCAATTTTTTATATATAATTAATTTAAAGTAATACAAATTATTGTTTGAAATATTAATCCTGTTGCAAAACAGAAGAGATTTCTTAAGCTTGTAATCTTTTGAGTATTTTCACACAACAATGAAAATAACTTTACCACTGCCTTTTATTCCTAAATAGGTTTTTCGCCATTTACCAATATGTACGTACAACCACCATAACAGCTAAACTAATCGAGTAAAGGGATTTAATCTGTAAATATTATAAAATAAATTCCAGAAAAATAAGTTATACTGTGCGTTGTTAAGGTATTTTTATTTAAATTTTTTATTTCTAACTCTTCATTATTTAATACTGAATATCTAAACCTAAGTCTACTGTGAACCGCTGGATTAAAGACTATCTAGGATTGAAAATGTATTTTATCTAAGTCCGTTACGAAATGTCAAACTTTAAATCGAACAAAACAAGTCCATCTAAAATATTCTCAACTATGTGCAATTTCCAGTTATGCCAGCAGTACGGCTCAAATTCGTTATTTTAAATAGCACACCCTATATATTATGACATATTTGAATAGTGCTTGAGCAAAGAATTAATTTGATATAACGGTTTATATAACTATCTTCTATTGTTTTGCCTCCAGGAAATTTTTTGTCTTCAAAAAGGATGTACTTTGGAACATCATAAGACCAGAACAATAAATTTTTTTTTTAAACCCATTGTATGTTGTTTCCATAACACCTTAACAAACGTTTATTAATAATATTAGTAATGTAGTCTTTCCCATAGTAGGCGGTGGAAAACTATGCGAATGCAAATTATCAAATTACGTAATTTTTTCAAATTAAATCCTCCCATTTTTGTACCACGACCTGAAAGAGCATACAACTTCCTTTCACTTGATACCAATCAAGCATAATCAATTATTTGGAAAATCTCGAGTTATTTAATTATTTCTTTGAAATTTTGTTAACCCTTCAAGTTATTGTGGAAATGAAGGTTACGAACAATCATTATCAAACTACTTTTCCAACAAATAATATTCAAATAATTTCTAAATACCATAGCTTAACTCAACCTTTCAAAACTTTTATTAATAACATGTTTTATAATTTGAAAGTTAGGATTATACATTGAATGAATTGGTGGAAACGATCAAATCTACTTAATCGATAGTAAAATTTGCTGCATTTCAGATTTTTCCATGATCAAATGACATATACTTAAAGAATTAAAACCTATATAATTTTTTTTGTAATATGGATTGTTATTCAAGAATTGTAAGCAAAAACCTAGTCAATCCTGTGAATTTCAGGGGTTGTCAAATTTTTTAAGATGCTTTTTTCCTCTGTATTACAATTACATTGGATACTTACTTTTTGAGTTGTTGTCATTAATTTTATTTTAATTTTATTTTTCATGGGCTGTAACAAATAAAAATTCTATGGTATTGCATTTTAAAGTCGTTTCTATTTGTTACAACTCTGTGGTACTGCTTCTTTTGTTTTGCACAATAACCTCAGAATAAACGATTTCATAATAGAAGTGAATGATATTACCATTTAATTCGCTTTGGATTTACCCTAAGAATTTATTCAATTATACCAAATATTTTAAAATTGTCCCAATAACAAGACGTCCTTAAATTATTTTATAAGCCAATCACTCGCGTTGCCTAATTCGTAGGTGGTCTGCATACACAGCTGTTCTTTTAGATTGACAGTATCGAAAAGGGAACTCGGCCATTTTGCTCGAGTACAGCGGTTGTTAAGAACAGAAGATGTTGGCATGTTTACGTGCCAGCTGGTGTCTCAGAATAGTCATCTAGGTCGGCGGTAGGTTCACGGTCGTCCTAGAAGGGGCCTCGGGATAAGAAGTTTCCTGGGATTCCGTCCAGGCGACTGAAACAGAGAGTGAAGCGACAATGTGGTCACCGGCCATCAAAATCCATTAATGGTGAGATGATAATTTTTAGGAAATTCTAATGCTAAAAGAATCTTTAATTTTCTCGGCGCATCAGTGGATTACGAATAAACTTTAGTAATAAGAAGAATTGGAGGTCGTCCATATGGTGTTTATTTAGTAGAAAAACATGACGTAAGCTTTTGGTTGGGAAATTTTTTATGGAGTTGGAGTTTTTATTATACGTACGAAATTCAGGTATTTACAACCCTGAAGAATACAGGAATCCATTCTTGGTGAGTGTTTCAATTCGTTTGTGTGGTTATGGTTGAAGCTTTAATATCAAGATTAAAAACTTTTACAAATGGTCGTAAAGTTGTTTGAGATATTGCATCTAGTAAAAGTATGAATTTTGCATTTAGGATCTAGTATAAAAGATCGTAAGAATAATCATGTTCCAATAGTTGTATATCAAATTCATTTTCTTGTTTGGTGTCGAAATAAATTAAAGTCTAATAAAAAAAGAAAGGAAAACCTTGTTCCTTAGATGTAAATCGAAATATTTAGGGATACATGTGAGGCATGCATGTGGTCTTTATAAAAAAGTTTATAAAGTCCAACTCTAACAAAACTTATTTATACTATGTCTGATAATTAGTATATTTACTGTGTTATTCCTGTACCATTTCAAACTAAATTATTTTAATTTATTTAATCTACCTGGTGTCGAATACTTTTTCCTATAACAAATATTAAGTGTGAGATTTATTTGAAACTTATTGTGAACCAATCTAACAGATTTGTCAATTGGGGTTATTAAATTTTTTTTTGTTCTTGAAAATAGTTCTAAATATCAAAATTTCATTATTTAAAGAGGAAAGTTATGAATCCCTATTCCATATGAAAAAATGATTTTACTTTTGAATAATATACTTGAGATTTTGTTAACATATACTGGAGAGAGAGAAAAGAATTACTTTAAATTATATTTTTGGTTCAAGTATTTAAATTAATGACGTTACCACTTGAGAAGATAAAATTTGAGTTATAAAACTTGAGGGACATCCAAGCAGAGTTATGTTAAAGAATTAGATGAAAATGATTTTTTTAAACCTATTTTTAGGTATAACACTGTCACGTAAATTAGCGGCTGCCACGTTGGGCGCCAAATTTATGTTACGTTGGCTCGTAGCCGTGCGTAACACAAAGATATTCAAAGAAAGGACCGGGCTCAATCGGAGAGTAGGGGGGGTCGTAGAAAGAAGACTGACAGATAATGATGTATGCGGCGGTAAGGAGTTAGTAACAGTACCTGCAATAAAAAGAAATTAGAATAGCAAACCTGAAAAAAAAGAATATTAGTCCAGCAAACCTGAAATAAAAAAAAAGCATAGCAGCAATGAAAAGTCTAAGTTATTCAGTACTTTGTAGAATGTAAATAAAACTGTTTAGATAAACTATATAATATAATAACGGTAAAAGCAATACAAAAATGTTTAGTACACAGTGAGGTAATATTGGGGAGTAGCAGAAACGTTTCCTCAGACAAAATGTTGACAAAAGATAAATAGATAAGACACAATTGGTATGAGTAATTCAGTAGTATTGATTTTTCTTTCTTTCTTTTTTTTCTATGTTTTAAAATAGCATGCAAGTCTATTGTAAAAGGTATCAGAACGACGAAGATATGGCAAAACAACGGATAGATATTTAAAGTACTAATAAGTAAGAAAATAGTTCAACTTACAAAAGTCCTTCAGCAACGCTTCCTTGCAACTGAAGTGTGGGATTCAACGATGTCCTGCACTAACGAAGCACTACACCCTTGACTGTGAGGGTGTTGATGGAATTTCTTCCACTTTACACTAATCACTAATCACTGGTGTTAGCAGCAGACATTATCATGCTGATGGAACTATGTAGCCTTGGTAAATTTCTTGTTAATTCTATTTCCTGAGACAATAATTCCGAAATATTTTGTAACACAAATTGTAAAGAAAAAATAGTAATAAGAATTTAGAACCACGTGCTTTCAAGGCACGATGTAATGCATGTCATCTGATAAGTTCTTGCATTATACTAACAGTAATGTGAGGTGTTTTATTTGCTACATATGGTAACAAAGAAAAAGCTAATGCTTTTTAATAACGAAATTTGCGCAAGCAACGATCTATTTTAGATTCTTTGGTGTTAGAAAATCCCGCAACTACAGTATCAACTGTATTTAATTTGGATAATCCAAAGTATACCCTACTCTGACAAAAAAAAAGGGGACCACGAAACTAGATCGCACACACCGTTCACATATAAAGAGACAAATCAACTAAAAAAACACAATCAGGAAAGCAATGCGTAATCACTAAGTCAATGTTCCGTAAAACACGTGCGGTCGAGTAAAACAAGTTCTATCACTTGTATTTCCAACAGAAAAGCGACAAAAAACAATTAGTAAAGCTACTCGTAAGCAATAAAACCGTCTGTCAATGACCTTAAAACCCGTGCAGTCGAGTAAACACATTCTACAGTTAAAAAGTACAACTAAAATCGTGCCGTGTTTTTCATGTACAATTCGAAAAATTAATCCCGCATTAATTTTTCACTATTATCAAAGCAAACAGAAAGCAGTATTTTCCACGTACTTCACATATAGGAACACAAAACAGAACTCCACAACTCGTCGCTATTATAACCGCTTATCGACTACTATCTACCTCGCTAACAACATAAGGAACATCTAAAATGTGAATGTAACAATCGTATCTAATAATTAATTACAGGCTGTTTATCGTTCTCGATAAGTTGGAATTTATTTATTAATGAGAATCAAGCTTCAATTTATCTATCTTTAATTAATACACGCGAGTTAAATTGCATACAATATGAAAACTATTCGAAAGTATTTACTTTATACAAACAGCGATCCACTTATTATAATACGACGCATTCGCCAACGAGTTAATAAATATAAAATATAGAAATAGTAGTTACAGAAGAGCGTAAGATGTTAAACTACAAAAATGCCCGTTACAACACTTTTAGAGTGGTAATTTCATGCTGTTTAACTTATGAGTATTGTTGTATTTGTTTTGTAAGACGCAAATTGTGTCTCTAGATTAAAATTTATTGTATACCATTTTCTTTCAGGATCATCGCAACGGGAGTTGAAGCAGCTACTTTCAGGAGGTTTCCAGATATGTTATTTTGTTCAACTTGTATATTTTTTTAGATAGTCACTATAGCCTGTGGGTTTCTGCATCTTGTCACAGGATACTTTAGATATTTATCGTCCATATAGATGTGGTGGCGTTTAATCTTCCTCCTTTTTCGATTGCTGTTTATAGTTGAGTTTACTTTACATCCACGCCCATTCTCATTGCTCATCCTTGGGGTAATTCCCAGACTAAGCCATGAATACTGTGAAGCTTGTGAGTCTATTGGAAGTGATAACTTTAAGAATAAAGTCTTATCAAATAAAAATCGCTTCACTGGCGCCCAACGTCAAAATCATAGTATTGGTGTGTCCGACTCACGCCCAAAGTAAAAAAAAGAAAGTTCACTTCAGGGCTATTGCACGAAACACCAAATTAAGTTATTTATGGATTAATTTATTATTGTTTGTTGTTGGTTTTAATATAGTCATTTAGGTGTTTTTATTATAGTTGTGATATATCTGCACTTATACAACTTGAACCAATATTTTTAAATACTACTGCAACCAAACGTTGTATTTGATGTAAATAAATTGAGTTCAATTCAATTAGACGATGGATAATGTTTGTTTTTCTTACAGATTATTTTATTTCTTGAAATTTCATTTTTACAATGAGTAATCACAAAAAAATAGTACACAGCCAAAACTGAGAAATTAATTAGTGTGTATAAGTTTATGAATGAAGAAAATAATGGAATACTTGTTATTCCTATGAGTAATTTACAACAATGAGTAGCAAGTGCAACAGGAGTTGAAATAAACACAGTGACGTGAATTATTGCAGAAGCTAAAAGCAATCTGGAGCGCAGCAAATTTGCATCGCCAAGAAAATAAATTCATAAGAGGTGTTCCAAATGCAATGTGGACCAATTTGAAGAGCAAATTGTTCAACGACTGTATACAGAGTGTCTCATATACAAAGGGAAAACATTACTATATCAATAACGATAAGAGCTACAGAGTCAATTAAATGGAAAAAAAGTCGCCTACTTTGAAGCATTTTAAAATGATTTTAAAAACTGACACTATCTCATGCCGTTCTCGTTAATGGGGGAAACAAAAATGTCATTTTTCGTTTGTATGGTCTATCAATTCTATTTCGCAAAATATCAATAAAATGGAAACAAGTTTTTTTGATATAAAATTTTGAATAACATGGTGCCATCAAATCTTCACCTCAATGTTTCATTCCCTCAGGAATCCCACTCTTAATTTTTTTACATACAGATCTGTGTTTTTTATTATAATACTAATCGATAATATTTCCTATATAACTTGAGAACGGTAAGCAATAATATTAATTTTTTAAAAACCAAAGTAAGCACCTTTTTTACATTTAACTGACTCTGTATCTCTTACCGTTGCTGATAAAGGAGTGTTATAGTTTCATACATGAGACTTTCTGTATAATTATGCAAGCATTCGTAAGCAAAGACCTACTACGAAAGCCATATATGAAGAAATAAAAACTGATGATGGTGTAAATTTTACTGAAAATTGTCATTGTTTGGGCATCTTATACATAAATTGTATTTTCGGTACACGTATTAAGCTGACACAGCCACTTCAGCACAGTCGAATGCGATCTGTACAGGATTTTTGTGCTCATTTGTTGCTAATTTGCTCTATTCCATTTTGTTGCTTCAGCCGTTTTGATATAAACAATGGCTGTGCTAGCTTAAGATTAAAGTTAGCACAGCGATATTGAGAAATGCAATTTGAGTGCCGTAGTCGAAGAAACGAATAGGTCAGAATTGTGTTTTTTATGTGCTCTCAGATTATGAAAAAACATTAGCGAAAAATAAAGTGAATTATTGAAAAATATATTTTAGAATATTGAGAGTACTTTTCACGCCATAACTTAAGGAATAACTCCGTCAAATAATTTATTGCTCGGACACACATGGGATCAAAATGTTCGTAATAAAATGTAGTTTCAGAAAATATATAGGTACGAATTTGTTGCTTGTTTCAAAGTATTGAAAAACGGTCGTAAGGGCAAAATGCTCTATTAATGTTTAATTCAGGACTTAAAATGGGTGATTATCATGATGATATGAACCATCGTAATTTTCTAAGATGGCTAGAAGAAACTGCTAAATTGTGAAAGGAATTCTGTTTTAGTAATGGATAACACATCATATCATAATCTAACAACAGAATGTATGCCAGTATCATGAATTCTTCAATTATCTAAACAATTACTGATGCAGTTGCATTTCGAAGTGGAAAAAACAATACAAATTTAGTAAAAGTATTGACAACACGTTTTGACACATCAGAACGATGAGAAAAGTTTCCCAGTTTTTAATTTCTGTTTTGGTTTTTAAATCAAACAGGTTTTACATTTATTAACATACCTTGCAACATCTGCACGGAGTTGATGTCAAAAATATTTATGTGCAATTCTTTCATAGGCTATCATAATCCCAAAATGATCCTAATAAATACACCATAATAACATTTCAAAATTGATTTTCGATTAATTCTAGGAATAACTTCTTTCGTGGTATAGTCTGCTATTAAATTTGGACATATACCTGGGGTGTTTGAACAACTTTCCTCCTTTCATTTTCCATCTACTATTAAATTTTTGAGGATTTCTTTGAACATACATAATATTTTGGCATATTAAGCATGTGGTTTAAATGAAAGAATTTCAAGGAAATTTTCATTAAAATCATGATTGTTATTAATTTTTGAAGACACTGTATCTACCGTACCTATTGTCAATAAAGAAATATCATTTGAATTTAAAATATGTAAGGGAAAACAAACTGTAAAGATTCTGTCAGTGAAGTAACTTGTGTTAATTCTAAAGTGGGAACAGCTATAGATATTACATTACGGATAATATGATCTTTTCCCTTTCTATGGATAATATTAAAGGCAAATTGTTGTAATTTAATAGCCCAACAACAGAAATGACCTGAAGGGTTTGTAAACTATTAAGCCGGAGCAAGGAATGGTGATCCGTAATGACTGTAAAATGTGATCCTTCTCACATATAGACGCACCATCTATATACTAAATAATACCGTTGAACATTCTCTTTCAGTTACAGAAAATTTTCATTCACTAGGAATCATAGACTAAGAAATATAACAAATAACATGTTCTTCGCCATCAATTGTTTTAAGATACCTAAAATCCCATAACCTGAAGCATCAGCCAGAATTGTAAAAGGTTAGTCTAATCTAAGACATGATAAAATCGAAGTGGAGACTAGACAATCTATAATTATGGCAAAAGCTGTTTCACACAGTTCATTACACACAAATTTCTTATTCTTCGTTAACAAGCCTATTAAAGGGACAATAATACTGTTACATTGATTTATAAAATGGTTATACTATGATGTCAAACCAATTACTCTTCGAATCTCTTTAACTATATTAGGAGTTAGAATATCTAAAATTGCCTGGACCTTTTCAGGATCTACAAAAAGACTATTTTCATTACCAACATAACCCAAATATGTAATTTTCTTCTTACGGAAGTGACATTTATTTTACTAAATGTGAGGCCGGCTTCTAATAAGCGTTTAAAAACCTTTCAATATGTTTTTCAAATTAATCTGTACTTATAATGATATTGTCTAGGTAACAAAATACAATAACGTTCTAATTCTGGACCTAGAAAGTGGTCCAAAAATGTTTGCCATGTAGCAGGTGAATTTGGTAACCTGGTGAATTTGAATGGACCACGATCAATAATCGTGAATGACAAGAACTTTTTCCAACGGAATCTGAAAAATTATTTTAATTTAATATCTAAAGTGGAAATAAATTTGGCATCTTGGAGGTTATTCAAGATTGATGAGAAGTAAGGTATAGGGTATGCATCTTTTTCAGTGACATTATTTAATTTTCGAAAATCTATATTTGTTATCCTTTTCTTAACAAATAATACAGGATTACTCGAAGAACTGGTGCTCTTATACACAACATGCAATTTAAGTCGTTTAGCTAACTTACTATCGATTGGATTTTGTACAACAGGACTGACTCTATAATAAAGCTGTTTAACGCATCTTCTTTTACTTTAACTGTATGCTATTACAACCCCGTAAACGAGGTACGCGAGACACTATGTCAGTTGGTAACAATATTAGATAATGTAAAAATTGACGCGCAAATTATAGATGACATCACACAATATGCAATTTATTGCAACATAATTACACAAATTTTAAAGAAAATAAATTTAAAGAAACCCCCAAGGGGGGCACTCACGTGAACATGTAGAGCTTCCTTCAGGATTACTCCATGATGGTCGCCGGCTGCTTTGACTAATCTTTTCGGTGTGGGAATTCTTGAGCCAGGTTAAATCCAAATTCGATTGTCTTCTTCCTATATTTAGACAAATAAGGTAGAGAAGGCAGGTAGAGGCACAATAATTGGGATCACAGGAAACCCACATATCAGGAAAAAGACACGGTAAGATACCCCACAACTACTCTTGTTTGCGTTTCGGAGGCTAGTTCCAACGCGTATCTCGGAAATCCCCCACTATCCCCCTTCGTCCACACGCGTTGGCGCGAATCTCGCGCAACGCACTCGTCCTTTTAAATTTATGGCACGAAATTCTCACATATTAAAACTTAATTAAGAGTGTCTAGTGCCGAAATTTTCGGCACGTAACAATGCTTGACCATACAGGTACTTGACACCTAATTCTGACAAATTTTTAAATTATTTACCTAGGATATTTTCCAACTAACTTTGTTCTGTGAACGTGTTTTGAAACGTGCCCATGTTTACAACTGTTCGACTCCCACCAATTTATTTTAAATTCGGAGTTGACCAAACGAGGTTTTAATCCGTTCATGTTTAGACGTTGTCTAAAATCATTTTAATAAAATCAAAAAGACTTGCACGTGTCGTGAACGATAAGGGCAGTTTGTCGGTACCCACGTTTGCAGTGCTGAATTACTTCATAATATCATTTCTTATATGCAACTGTTGCTTTCAATAGTGAGCACATCGTATGAGGTGCTGCATATATCCCAGATCAACATCAGCGTGCACTGAAGAAGATTAGTGAAGCTTGGTGAGTCCTTAGGATTAGTATTGTTAACCTCATTATTAATATTGCTCAATAGAGAGCTGGATGTACTTTTAAATAATACAAACAGATCTCCTACACAAATTGTTTCCAAGCCATAATTATAAAGAACAGTCCACTTAAATTATCAACAACAAATTTCTTTATACAAAATCCACGTCTAAAGTACAATGTAATGTCGAAGTGAAGTTTCTAATGAATCTAATTTAGTAAAAGTAAATTTGCCTTTAAAAATATCTGGAACAATACTTATGGATGACCAAAAAATCAACATTCAAAACTAAAGTCTGCACTACATCTAGGATTACTAAGGCATTTAAGACTACTAACCTTTCCTTTAATCGGATCGGTAAAGTCATTGTTCCTACAGATTGTAGAGTTTGTCCGTTTGCAATTTCATAATCAGGAGATTTTTTTTAAATTCTTATACCCAAACATAAAAATATTTTTAAACCCGTTTAACCTAAAATTGTAGTAGTAGCACCAGAATCTAAATGATCAAGAAAATCAATACCTAAAATATTTACACTGACATAAGGTATTTCAACTTGTGAGGCATGTTCGAAAACATAGTCCAACATTGCATGATTCTTTTTAAATTTATGTTCTTTTTCTTGAATTAGGTTTTTGATTTGCATTCCGCAATTATAAAATGTTTAAGACATTATGCAACCTCATGATGTTCTCGTTTCTTGTTTAAAATTATTATTAGAATTACATCAGGTATACTGGTTATACGTAACCTTATCTTAGTGTCGAACATTTTTGTTAAAACTTGGAAGTTCCAAATTAACATGCCTTTTCAACAGAATGTTGTCACTACTTTGTTACATCTTTTTTTAGACGTGTCCGACTATCTATAGATCAAACAGAAATACAAAAAAAAGGCAAGTCGGAGCACTCAGCTCGGGTGGTTGATTCACTGCGATCAACTCCCGATACATTCACAAAGGTCTTGACAAAGTTGTAGGTTTATCCGTAGTTAGAGTGACCTTTGGAATCTTCCGGACTAGCGTAGGACTCTAACTCCCGCAGTCAACTATAGAGACTTTCAGGGGAGCTCCTATTCTACGGACATAATACGGCACCACTACTTTATTAAATTTTATTTTACTAGACAACACTACAGGGTAAAAGTAGAAACCTTGTAGTGTATAACGTGTCTTAAAGGATTTATTTTTATGTTATACTCTATCTGTGATTTCAATTAATTTAATTTCAACTAAATAATGTTACTTTTAACACTACTTGTGATAACAAGGTGAATAGTTCTTATAATAATTGAATTGGTATCTCAAACCAGTTTTTCTAATCCTAGGTCAACCTTCATGACCAGAACTAAATAATTTAAACTCTCCTCCTATCGTTATTTTATGTAAACATATACCTGTATTAATAAAATTAAGTCAACTCAATGCATCTATTTCTAATAAAAACTTTAGTTTCACAAAATCAAATGAAAGTTATTTCTTTTAAATCAATCAGTATTAATTTAAAAATTGAATTTATATTTCATAACAAAAAAACGTAATTAATTATCGGAGGTGGCCAGATCTGTTTCAAGCGATTTACAATTAAGACCATAAAGTCATTTAATGTTACATTTACCTAAATTTAGTGCTATACTCATGATCATATTTTAAATTGCAAGGTATCTAAAACTAAATTCATCTTATATGGACTAATTTATCTTGTACTTGACTTTTAGATCAATAATATTAAATAAAGTTTCACATAACAATCCATCAGTTTGATGTTCAAAAGAAATGTTTTTGAAACGACTCACCCAATATTATTTCAGACGACGTAATCTGGCTTTTCCACGACGTAGAAAGCCTATTACCAGATCGTAACCTAAACGGTGCCTCTAACTTGCATGGTTATTTACAACGACATCTAAAACGTGTCCTTGCGTGGGTTCATCAGGGTCAATATTCTGCATCGGTGGGTAACAACATCTTGATTAAAACGTACTGCTACATTTATTGTTTAACATATCATTCTATCAATTCAGGATTCTTTTGGTTGTACTTCTAGGTGACATCATAAGTTATAATTAACAAAAGTTTCTCATTGTTGCATTAAATTTTGTCGATTCATATTTAAAGGTAGTTGCGCTACAACGTAATAAAATTTAATTAAATTTTCTGGATAGGAATTATACGAACCATTGGTTATAATTGACCTGAGGTGTGTTACAAAACCGGTAGATGCACAGCTATCCTGTGATTTTATTTGACTTTATCATAACAAATTTTAGATTTCTGATTTGTTGAGCTTATTAGAATTTAGCTTATGAAATTATACGATTTTTGGTGTTGGGCTAATTTATAACACAAAATATTTTATCGGGAAAACAATAAGGAAACTAATAACGACCTATTCGTTGCAATATTGATTCATAAGGGTTTTTTAAAAAATTAAACTGTTTCAACTTCAGGAACCAATTCTTCCTAAAAATATAATTCACCAACCTGGTACGATATAATTCCGAATTAAATTGACCAATCACAAAAACACAATAAAATTCGATACCTAATTAATCAAAGACTAACTGTATCTACTCAAGTTTGCATGTTATCTCTTTCAATACTCTTCACAAAGTTACTGGAAGACATTTTTTTTTCCATAAAACGACTTGAAATTATCTTCATCAAAATTCGGAAAATGATTTAAGACTGCAAATTAAAATTGCATTTATTGTTTTTCATCTAACATATGTAAAATTATCTTTATAAAACATTTGAACTAAAGAAGAGGTTTTACCATTTCCTGAATTGGCATAGTGTAGCATGTGAACATTTTTCGTCCCAAGACGATGATGTCATACACGTCGATGTTATACATTATTAATCAAAGCAAATAAATAATAAAACTGCTATAATTTAGAATACAAAGTGATGATATCATTCCTAATCTTAAAACCGCCATAATGATAACCTTTGAGTATGGACGATACAGCTTACAACAGTTAACTAAAATAATACTTTCATAGATCAAGAATGCAAGTAAACTAAGATTCTATTTCTTAAAAGAAGTAACCCTAACCCTATTGGTGGAATTTACCTATACAAAAATTTCCAAAATAAAATATGATTATAAAATTTCAAAGGAATGTTACATCTCTCTAATTAATCAATTTTTTTTCTAAAAATCTTAGGTGAATTAAACAAAACGGCATAGAAAGTAAAAAACAAACACCAGCCTAAATGTATGAAATAATCAGAAAGATGATGTGTAGGTAAATGCATGTCTTTTTATCTGGGTACATGTTATTCTTAACCTAGGTAAAATTTCAATTCCGTAGGTGCCAAGGAAGATATAGGTAAAGAATGGGTTGTTTGTTTTAAATACATGGTTTGAGGAAGAATACAAGGGTAAAATGATGGGCAGTATGTGGAACGGATCATTTCATGATTTGTATGATAGGTAGAATGTAAAAGTTGAATGTGTTTAGGATAAACTGAAAGGTGGTATAACAAAATGTATGCGGTATGACAGTTGTGGGAAAAGTAAAAGAAGAAGTCTTGTGGAATAATAAAGTAAGACAAGCAAAGAAACAACCTGGAATTTCATGGTAAGCTTAGTATATACAGTCCTTTCTTCTGCACACTGTTTCCTAATTTAAGCTAACTTGTTTCAGTGTCCTGTAACTATTGTTATTAATGACTCTTACTCTAGTTTATATACTTTGTTACGTTCATTTTCGTCGTCTCATTGGTTATTTCATCTCAATCAATTCCGTTCCACTTATCAATCTTGGTATTTCGATGTTTCTCCGGCTTTGTCTATGAATGTAGCAACTTTGAGTCTTTGTCTTTTTTCACAAAACCTTAACTTCTATCGGGCTCTATTACTGTCGAATTTGTTTATACCATAAGACATCACCTAATTATCTTATTCCTAAGTTCATGATATTTTTGCCTACTTTCCTCCATTTTGCGATCATAATCAAAAGTAGGCATGTAATCTTGAACTACCATACACCTGTTAGTTTGTATTTTGTATTATGCCAGACTGTTTACTTTTACTTTTTTTACTGTTTTAATTTGTTATTAAATATGCCCTTGTATGTCTATGTCCTGAACCTGAGTTGAAAATCTAATAATCTCCTGACCGAAAATCATTTTCTGGCGGTTATCTGTCTTCGCTAAATACTATCAAATTTAGTTTTATCCTAGCCATTTTCAACTTCAGATTCTTTACATTGCATATCCTCTAACAACACCGTTCCATGCTCCGATTTGTAAAAAATTCTTCCCGTTAGGTTACTTCTTCTTTTTCTTTCTTCGCTTGTGGCACTGCCGTATTGTTAATATTTCGTAGTGACCTTTTTAAACGTATAGTTATATTGCCATACATATTTACCCGTAGAATAACCAATTTTGTAATCATACAATTTTGTATCAAAGAACTGATTTTTAATAAACTATGTATTCAGAGTATTCATCCCGGAACTTAATATTTTTAGACTTCACATAAATGATATTGTTTTCTCTTTTTATACCTTACCCCTCACAACCTTCATTGCGCATCTGGCAGCCTATGAGATTTGGAAACACCTACAGAAAAATTCAATTTGGAGATGCACTTATAAACAGAAATGATTCAACACTACAAAAACTCCAACAAATAATACATAATAATTAGTCTGAATTTAATTAACAACAGAGGAAGTGCTGGAAAAAAACTTCAAATCAAACATGTTAATAATAGATTAGAAAGCTATTATCAATGTCATTAGTAATGATTTAGAACAAACAAGATAATTAGGAATGTGAACAATTCCTGAATGAAACATATGCTTTTATTTACAATAATTTTTTAAATAATAAAAACGGGTTTCTTGTATTTTAATATTCTGTAAGTTAAGATGTATATTTTTCGTTGGTTCAGTTCTGTTTTGACTACATAGTAGCAACAAGCTTTAGTTTTAAGAATTAATTTCTGGTTTATATATAGTATTTTCTTCCACCAATGTAGATTCTGTAGTTTTGTTCTCAATAATGCTACTAGTGGACAGTATTTTATGATTTCCTTCAAGTTAAACTCTGTGCATCAGCTACGTTTTTATATTTTAGATGCATATATCAGTATAATATACTCTAATAACCTTTTTGGTACTTTGATGTGCTTGGGTAGTTTCTACACTAATTTTATCTTGCAAGGGTTTTGTTTTGGCATTTTATCTAAATGTTTATTTCTACACTTGCTTTGGTTATTTCTCCTACATACACATGATATCTTACAATTTAATTTTAAGAATTGCTTTTGCCATTGTGTGTAGTGGTTCTAAAGTTATATACAATATTTAAAAGTGAATGATGTGATGCGTAACCGGATATTCAATAGCTCGGGTTGTTGTCGTATGACGGAAAACGCCGATTGCACGAGGGAGGTGCTCGGAATAAGAGAAAACGCACGGACCACGGGGACGGCAAGAGAGAGTCGGTTCTCGCTGGTTACAACGAGAAGAACAATAATTATTATTATAACTATGAAGGGCATCACATGGTTGAATTTAAGTACGATCATCACCTAATCAATCGGCAATCATACTACAGTTGTATGGATTCAACAATGCACAACAAAGAAAAAGGTTTTATTTTTAGGGTGGCGTCACCAATTATTCCATTTAGAGTCTAAGTAGATTAAGATTTAAGATGAAATATATCATCCAATTAGTGGTAAGTTTTGTTAGGTAAGTGACAAATTTGTATGTTTCTAATAAAATTATTTATGACGCAGTATACTTGATTTATCTTCGAATTTTATGTAGAATCCCCCCCAAAAGTTAATAAAAACACTACATGTGCTACTTGAATTCTAGAGAACAGAATCCTGAGATTTTGGCACCTCAAATAAATTTTAGGTTTTAATGAACTTTAGATTCAAAGATAAAAGAACCATAGTGTTTGGAGTTCCAATTCAACTAATCACTAACAGTAAGTATTAAACGTTCAAAAATCTGAATATCTGTTATCTGCAATCAATTAATATTCCAAGTATGTTATCATTGTTTCCAATATTTACTAACAATTTTACAAAAGGTCAGTTTAAATACTTAAATTATAATCAATACACAACTATTAAAATTCTTTTCTCATTGTAATTCCGACTAGATAATTTTACTTATTTGCCTAATTTTCTTCATCATCATCAAGCCTTCAGTCCTACAACTGGTTGGACACGTACCCCCATTGTTTCCTAGTCTGAACCAACCTACACATTTCCCTGAAATCTCCAGTCTGCATTTATCACTATTTGTGTGCGAAAGTCTGATCTCGGTCTACCTCTACCTAGCTTTTCCTATCTCTGCTTGTAATATATCCCGTACTATTCCCCAGAAAAGCCTTAGAACATATCCTGTCCTTCCATTTCTCTTTTTTTTCGTTTTCTACGGATATCTTTATTCCTCTACTATTTCAACAACCTATTTGTTATTAACTTTGTCTGTCCATGCTATCATCCTCATACATCTGAAGCACAACATTCCAAAAGGCTTCTATCTCTTTCTGTCTGCTTTTCCTACTGCCCCTATTTAATAGATGTACTGTGCTGTGCTCCACATTATGCTTTGAACAGTTTTTTCTTGTATCTATGTTCGATGTCTTTGAACATAGCTGCTGTTCTTTCTTGTTTTGTGCAGTTAGGTCACCTTCTATTATTTTACAGTTATATACCCTACTTCCCCGATATTCAGTTGCATGTGAAGAGCGATAAGCAGCCTTTGGCTGCCAAGTTTCCCCAAAACTTGAACCTTTGTCGAATTAATAGTTTTTCCAATTTATCCTTTCGCACAATCAATATTAGTTGAAAATATTTCACAAACAACACCTGTAGTTGTTTATAATAATCATCAGATTTAAAAGCACTTATTTTTCGTCATTCGGTTTTACATCTTGAAACTGGTTGGACTTGTACCTCAGATTATTTATGTTCTGAGCTAACCTACACAGTTTCCTGCAATTGTTTTCTAACTATATGCCTTATTTCACCGAGTGATTCAGTGGTATGTGAAGGGGGTTAAGCAGCCTGTGGCTGCCAAAGATTCCCCAACACTTAGACATTTGCCATATTAATAGTTTTCCAGTAAATCCTTATATGCACAATTAACATTAGTTGAGATGTATTCGCAAAATATATATCTGCAGTTGTTTTCATAATACATCACCTATCAGTTTAAGTACAGTTGAATATTCATTGATTTCCTATTCTGAGCCAGACCTACACATTTCCTGAAATTCTTACAGTCTGCATTTATCACTATTCTGTGTGCAATAGTCTAACTCTGGTCCACCTCTACTTCTACTTTTCCTATCTCTGCTTCTAATATATCCGACTATTCCCTCATAAAGTCTTAGATATGTGGCCTATCCATCCTATCTCTCCTTATTTTACTGTTTTCACGATATTTCTTTCTTCCCTACCATTTCTAGTACCTCTTTATTCTTAACTTTATCTGCCCAAGACATCTTCATCATATGTCTGTAGCACCACATTTCAAAAGGATTTTTCTTTGTCTACTTCTCCTACTGTCCCAGGCTTCACAGCCATACAGTGCTGTGCTCCCACATATGTTTTAAGCAATCTTTTCCTTGTTTCTATGTTTGTGGTCTTGGAGCACAGTAGTAGCTTTCTTGTTAAATGCCACTTTTGCTTAATCTTTGTTTTATATATCTTTTATGCTTTATCCTCATCTTGTGTTATTTGGCCTTCCTAGTGTTATGATTTTCGTATATCCTTATATTTGTGCCATAGTAAAGTAATAGTTGGCAGCTATTGGATGAGAACGTTCTCCGAAATTGTAAGTTGTCATTCATAAAAGTACTGTCATGGAATCAATAGAGTTAATTCATATAATGATGATTGTACAAAATAATGTTTTTACGTTTTGTAAGTTCTAATAATAAATTGTACTTCAGGTTGCGATGTTATGTTTATATTACGGGTCAAGATTTACTAAGTTATAACACCTAGATAGTAGAAATCCTTAACCTCTTGTAAGTTCTCGTTACCTATTTGTATTCTTGTTTTTGAATTATTTTCCTCTTTGCATACTAGAATTTTAGTTTTATTTTTGTTAATTTTCATACCATATTTCTCCGTTGGTACTGTTTCCATTTCATTAAGAGCAGCTTCTAACTCTTTTTTGCTAGATGCTAATACCTCTATATCATTTGCAAATCTAAGCATATCAATCTTTTGTCTCTGCATATTAGTTACAGATGTGTTCCTGCATTTGACAGTATTCAATGTCTCTTCTATGTACAAGTTAAAAATTAATGGGGATAAGGCACTTTCCTGTCACACCCCTTTCCTAATATTCACTTCTCTACTTTCTTGCTCTAATTCTATTATCGCTGTTTGCTCTTTGTATAAGCTATGTACTATCCGTCTATGCTTAAAACTCATTCCAATCTTTTTGAGTATGTCAAACATTTTTCCTTTTCACATTGTCGAATACTTTTTCCAAGTCTACAAACCCTATATATATATATATATATATATATATATATATATATTGATATACCTACATATATATTACTCAAATTTAGACCAGAGGTAAGAAGATATTCAAACCTCTACGAATTTGGCACCAACATTTGCTGTGATTCTCCCTTGTATAGGATCTCTTTCTGATAAATCGCCTCTTTACTCTTTCCGCCTCGGCTGCTCACCTAGTTAAAACTTTCATCCTCATTCATAAAAAAAACACATTCCTACCACAAACATCAACGTTAACTCTATTTACATTCAATATTCATAATACATTAAAATTTCAAAATTAAATTGTAGCATAAATTTTCTTAGTATCATAAAATTTCAAGATTAAATTTGTCATCGATTTTTATTTATATTTGGCCCATAGTAAAATAGTTGGCAGTATTGGATGAGAGTTGCGTTGCCTATTAATTTGCAAGTTGTCATTCATAAATATGCATGGATCAAATAAAGGTACGATATCACCTTTAGTACAAAATAATGTTTTCGTTTTGTAAGTTCAATAAAAATTACTTAGTCCGATTTTGTTTATATTACCAAGATTTATAAATTAAATCACCTAGTTAGAATCTTAACCTCTTGTAAGTTTCGTACTATTGTTCTTTAGAATATTTTCCCTTTTGCATACTAGAATTTTAGTTTTATTTGTAATTTCATACCATATTCTCCTTGGTACTGTTTCCATTTCATTACAAGCACTTCAACTCTTTTAATGCTAATACCTCTATATCATTTGCAAATCTAAGCATCAATCTTTTGTCTCTGCATATTAGTTACAGATGTGTTCCTGCATTTGACAGTATTCAATGTCTTTCTATGTCAAGTTAAAATTAATGGGGATAAGGCTCACCCGTTTCCAATATTCACTAGTACTTTCTTGCTCTAACTTTATTATCGCTGTTGCTTTTGTAAGCTATGTCTACTTGCTTAAACCCCAATCTATTGAGTTGTCAAATTTGTTCCTTTTCACTGTCGAATACTTTTTCCAAGCTACAACCCATATATTTAATATTGTTCTCTTCTTGCGTATTTAATAATTATGGGGAACTTCGCACATCAAGAAAACTAATAAACAATGTTTAAGTGCAAATTATCTCGGTAACAGCTCCTTTCTACTTAAACAAGAAAATTTACCTTAAAATGCTCAACTTGTTGTTCATTTAAATTCACTAGTTCCATTTTTACAAACAAATTATAAAGTTATTTAACTACATTCAAATTCAAAGTCGAACAATAAAGCATAAGTTACCTGAAGGTTAATGCACTTGTCCAATGTACAGTGTGTCCCAAATTGGGTGTATTAAATGGGTAACTTAGTTGTTTTAATGGATAATAAACCTGTAATATATAATGTGCATAAAACTTTTAAGATCAATTCAATAGCAAATCACAAATGAGTGATCTTCTTTTGTTTTCAAATTACAGCCAAAAATTGATATTTTAACAAATTCTATTAATTGTTATTTAAACTCGTTTGGTTGCAAACACCCAATTTTAACTGTCAAAGTTTCTAATACGGTTCTTACGTAGAAATACAGTGGCGACGCAAATATTTAATGTTGAATACTTTGAGGTTATAATATAAACTTGCATTTTTTAAATGGAAACCACAATCGGTTGTCACTTTTGCAAACTCTTAGACAGGTTTAAAAGTACAATTAGTATAATTATCTTTATAATGCAAATGTTTTTTGAAATCAACTGGTTTATAATTGGGTAATAAATAGTTGAGAGGTGAAAACAAAAGTTAAACAAAATTACAATTGTTTGTATAACAGACGTCAACGAGCTTCAATCAATATCTATTAGATTGCAATGAATTGTATTGTTAATTTTAAGTGAAGCATTAGTCTGTTACTAAAGGCAAACATTTGAAGAATTACGAAAATTACTGTATGCTAGTTGCTTATGAGTCTTGAGAATTCCTCTATTAGTAAAAACTTTATGTTTTAATAGGTAATTGTGTAACTTTCGCAAATAATATTACTATGTCGTTTAAAAATATGCTATATTTAAGATCTAATATTAACATGTTTAAAAGGATAGATAGTAATTTACAACAGTTTGGCTGCTTTGAAAACCTAGAAACGAAGATACAGGTATTAATTAAGAGCAAACTACTTTTCAACCATAGCATGTGAAATAAACCCAAGAACATCATGTAAGGAAAATTGAAAGGGAATTGGGTGTTTCTGAATCAGCAGCTTAAATTCTTTGAAGCGTAATAAATATCGATCCTATAAAAATAAAATTATACATAGTTTGTTTCCGGATTTTCAAAAACAAGGCGATTTTGTCAATGGTATCTTCCGTAAATGCTCTGAAACTAATAATTTTGAAATGACGTTATAAGTTTGATAAAGCACTTGCTGTGAATTAAAATACCTACACGTGGTCAAAAGCAATGGTTTGAATATTTGTTGCTACATTGTTGGTGGCAAATTTCAAGTACCTATTTTTGAAAACAATCATTCAGCTTGTCGCTATATTGAAATTTTGTATACCAACTTGCACGAATTACTGGAGGACATGCCTCTCAAAAAACAAAAATGTGGTTCCAACAAGATGGTGCACAAATTTTCTGTTTATAATCACTCGTGATTATTTAAATAGAGAATATCTCAATAAATGGAAAATTGGGTTTGGACCTGTTCAGTGGCCGCCTAGATCTCCTGACTTGTCGATATTGGACTATTTCTTGTGGAATTTTTAATAGGAAATCTATAAAACCCGAAATTATTGAAGAGTTCCTAAGGTTTAATTGGATGCAATTAAAATGAGCAAGTTAATTTAAATTTTATGATACTGAAATTAGTGCAATTTTTTGAAATTTTAAGATTATGAAATTGATGTAAATAAGTTAATTGATGTTTGTGGTAGGAATGTTTTTTATGAATGAGGATGAAAGTTTTAACTAGGTGAGCAGCCGAGGCGGAGAGAGTAAAGAGGCGATTATCAGAAGAGATTCAACAGGGCGAGAATCACAGCAAATCTTGGTGCCAAATTCGAGAGGTTCGAATATCTTTTTACTCTGGTGACGCAATTTTGTAGGTATCACAGTAATATATATATATATATATATATATATATATATATATATATATATTGCTGTGAAATGCGCCTTTGGTCACGGGAACTGGTACTTTCTGCTGATCATTCGAGCCCCACAGATTGGGCGTCAAGATTCTGTGAAACTTACAAAAAACCTCACCAGAGTAAAAAAAAACATTCGAGCCCCAACGTTGGGCCGTCAAGATCCTGTGAAACCTTATGAGAATCGCGCCTCACGAATTGGGCGCCAAGATTTGCTGTGATTCTCTTGTCCGTTGAATTGCCTTCGGATAATTGCCTCTTTACTCTCTCCGCCTCGGCTGTTCACCTAGCTAAAACTTTCATCCTCATTCATAAAAAAAAACAAATACATTCCTACCACAAACATCATCGTTAACTCTATTTACATCAATATTCATACTACATTAAAATTTCAATATTAAATTTTAGCATAAATTTCAGCATCATAAAATTTCAAGTTCAAATTTGTCATCATTTTAATTTGCATCCGGAATTAGAGTCCTTGTAGGATGCATACTAATTAAATAAACAATATTTGCAGACCTGAGTCTGAATAAAAGGGAGCATCTCCCACCCCTTTACGTTAATTTAACAGGTTAGTCTAATTGAGCTCAAAGACAGACCCAAATTTTCATCATAATCAAAAACATATACCTGATAAATACTCCTTTCTACTTATACAAGAAAATTTTACCTTAAAATTAAAAATTTGTTGTTTATACAAATTTACTACTGTCCATTTTTATCAAACAAATTATAAAGATATTCAACACACACCAAAACATCTAAGATCGAACAAAATTGCATAATTTACCTGAAGGTTACTGCACTCGTGGCTTCAATGTACATCGGACTTGCTCATCCCACCATTCCAGCTGGTTTATGTTTACGTCCTCGGATTTCTAGCCGCCTTTAAAATTTTTCTACAACACCATCTAAACGGTTTCAGGGTTTCTCAGGAACTCATCTAGATATCTAAATCTTGTTTTGTGGATCCAATCACGTTTACGAATAACACTTGATTACTCACTCCCGAAAAATAGCAAAGAAATTCATAATTCGTTCACGCTATACAAAACTGCATACTTCAATGTATTTATTTATCGCTACTTTATCTATCTTCTCTAAGTGTACTAATAACTTTTATTGTAGCACGTAATCACCACCTATTCTACTTAAATTATCGAATAATCAAAAAATAAAGAGCAAAACTGTTTAAAGTATCGAATAAAATCAAAAATATAAGAGAGCAAAACACCTATTAGCCCGGGTTTATATAATGGCCCGCTTGCAAGTCGAATTTGTCCCGCAACGGACAATTTTTAAAATTTCGCATTCTATTTTCCTTCCGACGGCTCGGCACAGCGATTCTACTTAAAATTTGCACACGTCCAAGTTGAAAATCTAAGAAATTTCCACACGGCTCGCAACACGTCCGAGAACAACTAATTAATTTTACACACCCACTGATATGCTTTCCCCATCTTTCCCCATGCTTTATCCATCCCTTTCTACCTAGGTCTGAGTGGTACAAATCGATATTCTTTACTATCTGCTATTTAAATCCACGTGGATTCCTACGTGAGTAAAACATGGTATTTTAACCAAACTTGGATTTTCACGGGCTTTTATCTTATTATATATTACTAATGGTTCAATTAACTCCAATTAAAATAATAATGAATGGCATTGACTTCTACCCTTTAATTTTTTAGCGAATACTAATTAAATATTAATTATTATCTGTACACTTTGTTTAATACCCGTTACTTAAAAATTGAATTAATATAAATTTCGCACGTAATTTCTATTTGTTTCTTTATACAGGGTGATTAAAATTATTTGATGTCGTTAATTAATTTTCTACCCTGGTCTAAATTTGAGTATTTTATATATATATACAGGGTGCCTTATTTCTTACACGTTGTATGGGTAACTTTGTTACTTGTGACATTAGAGAAAAGGTTAAATAGGGAAAGTAGTGCAGTTTTTAATGCCGAGTTCAGCCATGAAGAGATAATTAACATACAGGGTGTAGCAAAAGCGTTATACCAAAATAACAAAATTTTGATCTTTTTTGTTTTGCTTCGTGGTGCATTTATTATGATAGATATTGTAAAACGTTGTAGATGTTTTTTACATTATTTTAAAAGGAGAATAAGATAAACTTATTTGTTTTTACATGGCTTTGGTCATGTTCGAGTAAATAAATGAGGTTATGTTTTTTTAAATAGAAACCATAATTGGCGGTAATTCTGATAGAAAGGTAATTTTTTTCTATTTTCAATGGTGTACTACAGTGTACATGTTCGACAAATTTTTTTTTAAAAATTCTGTTTTTATGAAATACAAAACTTTGTATTAAATAATATGTGAATATTTGAGCTGATTTTAAGAATCAAGCAGCTATATAACACATAACAATAGATTTCACTTGTTTGAATAACAGAAATTAGATAGTACTGTTATTTTGTGTTTATACGTACATTATTTTCTTCTAATAGTTAGAATGTCCCATACAAATGAAGAAAAAAATGACATGCTCTTTTGCTACTATTCTTCGAATCGTAGCTCACGTGCAGTAGCGGATTTGTACTTTGAAAGATACTTGGAATGTAAGCAACCACACTGTCGGATATTTACCAAACTTGAAAATAATCTTTAGGCATATGGTGAATTTACCAAACCTAAATTCTTACGAAAATATGATGAAACTATTGAAACGAATGTGTTGACGTTTGTTAACCATAAACCAGAATCTTCTACTGCCGAAATTGCAAACAACTGTGCAACTTCTAAAGAAACTGTGAGGTGTATTCTGAAAAGTCGGAAATATCATCCCTATCACTATTCTATTTCGAATACATTGTATCCAGTGGATAATCAAAGATGGATAACATTTTGTCGTTGGTACCTTAATAAATGTGAAGAGGATTAATATTTTTGGAGAACCATTATGTTTACTGACAAAACTAAATTTACAAATAACGGAATATTTAATCGGCATAACAAAGTATTTTATTCTCAAGAAAATCCTAAACTTGTGCGTGAATCCAGAGATCAACATCAATTTGGTATTAATTGTTGGTGTGGAATATATTGTGGAAAAATTATTGGACCTTTTTTCTTATAATGACAATTTGACCGCTGCAAATTACTTAAATTTCTTAAAACACCAACTGGAAGAATATTTGGATGAATTGCCTCTTAACATCCATTACAGACTAAAGTATTTCCAACACGATGGTGCCCCTGCACACAATGGTACAACAGTGAAGCAATATTTAACTGATCGTTTTGAGTACGTGATTGGTAACAAAATGGAAATTGATTAGCCTGCTAGTTCACCACAACTTACTCCATTAGATTTTTATTTGTGGGGTGATTTATAAAATAAAGTGTATTCCACTACTCCTCAAACGCTTGATGATTTAATAGCTAGAATCCAAACCGCAATTGCAAGCATTTATGCACGAACAACAGAAAAAGCACTTCGTAATGTTAAAAAACGATGTGAGCTGTGCCTTCAACAAAATGGTGGGCACTTTGAACACATGACGTGATATTATATTTAAAGTTTTTAACATAATTTGTTTTGATATTTTTGTTACGTCGTGCATAAGTATTTTATTATTTAATACCAAGTTTCGTATTTCCTAAAAACAAATTTTTTCAAAAATTTTTATGTTGAACATGTACACTGTAATACATCACTGAAAAGAGAAAAAAAATGCCTTTCTATCAGAACTACCGCCAATTATGGTTTCTATTTAAAAAAGCATAACCTCACTTATTTACTCGAACATGACCAAAGCCATGTAAAAACAAATAAGTTTATCTTATTCTCCTTTTAGGATAATGTAAAAAACATCTACAACGTTTTACTGTATCCATCATTATAAATGAACCACGAAGCAAAACAAAAAAGATCAAAATTTCGTTATTTTTGTATAACGCTTTTGTTACACCCTGTATGTTAATTATCTCTTCATGGCTGAACTCGGCATTAAAAACTGCACTAGTTTCCCTATTTAACCTTTTCTCTAATGTCACAAATAACAGACTTACCCATACAACTGTAAGAAATAGGGCACCCTGTATATATATAT